>VZRO01003713.1:1675121-2166182 GCA_013397915.1 Daphoenositta chrysoptera
GCTGTGTCCTTGAGCACGAGCGTGTGGGAACGATTTGTGGGGTTGTTTGGGGGGAAGTTTCCTGTTGGTTTTCGGTTTTGGATTTTTTTGTGAAATAAGGCTTTCCCCAAGAGAAGGATCGGGAAAAGCCACACTTTTGGGTTTTGCGGGGGGGTTGGGTTGGTTTGGGTTTTGTCTGTGTGGTTTTGGGTTCGGTTTTTTTTTCAATTTTTTGTAAAGTATACTGCTCAAATTATTTGGAGGGATCCGAGAAAATCTGGTGGTCTGCAGGTCATAATGCTCACAAATTCATTTTTGATTGGAGAAACCCTTCCTTTGTTCTTTCTCCTCTGTCTGACTTTTGTAGGAGGAAGCCTTTGTGTAGCCTTTCATGGAATGGTGCTGCTGTCTCGTGTCCCAGCCCCTGGCAGGTTCCCTGCTGCTGCAAGAGCTGCTGCTGCAAAATTCCTTTTCTTTCCAAATCTTACATGACATTTTGAGTGTCCATATGATAAAGCAGTTAAAACACGTGTCACCTCACATTTGGTGTGAAGATACCAAGGTGTTTATAAGACTCCCAGGTGTATGTTATTTTGGGACAACCACAAGAATTTGGGTGGAACTACGTGGATATAATAAAATCATATGGTGGTTTGGGTTGGGAAGGACCTTAAAGATCATTTGGTTCCAACACTGCTGCTGTGGGCAGGGATACCTTACACTGGACTAGGATGCTCAGAGTTCCATCTGATCTGGCCTTGAACACTTCCAGGGATGGAGCATCCACAACTTCCCTTGGCAACCTGTTCCAGTGCCTCATCTGCCTCACAGTAATATGGGGAAACTTGGATTAATCTCTTGCACACTTTTCACACAAGCTATAACTTGTCATAAATTGTTTTGTTATTTAACAGAGAAGTGTAAGTTGTCATGAATTTATGTAATGGAAGAAGATACTGGGATGTTTTAGCAACTGTAGTTGCATTTCTTTAGGAGAAACATGATTTTTGCATTGCACAAGTTTTTGACATAATGTTAGCAATACGAGATGTATAAATTTTGTTACTGTTGTTGCTCTAGGAATTTTAACAGTTTCGGGAATGGTCATGGATTTTTAAAATGCATTAAAACATCATTAAATACTTACAGCAAGTGCATAGATGGTATCTAAGTTGTTTTTGAATAATACCGAAACCCAGTGATTAAACCTGGATACTTGGGTGTCAAACTTCCAGCGGAGATCTGGGAATCATGCCTAATTACTTTTCTGGGCTTGGGATTAATGCCCTCTCTTCATTGTTAGCTTGATGAAAATTGGTACAGGATATAATTTAGAAGGTTTACATTATTTCAATTATCGTCTATTCTCTTGTCTTCTCATAAATTCATGTTCCATCCGTTGTCCTATCACCACCTATCCTTAGCCACTAAAATTAGCATCCTTTCTGCGAAGCTTTCTCATATTTGTCCTTAAGTACCCTTGAATTCCAGAAGGTGCATTTTGCTCTTTGTTTGTTCCATTAATTTCATATTTCTGTATACAAGTGGCTTGTTAACATTAATACATCTCATTAGTGCGTTGTAAGAACAATGTCAGATTTGACAAAACTCCGTGAATGCTTGTGAATTTTAGAAAGTGCATCCTTTTAATCCTCCTTATGGGCTTGAGGGTTTTTTTGGTAGCTTGTTATAAATATGATTATAGTATTGCTCTCATTTTACTGGTTTTGTATTATCAATAGTGGTTTTATGAGTTATGTTTTTGTGTGTAGCGTATGCACCAAAGAAGCAGCTTACTTTGAAAATAGCCGAAGTCCCAAAGTACTTGGAGACAATATCTAGTACCAGTTTTCTTGGAAATTCTTATGCTGTAGATAGGAATTTTTAAAATTCCAGTAAATGAAAACAGGAATTCTGGTATTTTAAGATGAAAAAGTGTTAAGGTTATAGTTACCTACACAAGTTTTTTAAAATAAAAGTATGCTGGCACTTGGTGTCTCTTTCTTTACAATTAGAAGTTTGCTGGATTTTATGAGATCTCTGTCTCTATCTTTTACCATCTTAATCTTTAGAATCTGCTCCAGAGTTCTTCAAGGAAAGACTGACACTGATATTTTTAGAAGAAATGACTCAGCTAGTGTGTTGGATTGCCAGGCAGCCCTGGTGCCAGCACAGGGATTGATTCCCAGCTCTCGGTGCCTTGGAGTGCCCCACACCGAGCACCAGCTTGTGTCCAAGTGAGCTCTGACACTTGTGACTGATCTCCGTGGCCGCCCGCCTGCGCAGGCAGCAGACAAAGGCCTGCTTAATTCAGCTGCTGTATTAAACAAGATTATTGCTTTACCAATAAAATCTAAACAAAACCCCGGTCAACAGTGAAATAAGTCACCTGTGTGTGCTGTTTCACAGCTGGAGCCTGACTGGAGGGGAGGAGGGCACCCACATAGCTCCTGTTGCTGCAGGGGGAATAGTGCTGTCCCTGCTCCAGAGGGGGACGCCACACAGCTCACTTCATTCTGGGTCCAGCAGCAAAAGTGAGGCACGAATGCTTCCTCTCTGGAGGCTCCAGCGCTTTATGCTGTAGATAAGACCATTGGTGGCTTTCCCGTAGCACTTTTGAAGGCTTTTTCCCAAAGTGAAAAACCTTCCCAAAATTGCTTTATCTTTCATAGAGTTTATGGATGGGATCTCCAGAATGTTTCATGGGTCACAAAATCCTTTTTGGTTAAAACACTCTGTTGTTACCCCTTTTATCTGCTGTTACTGTTTTCTAGTTCATGTTACTTTTGACTACTGGTGTTCTTTTTTCCAAGTTAATGGCCCTGGCTTTGCTCCTCACCAGGCCTGTGTTCTGCAAGATCATGAACAGGAAAGGTTTAACAAAAGACTGGATGTGGCACTCAGTGCCATGGTCTGGTTGACGTGGTGGTGTTCGGTCACAGGTTGGACTCCATGAACTCAGAGTCTTTTCCAACCTAATTGATTCTGTCAACTCACAATCAGGGCACAGTCACAGCAGCCTGGACTGCTTCCAGCCTTAATCCCTTTAATGAGCTCATCCACAGTGGTGAGCACCAGGTCCAGTAGTGCTTCTCATCTGGTTGGTTTGTCCAATAACCTGGACCAGGCAGTTGTCCTCAATGCCCCCCACGATTCTCCTGGATTTCTTACAGCTAGCTGTGTTGCTTTCCCAGCAGGTGCCTGAGTGGTGGAAGTCCTCCAGTAGGATGAGAGCTTGGAATGTGATGCTTCCTGTATCTGAAGCAGGAGGCTTGGTCTCCCCCTGATCAGGCCCCCACCACAAGTGTCCTTTGTTGGTCCTGTCTTTGATTTTTTTATCCATAGGCTCTCAACCTGGTTTTGGCTGTTTTTCAGAGGCACCTCTTCACAGTCTATCCCTTCCTTAACCTAGAGCACAAAACGCCTGCCCCTCCTCCCCTGCACATCTCTTTTTAAAAGCTCATGGCCTTTGACTACAGTTCTGTCCAGCATCTTTCCCTGATAGGTCACAGTTTTCTAATTGCACTGTGTTTTCCAACTCCACTCGCTTGTTTCCCGTGCCATGTACATAGGTATAGAGGCATTTCAGCTGGGCTATGGGCTGCACCACCTTTTGGGAGGAGCCCTCCCTAATTCCCTTGGGATGATTTACAGGTATTTCCCTGTTGTTTTCTAGCGTGTCAGTATATTCTGGTTCTTCTCTGTACTCAGAAGTACATCCCCTTCCTCCTGATGCATATAAAATGTATCAGGCCAAAGGTAAAGCTGAACCCAGATTTTACGCATCCTGGACAGCTCTAACCACAATGTTTTTTAAAGAGAGAACTCTTTTTTAGGAAAAATGATTAACTCCTACCCAGTCTCAAAAGGTGCAACTAACCACATTGGGGAGAAGGATCTGTAAGTTACTTATTCTGGTCTGTAACTTTTTGTGAATTTAGTGGTGTGAGATTCCTCAGTCTCATAGAACCCAGTCTGAAACCTAGCATTTATTAGTGAGGAGGCACTGCAGGGAGATACCTGCTGTGAACAGACACAAGTTGGTTACATTTCCAAGGGAGTCATGGTAAGACTGGATATTGCAATTAGTAATTTTTCGTGAAGAAATTACTTGTGTCTTAATACGTATGTGTGTAAACTATTTTGACATACATTGTCACTAATTGTGATGTGCAGATACAACCACTGTTACAGATGGTGCCAAACCAAAGGAATATGGACAGTGTGAGGAATTTGACTACTGCTTGGAGCAGGTCTTTGGGAGACTAGAAGTGCAGTTCACCTCACAAGGTGGAGGAAATGCTAGAATAGATAAATGATGAGCTGGCATCTGTTGTGAAGCAGCTGAAGATGGGATAACCCAAGAGGATAATTCATGTGCTGAAATGGGAGCAGATGTCAATTAAGACAGCCTGTCTGGCCATTCGGGTGCCAGTTCTGTAGCATGTGTCATCAGTGCAGGCTTGACAAACAGCCTGTTTGTGAAATTTGGTGTTGCTTGACATCATAATTTGTTAGGAGGAGGAGATGCTGTAGGCATTGAGAATCTGGAAAATTTAATCATTGGAGCAAACCTAAATTACAATTTGATGTTAAAACCAACTAGGTGCCATTTTAAGTTGGGTTTTTTTGTTTGTTTTTGGTTTTTTTTCTTCCAAATAAGTCATCCCATACAAAACTAGTTGCTTTTACTAAAAACAAAATTAAGCTGCAACAGAATTTTCATATTAGACTGTCCGGACTACTCCACTTTAGAAGTTCTGCAGTGGTGTGCAACTGTTTTCCAAAACATTTTGCCTCACCTTTTCTTCAACTAAATTCCTTTCTTCTCCCATTCCAACTTCTCTCTTATCTTGGGTGAAACACCATGCTGCTGCAGCTTGTGGCCTTCAGTCTTAGGGATTAGCTTAGGTTTCTCCATCTGGGGAATTTTCCATAAACATAGTATTTGGAAGATTTCTTTGATAAAATGGGTTCTGTCCTGTCCTGCCGAGCTTAGAGCAACACTCCTTGAAAATTGATGCAAGAACCCTCAAAAGAGACAGGACTTCGGAATTTTGTTTTCTTTCATATGATGGACATTATCATTGTGCAAAATCAATGTGTTAAATACAAATTAAAGGTCAAACTTGCCAATTTACTGTCTGAAAGATTAAAAGCAGTTCTAAAAAACAATTTAGTCAATTTCTGAGCTGCTTTGACTTTGAAAAGTCAATTAGTCAAATACATATAATGAAGTAAGGGTTACGTTACGTTATTTTCTCATGGTACTGCTTCTTTGGGTTTTTCTCCCTAATAGGTTGTGCACCTATTAATCATTAAAAATCCCCAAGCATATATTCTTATTGTATTGTATCTTGAAGTTAGTATTTCCACAATATTTTTTATATTTTACTGTATTCATTGTTCAAAGACGTAGTGGTGTGCTTAAATATAGACATATAAAATCATAGAAATGCACAGTTGAGCTTAGTAAAGAAAATTAAGGCAGGTATGTGGGGCCACTGTAAAGGAAAATGCAGAAAAGCCAGAAACAACCTTAAATGTGTTTAAAATTCAGTTTAGTTTGCTCTAGAGCATCAAACACAGAAGGTTTCATCATTCATACAGGTAAGGCTTGCGTCACTTCTGAAAACTTGTCTGAAGAAAGCTTGAGGCAGCAGCCCTGAGGCAGGAAAACACCAAAAAGGAAGTGGCTGGACAGGAAGGAAATCAAAGCTGCATACACAGACATACTTAAGAAGTGTAAATATAAATATAAATATAAAGTTTAGGGAGAAAAGATTCATCTTAGAAACAGTGTTTCCTTTAAAACAGATTAACACACATTTTCAGGTTACTGTAGCTTTTCTTCTGGAAAGCTGATAAGGTCCTTACAGCGCATCATAGGTTAATGTTTTGGGGAGCAGAAGGATCCAGATTCCTCTGAATTTTATGTGATGTCCCTGAAGAGCTTTCATTTTGCCAGAAACCTACGTGCATGGCCTTGCCTGCTGACTTGAGAGATTGAAGAGACCTCCTTGATAATTTCAGATATATAGTCATACAGTTCTCAGAAGTGAAAAGGTTACTAACTGCTGAGTTTACTCAACTGCTTTCCAGGATGAAGGTGCTACACGTTAGTTGTCCATCCAACAGCTCTGTAAATATTTAAGCAACACTGTAATGGGATATGAAGGAAAATTCCCTTTGAAATATTTTATCTTCAGTATAGAAGGCACACATAAATTTATTTTCGGAATGAAAGAGTCCTTTGTATTCTAAATACTTTTTTTTTTTTGTGGAAGGATTTTGCATAGGGAATAAATCTGGCTTCCCCCCCTAGTCCCTGTAGGCAAAGCCATCAGCTGCTGAGAGACCTTCTTTTACACAGAGATTCTTTTAAAAACAGAGGAGCCCCATCAGTGCAGCAAGAGCAGAATATGATATTTGGTCCCTGAAATTGTTGCACAAAGTCATTATTTACAGATCTAAGCTGTACATCAAGAGAGAATTTTTATCTGAGCAGATTTAATAGGGAGGAAGGTTAAATAGCATTGGTATTTTTTACTTGGAGATTACTGATTTACTACCCAAAGCTGTACAATACATTAATTACTAGAACAATTGGACCTATTGAAGTTCTGAAGTGAAAGCCGCAAATTATCAGATAAATTTAGAGTTGTGTAATTTTCTCATAACCCTTCACTTGGAAAGCCTTTCTACTTCCAGTATGGGATGAGGTCTGGCAGCATGGTTAACCCTGACCCCTGAGTGTTCTATATGGACTTGTTCATTTCTGCCACATTCTTTCAGTTTAAATTTAGTTTTGCTGGCAGCTATTATGCCTCTTGCAATAAGCCTCATGACCAAACATTGAAACAAATATGCCTTTTATCACAGATGTTTTTGCCGAATAAGATTAGTGAAGAACACTTGAAAGCTGAAAAACAATGTGCAGAAGCCTTTGGTCCAAATGGCACTAACCTTTGAATGTCTGGAACGTATTTTCTTCTCAGTGTTAGAAAAGAGCAAGTAAGTGTTTAGATGATTGAGCACAATCTTGCACCGTGTTTTACCTCTAGTTCATTATTGGTAGTAATGAAATTTCAGCTATGCAAATGAATACAGAATCAGGGTACATATGAATGTGTATATGCAACAAAGTCATTAAGCTGTTCTAAAATAGGCTATGGTTGCTGTAGGAAGTAGGAACATACAACTAAGTTTCATGTTTAGCTGATTGCTAAATATGTCTTAGTAAATCTTAAAAAGTTGGGTTAGTTCTTCTATACAGTGGCTATCTTAAGCACAATAGCTGCATTTGTAACTGATTGAAGGAAGTTCATACCACTTAATTTTCTGTTTTCCACAGAGGGTGATGCTTGTTTTATGATTAAGGTTTTTTAAATCTAGCATGAGTATGTGGGACTTGAGCAATCTATATGGCAAAGGACTTCACTTTCAAGGCCAGTAAGTTGCTCTTGGCCTAAGGTGTACCGTGATCTTCATAGAGAATGTTGCTCCACCTTGAAATATTTGCTGGACAAGGGATTCTCTGGTCTCACTTTTTACAACTGCTCATCTGTCTGGGATAGGACATGAGGAAATGGTCTCAAATTGCACCATGGCAGGTTTAGACTGGATATTAGGAAATTTTTTTTCACTAAAAGGGTTGTCAAGCGTTGGAACAGGCTGCCCAGGGAAGTGGTGGAGTCACATCCCTTGAGATGTTTAAAAGATGTGTAGCTGTGGCACTGAGGGACATGGTTTAGTGGTAGACTTGGCAGTGCTGGGTTAATGCTTGGACTTGATGATCTTAAAGGTCTTTTCCAAACTAAATGTCTCTGTGATTCTGTGTTCTAAGGTAGCATGTAAAAAGTGTTTCTGTAAAGCACTTCTGTCTCTATGCTTCCAAGGTTCTTCAAAAGGTATCAGCGTTCCTATGCATCTCTGAATGGCTATGGCTCCCACAAAGAAAGGAGACCTTGAGAATATATGGAAAGGAGTGTTCTCCCTGTAACCTTTTAGGGAAAAAAAACAATGAATAAAGCAGGCCATGATTCTCTAGATAATTTAAAGTGAGATCTTTTTCCTTCTGCAGGGCAAGACACAAAAGCTTCCAAAGGCGCCCTGACCCTACTGCCTCTGCAGTTGCTATGGGCAGGAAACACTGGTACTCAGATCTTCGGAGCACTTTGATAGTGTCCAACCTAGTTACTGGGGCTGAACACTGTGGATCTGTGTTCCTCATGAATGGATTAGGCAAAATTTATTCACTGGTTAGAAGTCCTACTGTGCAGGCTGTATATTTTTGAATGTAAGTAGCATCATGTTTTTTCTGTTTAGCAGGAATTTCAGGCAACCTTTGAAATACGTAGCCAATCAGCATTTGTTCCAAATGGTGCTTTTGTGCCAAATTTCCAATTAGTGAATGGCATTTGTTAACTAGGCCCTTTTGGCTTTATCTTAAAGGATAATGAAACCCCATCTTTTTCCTCATCCCCTTAATAGACACAATATAGAGTCTTATTGAACTGAAAAAAAAGAACTGAATGGAGAATGCTAGATTTATAGTTTGGTGAAACTCTGTAGGACTTGTATTTTTTAGAAATGACTGTGGTTTGAGTTCTGTTGCATTAAAACAAGAAATTTATAAAAATAAGGGTGTTTAGCTCATACAGTTGTTTGAAAGAACGTTAGTGAATGCTGGAGGTATTGTTCCAGTAGGTAAATATTTGTCGAGATAAAGGCAAAATGTGCTTCCCTATGCATGGAGCTGTATTTTTCATTGTAATGTGATACCATGTGCTGTTGCATACATTTGGAGTGTCTTAGAAATAATTTGAAGTCTTCATGAATTTTTATCATTGCATTTTCTATGGAAAATGCTAAATTAGGGACACCTCTCCAACACCCCTCAAAATACTCTTTTCTGTCATGGAACAGAAAATGGTCTGTTTTCACTTGTGGAAGTTGCTCCTGCTTCTTATTAAACTCAGAAATCCAAACTTCTAATGTAACCTTCAGTGGCTGTCACCTGGCAAATACAATTTTTGCATAGCTCACAGAAATCAAACACACTTTACTCATTTCCCTGTGTGTTGCTTCAGCATTGTTTACTACTGGTGAGTAAGAAAACATATACTTACAGCCCCTTTTTCATAAATTGCATTTTAACTGTGATGAGAAATAGAACATTTGTATTAGATTTTCACAGAATTTATACATTATTGTTTGTGGAATTCAGGTGGGTTTCCATGTTTTGTCCTTGTTGAGTCCCTTTTTCAGCATTCTTTGGTATTGGAAAGATCAGTATGTGAGGAAGCATAACCACAGGAAAATATTTTCTTTGTTTACAAATGAGTGTTGGGGACATATATCAATATGCACATTTCCTGTGTGAGGTTTTCTCTCTTAGAATGGATTCAATATGAGGAGTGTCTTTCGATACTCATTTTCTGTGGAATGTCCTATAATTTACTTGGAAGCGGTTGGGAAGACAATGGGAATCAATCAAAGTATGTCTTTAAATAATTTTAATAGCTATAGAGTTGAAGTACGGCTTAGCACTTCTAATAGCATTTCAGGCAAAATACTCAGAGGTTGCAAAAAATTGTGAAATTCCAAATAAAGATTTGGAAAACTAAAAATGGAGTATTTCTCTTTCTGTGCTTTGAAATGATACCTTTGGAGATAATACTAGCCCCTCTGAAGGGAACATACGTCTGTTGCTAATACGGGACTCAGTGTCTGATGATTTGGGACCGTAGTTACTGTGGAGAAGAGGAGTAATTCCATTAGTAATAATATATGTCAGTGTAATAGTGGAATGAATCTCCTGGATTCTGTTTGTAAAGGGGTTTTTTCTACAATAGTGAGCCAATTACGGTTATCTTTCTGTCCCACTTGTGAAACCCTCCTAAGGAAACAAAGCACCATAAAGATTTATCAGGTAAGAGTAATAACAACATTCATCTATCTCCCCTAGGTTTTGAGGAGTGTTGGTATGATGCTCTTAGGATTATGGCAGGATAAAAACACATTATTACTGTTTGTTCATGCTCACTATGGAATTATCTTCTGTGCAAAGATATGTATTGTTTGTGAAAGGAAGGAAGATGAAAGAACTGAAGTAGCTTCAGGACAGAGACTTCTGGGGAGCAGTAGCTGCCTGTGATGACAGGGAGGTCAGTGTGACTGGTTTTTATAATGAATCATTAGAGGTGATGTGAATAAGGAGAACAAAGCATAATGAAGCAGTATGCACAGGGACTGCCATGGAAAGATGCTTAAGGAGAGTACTGGAAAGGATTTTAAGGAAACTAAGGAATAAGAAAAGTATCTTTGTCAGTAGCACTACAGTAGATTAAAATTTTTATTATACAGTAAAGCTCTTCAGATTAAAAGGAAAGATGCATCCTAGTGACAAAGTGATCAATAAAGTATTCCCACCATATGGGCAGAGGAAAGCTGCAAGATTTGACAAGTCTGGAATTATAGTAAGTAATATAATACAGTGTACATGATGACCTTCAACATTCTGGTTCCGGTTGACAACAAGCAGTCAAGTGGAGAGATGCTAAAATAGAAGTGGCTTAAGAAGGAGTCAATTAAGTGACTTTAGTTTTAGTCTTGGTTCTGCTTAGCTTGAAATAGCAGTGGGTCACCCACGATGAAGTGTTAGAAAGCCATTCAGATATACAGAAGTCATTTGAGTATGAAGAACAGCTATCAATATGTGTCATCAGGATTGGAGTGATAATTGAAGCTTTCTAAACGGAAAAATTGCTCAAGGTCAGGGAAAGAACTGGTCAGCTTTTTCCTTGGGGGCTGGAAGAGAAAATAAGCACCTTCAAGTTACAAACAGCATGAATATTTTAAGACTTCACGTATGTTTGATTTCTTTTAGACCCAACCAGAAAAAGAATCTGAATGGCCAGACTCTATGTCATGGCTTTTGAAGAAACTGGAACAGTTGAACTTAGATATTGAAGAAGCTCTGAGTGCTGGCTCTTCTCCCTCCAGTACTCCTTCTTCTAAAAGGCACAAGCAACTGGTAAGAATGTGTGTGTGTGATATGTTCTCTAACATTTAGCTACAAGACTCCTCAAGCCATAGTTTTCGGGTATGGTTGTGTTTCCGAACAGGCAGAGGAGCCCAGGTGTAAGGGTTAAGTTAAAGTTTTCACTCAATGAAATGAAATGTCTAATTTCATTAGACAACTAATGGTCAAATAACCAGAAATATGATAGGGTGAGACTTGTAAATTTTCTGTTAATGTGGCTTAAAATCATTAAACACCTTCATTCTGGGGGGTGGGGGGCAGGCAGATACTTGATTGCATGTTTTTCAGAGTAAAATATTGTTAATTTAAGTGCTAGTCTATTAATTCTTGTTATATTTATTTAAAGATATAACAGCAAGAGAAACACTAGCTTCATTGAGTTGAATTAAATTTTTTTCTTTCTTTTATTTGAATAGTTGATTTAGAGCTGCAGTCCTCTAGTTAAGAATATTTTGTGATGACATATGTCATCAGTTGATGACAAACAGATTCTCAAGATTTTGTTTTTGAGGGCAAATGGGATTAAAGGAGCAAAGATATTATTTTAGTAATTTTTGAATAAGTAAGCTTTTTAGATAGGCAAGTAATGGAGAGTGACCAGCATGAAAAATAGAAGTGTTTGTTTTCTGCTTCATGCTATGATTAAACTCAGTTCTTAAGATAGAATTGTGTGGATTTCTAGCTCTGAATGTTAGTCTTGGCTTGAAATTTGCGGAAGGTGATCTTTTGTGAATGCTTTTGCTGTCACTGCTGCTTCATTTTGTAAAAGTAAATTCTTAAATTAAGCATCTGCATGGTTCCTCACAATGTAAATATTCATGTCTCTCTAGGTGGGACGTTCAGAATCTTGCACTTTGTAGTTTGTGTTTCCATATTCTACAGAGAGTTAGTAACAGAGTGGCTATGGCTGTTCCTCATTTCTTTCTTACTTTATGTGTCAGCAAGTTAAAACCACCTCTGTCCAACTGAATTAATTTTGTAATTAATTTTCCTATTAAGGGACAGTGTTCTGTCTTCTTGCAGGAGAATGCTCAATGTCTTCTGTCAAAATATAGTGGCAGTGTAGTCTGCTTTTCTGTCTGAAAGTGAAATCCCAGCCATCAGAATTTAAACTGCTCCCATTGTGAGTCAGTCTGGTAACCAGTGATCCAAACACCCATTATTTTATGGCTGTGCCTATTCTACTAAGGTAAAAGCCGTGGTTTGGTTAGGATCTTTCTTTTTTCCATGATGCCTTGAAGATCATAGGATAAAACGTCAAATCCTTTGCTGAAGGATTCAGTGAAGGGCATGTTGGATGTAAACAGCAGAAAAATCTAATTGGGCAACATTTTCAAATGAACTTTGATACATAAAAACAGCATAATCAGAAATTGTTGCATGGAGAATTCCATCACCAGCATCCCAGATGCTTGCACTTCTCTTCCTAAAGCCTAGTGGCAAGACATCATCTGAGTAGAGAGAGGCCAGGACTTTGTTCACAGCCTTTTTCCTGGGACATACCCTCTCACCAAAAGCCTGTGCTGGAGTGTGAGGATGTTCCTAACAACAGTGCCAAAATTAGTTTTGCTTAGTATGGTATTTGAGCAGTTGCAGTCCTCTTTATCAGGCCACATCTTCTTCCCATTCAAAAGAATAGGAGAGCTCTCGTCATTTTAGTTGTCTGTGGACAGGCAAATATGTGAGTCAGCCACATTTTATTGTAGCCTTATTTGACAAACTGGAAATTACCTTTAAACTTCCAAGAGCCAATTTCAGTACAGAAGCTGGACAGGTCACTTAACACAGTCTTTCTAATAAGACCAGCAAGATCAGAGCAAGAAAAGAGTCTTGGAAAATCTGTTGTGGAACTGATGATGGAATACCATTTGCTGTCTCCTGCAAAAGAATTTGTAGAGCAAGGGAATCATCTGCTCTAATTTAAATATTAATGACTAATTTGCCTCAAAATGGGTGGCTTTAGTCTTACTTTATAGTCAAAGGTGAGATAGATCCTCATAAATCTCTCCTTAAATTTACTGTGAAGAAAGAGATACTGCAGATCTCAAAACGACAGTTGCAGTGGAAAAAATAACAGTCTGGTTTTTACACAAGTTGTATGAGTAGTTTATCAGTTCATGCTATTTGTATCATGTTTCTAACTATAGCTTGTAATTTGTTCCACACATATAAAATGGTTTATCCTTGTCACTTACAATGAAACTTGAATAGAAATAAGGCCTATCTCAAACATATGTTTACTAGTAACTGTGTAAATTTTGCTTCTGTAAAATGAACCACTTTTGTGTTCTTCATATGGTTTTATCTTCAACTAGGTACTGACACAAGAAATTATGATTGACAGTGCTTTTGGGTGAACTGTTCAAAGATGTAAGGCTTACTTTGGAGACCTGAGATATCCAAAGCAGTTAACTACTGTATGAGTGGCAACATGGTTTGTTGGAGTTGCTGCTCTGAAAGTTGGTCCCTTGAGGGTGTGGACAATTCTTAACAGATGACAGAGTTATTTCTGATGGCAAATGCTGTATCTCAGAAATACATTTTGTAATTTAATCACTAGGTTGAGCCAGTTAGATTTCTACCAAAGCATTTTTCACCTGTTCATGGAAGTAATTATTTGATTTTTTTTGTACTCTCTGCATTTTCCGCTTTTGAAGGTATCTGCTATTAATAGTACTCATTTGAACAGAATTTTACAGAAGAAGCCAAAATATTTGCTAATGAAAATCGACTGGGTGAATAAATATTATGGGACCTATTGGGTGAGAGTAGGGAGCCTTGCAGCATTTTGGTGAGCAAATTCAAGGTGTTTTCTAAAACATGGTAACTTTTACATGAATGCTAACAATGCTATTTGTTTCTACATCTGTGTAAACCACAAATTACACTAGTCATTTTTTTCTTGGCAAATATTATGAGGAAGTAGCATTGGCTGGATTCCTCAGTAGATGATCCAGAAAAGATATTATAAGTAGTTGTCTGTAATCAAATTAGTTTCTGAAATATTCTCTCACCAATGTTATAAACACATGATTTAAGTGCAAAAAGCTGTACTGTCTGAATGTACTAACAGCAAAACTGCTAGGATTTGGAAAAACACATTTAATAGTTCCACTCCTCTAAAATCTGTACTTTTCCTATGAAAAAAAAAAATCTTTCTTAGCACTATAGAAGGAGGCACTTTGTAAATGATACATCAGAGATAAATCACTCTTGCTGCAGTGTTTTCGTGTTGTTTAATGTATCTGCTTCATTGCCACTTAGTATCCTTGTACTCAGTTTCAGTACAGAAAAAGCAGATCTTAAGAAGGAAAATCACGTTTTTTTCTGTTTTAGTTCTTTATTATTCATGAATGATAGGGAAATCCTGTTTGATTATAATTACCCCATCTGATATTTGAGATACGACTTTCATTGAATAAAACTTTTTCTTTAACTCACACATTCATTTAATTCTTTTGCATTAGTATATTGTCTTCAAACTTTTTTGGGGCTGCATACTAATTCTTTTGTCACCTTTTCAAAGCCTCATCATTTTACATCCCTGCAAAATATACTAACTGGGAACTGGGCACTTTCTGTTAAATATCAGCAGCAAATCTGTCACCTTGTTGAGGGGAAGAGCCTGAAAATGGGCTGATTAGAATGATTGTACCCAGCAGCTTGGGACTGCTCTGTAGTGCACCCATGATCCTGTTTCCCTGATTGTCTGTAGTATGAATTCTGCTTTACTGCAGCATATATTGCTTCTTGCTCACTCACCCAGTTATTCCTTGGGCAAACCAGGATGTTGTGCACTTGGTCTCTTCCTGACATTACATTCAGTGTGGGCCCAGAGTTAGGACATCCACCTTTTAAAAAATGGTGTCAGAGTGAGAACTCCCCAGGTTTTGGGGAGAAAGGAAAAATAGATTTGAAAAGTTCAGAGTCTGTAATTTTAAAATGGGAATTTGCTTGGTCTCTGTTTAATATACAAAAGTAAACATGAATTAAAGTTAAAAGATAGTTTAAAATAATTTGAATAAAACTCCTTTTCTTTCTATAAAGTGATTCAGTTCCTTTAAGTTTAGGAAGGTGTACTACTGTTGATTAGTTCTCCAGTTGTGTATACTGTATGTTAAGGAAGTGAATTCCCATAATGGCTGGTTGTCTAACTTAGCAAAATGTAAAAATGATGCAGTAGGTGCTTTTAAGAAAAAAAGATTGAAACCAAATATTTGCCTTACATCAGAGGAAAAAAAAAGGCTTTGAAAAGATATAATTCCAAAGTTTTTATCTTAGAGTTCACATTAAAAATATCTGTGACTTGCCTTTATTTATAGGGTTTTTAAAATTCTCTTACAGTGCCCTGTTCAAGTAGAGACAGGCTTTTATGGAGATCATCCTGGCAAAGGATCTTGGAAAAATAGGAGAAGAGACTACCAGGATCTAGATTGTTTACCTTACCAAGTGTCAACTGGAGCACGACCTAAAACTGATGTAAGTAGCTACAACATTATCTGACTCACAAGTTCAGTAACCTCAAAATTTACTATATATCATTAAAATCATCTGTGCATTTCTTCGAAATAGTTTATTCCAAGCATATCAAGTGTTTGATTCTTGCAAATATTGCATTACATGGAGAGTTTGGTTTGCAAAGGTACAGAGAAAAGTTAAGTCAGATTTCAGTTAATGAGACTCCAGGGCTATAGGATTCATTTAATCTGATTTTAGACCACTAATGAAAACTTCTACATCTGAACTAGTCACTTGGGTCACCTTCTTAGTCAGTGGAAAGAAAAAGACACTTCTAAAGAGTAATTCATCTGGAGGTAACGTGATGGATTCCAGGCATCAGTGCCATTACTGCAGCTTTTTCTTCATGGGTTACTTTAGAAGTACTCCCTTAGGATTTTTTTAGCTTGGCTGTTGGCTATGCCCAATTCATGGTGAATTCCACACCACAAGCATGAGTGTTCTGCAAGCCTGAGTGTTTGGGGTTTTTTTCTTAGTTAAATCCTATTTCTAATAATAGCAATATTTATTTGGTTTGGTTCTTTTTTTCACAAGGTTATGCTGTAGCCTGCAATCAAAGTCTCTTAAAATCCATCAGGTTTTCTCAAAAGGCTTTGATTTACTTTCCCAATAGCTGAATGTAAGCTACTTTAGGATCAGTGTCTTGGTTCTGAAATGCAGATGGTTTCTTCTCTCTGTTTTAAATTACCTGTTTGCCAGCAGTACTTGTGGTGATCATGCAACATAGAAAGTGGCTGCACTGTATTGAATCAAAGGTACTTACAGCACTGTGTCAGTGCCCTGGGTTGGGTATTCAGGAAAGACGTGGTAAGCAGATAGTAAGCCATCTAAACTTCCTTTGAGGTATTTATCATGCAGGCACATTGAAGCCAGACACTGTATTGCATTTTGGTAATTAATAGCCTCTAGTTGTGTTTTTTGTACTAATTTGTATTCATTTGTTCTTTTGATATTCAATGTCTTGCAGCAGTGGGTTCCAAAGTTCAGTTGTGGAGTAGGTGCTAGCAACACCTTTTTCCTATTGTAAATTTGTTAAGGAATTATTATTTTGGCTGTAATTCTTGTACTGGCAAAAACTGAATCTCAGGAATCTTGTAGGAAGTAGTGAATACCTGAGGCTGGTTTGTTTGGGTTTTTTTCTGCAGCGGGTGACTGTATTTATAATTGAATTACATTTTTCTGCTTATTTTACTATCATTCAACATCATGAGGTCCTCTTGCAGAAATATCCAGTCAGTTTTTGTTTTTATTAACCTCTGTAGTTGAATATTATCAGAAAACTCTGTCCCTTTTTATTCCTCCATTTTCCAGTTCATTTGTGAGTGTATTGAACATATGTCCACAAGACTGTCAGTAATATCCCTCCACTGTAAAAGAAAATAATCAATTATTCTTAACCTTCTTTTTTCACTTTTAGTTAGCAATGAAAATCCATTTTTATTGCTTGACATCTCTTTTGTAGTTTCTCCTTCACAGTATAGTTTTAAGTTTCATAGACTTCATCAGCAGCTTTTTTGAAATGGAAGTGTATCAGTCAAATTGCGTGTATCTGCATGATCAGTCAAAGAAATTGGCCTCCCAATTTCTAACAACTAACCAATAATGGGTTATTTATTCTAACCCATTATCCTGTGTTAGCATCCATATGTTCTTAAGCATACTTTCTGGCAATTTTCTGCCATGCATATCAGTTCTACTAGCATCTCTTCCACAAATGACCTCAGAGGCATTTCCAGACATTGGCATCACATATGTGACTCTCTTTTCCTCCTGTCCCTAAGCCAATAGGTGTTAGCAGGATTTACACATGAAGTCAATAACTCAGCAGTTTGCTTTCTTCAAATGAGGTGCTTATTTTAAGTTATCTATGCAATTGTGATTAAAGGAAAATCTATTATATTAAAGCTATCTTGAACACTGTCATATTCATCTACCAAAGAATGATACGCATGCCACCATAAAAATTCTGTATTTCATTAAATGAACCTACTCCTGTGCACTGAAAAGGAAATTTGAAGGTTGGCTCCACTTGCTTGCTAATTGAAAACGTTGTCTTCCCACTTGCTGTTTCCTTTCCTTGGAAAATAAGTTTGCTATTTTCCATTTCTTCAAAAGCACAAACATTTTTTCTGATTTGTTGCTTGTTCTAGTTGGAATAGATAACAGAATTAATTAAAGAGAAAATTGCCAACTTCATTTGTTTTTTACCTTGGCTAAATGTTCAGGCATGTACAAGTATCACAGCTTAGCTGCCTTCCCACTAGTATTATGTAAATATTTTTGAAGTGATGTTGCAGTAATACTGTTGTTTGTCTAGTGGTGTGTGGGAGGAAAGGCAGAGAAAGTAAGTTTTGTAAGTTTTGGGGTTTTTTTCTTTTCTGAAATCTTCTCTTTTTGTTGAAAATCAGGAAATATTAGTACAATAAAAAGCAGTTCTATGGATCATCATCAGTACAGTCCGTGCATTGTATCAATCAGTTTTATAACACTGGAGTAAGAGCAGGGTAATGCAGAAAGTACAAATGTTTCTTAGGGCACCAGCGAGTCTAGAAACCTACTGAAGGCAAGCATTTCTTGAGAAATTAGTGCTTTAATTGGGTAGTGCTTTAAATTATGAATAAATTTTGAAACTGGGTGTTTGCAAATGCCATTCAGGCGAGCTGATCAGTTTACTTCTTTCAAAGTGCTGCTTTTGGTGCTTTTCTTTTGGGAAAATTAAAATAATGGCATGTCTAGCTCCATGAAATCTGCATGAGTCTGTCATATCTCTCCAATACACAGATTTTCACTGCTTATTCCTTAAGATACAGACTTTTCCATATTTTTAAAAAGGGCACACTGAAGTTGCCTTTATTGTAGTAGAAAGGATGGGTCCAAATGGCAAAAGGTTTAATTCCTTCCATGTCACACCCAGGCCATACCTGTTTAACTCCCATGATCCAGGTGGTATAATGCATAACATGGGAGTAACACAGAGATAAATCAGATCTCTTGTATTTTGATGACCCAATTTTTCTTCTCTTCCAATTTTTTGTGAGTTAGGAAGCCCAAAGGAACTCCATTTCCCAGGAGCTCATATATCCAAGATATTTAAAGAAACAAATAATTCATAAGTTATTGAGATTAGCAAATATAAGAGAGAAGACCAGTTCTAGAAGTAGCAGGAATGCTTCAATTCAGGAATAATATGCAGAGATTAGGCAGGACATAGTTGTTCAACTCTCAATACAAAGTAGTTATGTTAGCTGCACACTTTCATGGATACCAACTAGGCCAACAGCCTAAAAGGTACGATGTTGGGAAACTTGTCACAGTAGGTGTGCTGTTTGTATGCCTTTTTATATGACTTGCACTGCTTACAATATTTTGGTAGAATAGAAAAGCAAATCATGGGTTTAGGGCTGATGTTTCCCATCCTTCCTTCTCCAGACAAGGCTGCTTCACTGAAACCTTGTTTTTGAGGTACTAAAGGAAATGTGCACCTAAGGCACCAGAGAAGCCAGGTGCCTGAGAGACAAACAGCCAAGTTTCACCTGACAGTTGCTTGTATTTGTAAATCCATGTCTACATTATAGAGTTTACATTAATGGAGAGGAAGGAGCCCATCTACAGCAAGACACACCTTGCCTTGAAGTAGGACTCTATTGAAGTGCTTTGTAGCCCCAAAGTGCTGGTATTGCTTGGTCAAGAAGTGACTGCTCAAGGCATCAGTGCTTAGAGCTGGATAAGCAGAATACCTCCCACGGCATATAAGTTACAATATGGCATTTGATGGGCAGTGCCTGCCTCTCTATGCTCTGAGCATAGAGAGTGGCTGGAGATGAGGCAGGGCAAACTGCTTCTTTCACATCACTGTCAACTTCTGGTAGTTTAAACTGTTTGTTTATCTGTGCTAAGCCACTTGATTCAGAAAATCCACTGCCTGTAACCTACATGACTGAAGTGTTTATGATTCCTTTAAGATTTTTTTTTCTAAGAAATGCTAGTTGATGCTATAAATAGTGTTTCAGAGTTTAGGTCAGAGGTTCCAGAGATGTCTGATATCTTCTGACATTGTTTAGAAATATAAAACTAATAAGGTATTAATCTATGGCTATATTAGTCCTTATCTATCTTAAGTAAGTGTAGTTGACCTTGTAATTGAGTTTGTCTGACCCTCTGACATTGTTTGAGGTGGAGAAATTAAAAAATAAAAACAGCTGAAACAAAGTCAGAATCATTGTGTTTCTTTTGCACTACTTGTTCAATATTTCTGGCCCTGGACCACCAGGGATCAGAGATTATTCCATTAGTGAGCGTGTGTGACAAGCTTTTTGTCAGATAGCTGCCAACATCCAGGGCAGAAGAGGTTATCATGTGGCAACTCACAACAGTTTTTACTTTTGCTAGCACTCTTTGGAATTTTGAGTATCTTAAGCTATTTACAAGCCTTGAGCTGGTCCTTCATCTCTCCACAAAATATGTAAACAGTCCTAATTTTACATCTGAGATTAGAAGTGCCTAAATCTCACTCTGAAATAAATTTCATGCACTGTCACTGCTGGATACAGTCATAAATTTATCAGTTAATGGTAAAATTTATAGCAGCAGTTACATCCATTATCTAGTAGGGCGTGTTTCCCAAGGTGAAGATTAGGCAGATCATGCTTTACTTTGACCTTGCCCCCATTGACAAAGTTGACAGTAAAGCCCCTAGAAGACTTGTGCAATCTCTGGGCAAAGATTTCTTATGCCCTTCCTGGTTTTGGGCCACTTGGTATGACCCACAAAGTGTGAGAAGATAAAGTAAGAAGCCTAGACCTGAGGGGTCAAGACATAACATTTAATGCTCCATTTCCTCAAAGAGTTGGTGTGTTTAAAGACACAGTTATTTGGCTTCATTGGAGCTGAAGATTTCTGTCTATACTTCAGTTAAATACACTTGTGAAAGTAGCATAGCTCATGCAGAAGAGGTTCAGAAATTTTTGCAGAAATCAGGTTTTCAGTGGCTTTCTCAAAGTCTCAAAACCATCTGATTGGTTGCAACATGGTCAAGAGCAGAATCTACATACAGTCTCTGGTTTTGCTTACCAGACCATCTTTCCTCATAAAGAGTGCTAACTCCAATTGTTCTCATTCTTGGAAAAATAAATATCAAACTGTGTCCTTTAGTCATGTGAATTCCTTTCCTCTTTATCCATAATGTTGCTAATAATTGTGTCAGCAAAATAGCTCTCCAGTACAGATGCAGGTAGCTTGAAACCTTGTCTTTGAATAATTTTTCTTCTCGTGTTCAGTACTTAATCCGACCAGTATCCCACTGGGACAGAAGCACGCTGAAGTAGTCGAGCAAGGTGACTGACTCACTTCCATCTGTACCCCAGTATGATGGATTTTCTTGCCTTTGAACAGGATGGCTGCCTTCCTGTTCTTCCCCTGCTCTGCCTGCACAATGAGGACATTGAGACACCCTTCTTTCCCAGGAGCACTCTAGACTTGAAGTCATTTCTGAGATGATCAAGTGCTCCTGGAAGACAGAATCTTCCCAGCTTTAAGACTAGGTAGTTTCTTTACCATAAAAGAATTCATTGCCCAGGAAGAGCCTGTACTAACTCTAATGAAAATCACTAATAGGCAGAGAAGGGCAGATGCCTCCCTTCCTTCCTGAGAGCTCTATATTCCCATACCTATTAAACTCCAGCCTTTCTCATCCACTTTGTTTCCAGTGCACTTGACAGCACTCTGGCCAAAGTCTGCTCCTAGAAAGGACTGGCTGCAAACATAAGAGCTCAGCATAGCCCCTTCTCTTCCCTCTTGTCTTTATTCCCTCCTCCCAACAGCCAGCTCCTTCAGTGGGGAAATTAGATGAAAAAAACCTTGTGGGTCAAGATAATGGTAGTTAAAAAAGAAAGGTTGTGCATCCAGAAGCAAAAGAAAACAAAATATTTATTCTCTACTTCCCATTAGCAGGCAATGTTCAGCCCGGGGAAGGAGGGGTTCAGCACATGTAATGGTTGTTTTGGACGGTTGTCATAACAAAGGTCCTTCCCTGCTTCCTCCTTTTTTCTCTTAGCTTTTATTGCTGAGCAGACATCATATGGTATGGAATATCCCTTTGGCAAGCTTGGGTCAGCTGTCCTGGCTTTGTCCCCTCCAAAGATCTTGTCTACCCCCAGCCCACTGGCCTTTGAGAGTCAGGGGGTAAGGTTGGAGAGAGAGCCTCGGTGCTTTTCAAGGGCTGCTCAGCAGTAGCCAAAATGCTGGCATG
Organism: Daphoenositta chrysoptera; assembly: GCA_013397915.1. Lineage (NCBI taxonomy): Eukaryota > Metazoa > Chordata > Aves > Passeriformes > Daphoenositta > Daphoenositta chrysoptera. Next base: position 1,696,913 of record VZRO01003713.1, read on the forward strand.
TTATCAACACCTTTCTAGCTACAAAGCACAGCCCTATTGAGGGCTATTGTGGGGAAAATTAACTCCATCTCAGCCAGACCCAGTAATTTTTTTTTTTTAATTAATTGCTCCATTCCAATTTTTTTTCTGACAAAAATGCTGTCATCAGCTGAAGATGATAATCCTACTGTAGCTATGCAGCATTTAAAATTACTTTGAACTGCTATGGTCAAATTACTTAATCTATGAAAATATTTATTTAATTTAAAATTACATTAATGTTATCCTTTTAACATAGTATTTTGCATCAAATTCATTATTTTAATTTAATTTTCATAAGGATTACCTGGAGGCTAGGGACATGCTTTGTGTATTTTATTTTTAAAACTCATTGAGTTATCTGTGTAAGAAAGGAAAGATCTGTCTTATTCATAGAATACCATTGAAAAATAATTTTAAAATATTTGATTATTCTTGGATGGCTGTTGCCAAGATAATTTATATGCATTTTTTGTATACAGTATAAAATAAAATGGAAGTTTCCGACTCATTTTGGAGTCGAGTTCATTTCGTGTAATTCAAAAGGTATATGAAGTCCAAATCTGTATCGAGAGGAGACTAGAATTGGTTATTTTTATTGCTCGGCATTATATTGGTATTTATGGAGTTCAAACTGATAATGTCTGTTCATATTGCAAGAAAAGCTTTGAACTAGGGAGGAACCACAGGAGCAGTTAGGAAACAGAAGTCACCCACCTCTGCAAGGGCAGCCAGCAGGTCCACCAGGGATGGCAGTAGCAGCAGAGCAGCTGGGCTTGGTGGTGATTTTGCCAAAACCCCATGAGCAGAGACTGCCAGCAAAATTTTTTGAGTGAGCACTTTTCTGAGCCAGGCCAATCCCTTTCTCATTATAACTGTCCCAAGCTCACACAGTGAGATTTGCCATCTAGGTCCAGCTGTAGTGACAAAATAAGAGCTGCAGACTGGCATTGATTAATTAGTATATACATCCAAAATTATTCCTACACGTGCTACTTGATTTTTATAGACATATTTATCATATCTAAATTGAAATAGTCTAGAGTGACATTTGTTGTTAAGTTAGTTTTCAGATCTTCTGGCTGAATTCTTTTGCAGAAATGCTTCAGTGTTGTATTTCTGATAACACTGACTGTTTGCAGGAACAAAATTTCATTTCATAATAGTGCAGTCTTGCTAATAATAAGCACTAAACCTGCTGACTTATATTTCAGTGTTAGCACACAGCCTCAGAAATGCATTGCTTTTCGAGACAAACTGAAATGTCCTGATTCTTTGTCCATAGATAGGAGATTCAAGTTTTGAAAATAAGAGTCTCTAAACATGCGTAACCAGAGGTGATTTGGAACCATACCAGTAAATTATACTATGCCTATGCAAATATAAAAAGAGAGAACCTCACTTCCATGCAGTTAACTTTGTACTCAGTGAAGTGCAAAAGGGAAACTATTTCCCTCTCTTTTCTTCTCTTTGCATGTTTTATACCGTCCACTGGGCTCGTGCTTTTAGATGCAACACACGGTTTATATAATTGGGTGACAGTACAATTTTCTACTGTGTTTTATAGCAGCCACAGGAAGGAACAGATGATAGAGTACACCAGCTCTCATGGATGAGAATGGCAGGAATGTGCTGGATTCAACCCTATGAGGCTGTCTCTTGTACTTTTGTGGGATTGGTTGAGCACAGTTTTCTTCAGGGAAGTATGTACAATCATACTTTATCTGTCTGCCCATCTCGTTATGGGCTTGCATTTTCTTTTTTCTGGCCCTGTGATATATTTGTTACAACAGCATGAAAAAAAAAAAGACTGAATATGTTCTATGTTACGGGTTTATCATAATCCCTCTTCTAGAGTAGCTATTACTCATTTTCTTCATTTTGGCCTCTGTTTTAGTACTTCTGTAATTTTTATTCCGGCAGGGTTTTCCCAGCTATTTCACATGTTGATCAGACAGCTCATGATTGAGATGGAGCCTTTGACTTTTACAATTGTTGTTCACAGCAAAAGCAAAGCAAAGGGATTCAAATATTACCAGAGATGTATAATTAAAAATGTGTCCTGCCTGTGCTGACAAAGTACTTCTGTGGCATTTCAGAGCTTGGGCAGAGTCAGACCCCTGGTCCCACTTAAGCAGTGGTGCAAAGGTCTCTCATAATACCAGCCTCTGGCTCTTTGTACTCTGGAGAGCCTGTAGGCTGCTCTTGCCTGTTTCCCACGCTGAGGAAGAAGGAACTTCCATCTGTAACACACCAGAGACAGAGGCCAGCACAATGCACAGGGAGAGCATTTTTTATGCAAATGAGTGGAGCAAATTGTGCATCCCGTCTCCCTAGCAGAGATAATCCCTCTCAAGGTACAACTTTTTCTTGTGCTTCTACTGGGAGGAGGCAGCTTTGCCCAACTGCCACCCCCTTGTCCTGGGATGTATGTAGCCCTTTGTGAAAGTAATGTGCACTTACACAAGGGAAGTACCACTTCAGAAAAATTATTTGGTGAAGTTTTCTATCTTGCTACCACTCATACGACCTTTTTTTTTTTTTTGTAAACTGAACTGAACTGAACACAGAGTGATGAAGTAGTGATTTCAAGATGAATTGTTCAATGGGGCTTGCTGATAATCCACTGTTGGAGAAAGGTCACATGTTACTTGAAGCAGCCAAGTGTCATAATGATGACCTGCTTTAAATCAGTATTGCATGCATTCCATTAAAATTTACAATGACTAATCATTTGATACAAAACCAGAGTGCTCAGAAATAAAAGTGGCTGAAGCTTCTTTATTGTGAAATGTCCTAATACAAATTTTCAGATGAACCACTCAATTAAAGCTTGAGAACATTTTGGGTTTGCCAGCAGGCTGCGAATTGAACCGAAAATTTCCAGCAGGACTTGCATAAATTAAAACTTGAGCTAACAAATTGGAGTTTGCATCTAGGACTGTGAGTTTGCACTGAAATAGAGGTAGCACAACTTTAGAGAGGAACTGGAGCAACCTACAGTCTGAGAGACCTCAGGAGGACTTCTAGGCTATTGCCCTTTACCACATCAGAATCACCTATGCCTGTGTCACCATGATTTAAGTTTGCCCAGCATCTTTTTTGAGACCTCCACTGACAGACTACAGAGCCCATCCAAATGATACATTTCAGTACCCCACAGATCATTACTATGCTTTCTTAGTGTCAAATATCTTCTTGTGTTCATCATCAGTATGCAGAACAAGTTATGTTCTTGTTCTTTGCCTTCTGCCTTCCCTCTGCAGGTCAATCTTGTTCATCCAGCTTTTTCTTGTAGGTCCTGGTTTCCAGACTGATTGTTTCATCTAGTGTCTCAACCTGCACACTAAATATTAATTTGAGCATGTTCAGAGCTAGTTACATGTCTCACAAGTTCGTCTGGAAAAAATATCAAAAAGACTTTTAGCAGTTGAGGCGGTAGCAGAATCTGGGCTCTCTGTAATGCCCATGGGACTGGCAAGTTGCACAGACACTGAAGTGGATGTCATCCTTCACATTCACTTTCATCTTCTCTGCAATCATGGTTGCAAAAGTTCAATTAATGGTATTAATTCCTGTAGCCTGTTTGTCGTTATTCCTAGAGGATCCTAAGAAATGTGTTTCAGTTTGTTTGTGTAAATTGACTAAAATTAATCCATGGTTGTGCCTAGACTACAAAGGATCCCTGTACAGATAAATAGAAAAGTTATCAAAACAGAGTTCCTGCCAGATTGGTTCCCAGGAGATTTGCATCCTGATTTCAGGTGAAAAGGGAATCCTATTCTCTTTTAAGTTCCTAGGCTGAATGCCTTCTCACTCCCTTCACTAACTCCAGCACAGCAGGAAGCTCTGTTGATGGAAGGCACATGGTACCCCGGAGCAATACCACACGGGCAGAGGAGGGTGTGATGTGGTCAGAGCCACAGAGATGATGAGAGGACTGATGCAGGAAGGCTGGCAGGACCTCAGCAGGTGGCACTCTTCCCTCTGCATCAGCGTGGGGAGGGAGCTGCTCCCAGCAGTGCACAGCATCACTCTGCTGACACACCGGCTCAGGATGCCGTGTGAAACTCAAAGCCTTGACCTCTTTTGATCGCTGGAGTTTTTTTATGGAGTCGTCCTTGATTCATGTATAAAAATAGTTTACTAAAGGTTCTTGAAATTTCAACTCAGATAATCTGCCTAATGAGATGTCTATCTATAGCCATGGCTCTGTAAATTATTCCTTGCTCCTTGCTCAGGCAGTGCAGTCCTAACACAACTGTGCTTTGATGTCAGACATCACTGTCTTTCTAGACAGTGGTGATCCTGGACTGTACAGCTGGAGCATTTTGAGATGCAAATCCTTGTATTCTTACAGACTCTGTTCTGTGTTGCACTGGCTTTTCAGACAGTCAGTCAGTCTGTTTGCAGAGTGAATTTAGTGAGAGCTTAAACAACTAATGTAAACTAGAAGAGTAACACGCTATGATTGTACCCTTCCTTTTTACAGAACTCTTTAAACAGCGAACCTGATTTGGGTGATTAAGGGTCTCTTGTTCACCCTAGTCCTTGTGGCAAAATAAAGTAAAGAAAAAGAAGTTTTGGCAATAAATGGTTATAATGAGTTTTAGTCCCCAAGCTGTACCTGTACCAAAGCCTCAAGGATTTCTTGCCTTTCTTTAAGTGTTGTTTTCTGAAGGTATATCTGAAGTTTCACCAAAGTTTCACTTTGCCTTTGAGTCCTTGCATCACAGCAGGAATTCAACCAAGGGTCAGGATTGTCTCATTCTTTGCTGACAGAGGCTTGCACAATTGTTGACTTTGCTTAACTGAGGAGCCTCTTTTTGTTACAGTCTCTTCAGGAGTTTTGGGTAGTAGGTAGCTCTGAGTCGATTTATTGGCATTTCTCTCCTCAGGGTATATTTTTATTAGGACATATCAGAAGAATGACTTTTTCTGCTAACCACTGTTTTTTAATATGCACCTCTTTGAAAGGGCTCCTTAAGACATTTAGCTTGAGTATACTTGTCTACTGGGTAGCTTTTTATACTGAGAGGGACTGATTTTGGTGGCTAACTGTCCAGCTGTGTATGCCTCTGTGATGTGGAGTTCCAGCTGCTGTGAACTGATTGAAATCCCATCAGCAAGAATAGCTTGTGCCTCTTGGGAAAACAAAACGTTTTTGTTCTCCCCAGAGTCCTGGCTAGTCTGCATCATACCTGTGGCCCTGTTCCTCTTGGCTGGCATGTGTGTCACACACACTGTCCTCCTGCAATGCCATTCTCTTAGAATGTGGCAAATGAGAGTATGGTGGGTTTTGTTGATTGCCTGACACAAAGTACATTGGGACAATAAATTTTTTTTCAGTTTTTGCTCCATTGGAAGTCTGTAGCCAAGCTGCCCATGCAGTCACTGCCTGTTGGACAAGACTGACCTTTAGTGGGGAGTCTTATAAAGGTGGTTGCAGAAGAAGTAATTCAGCCTTTCTCACAGTGGCTGAAGTGGTGGCATCCCGGGAGTGTACATTCCTAGTTTGGGTGGGCTTCTTGGGGAGTGCTCTCAGAGGAAGTACTTCTGCTTTTTTCAGAGCAGGTATAAACATGATATAATCTTTTCTGAGAAATAGCTATAATATCTATTAAATATCCATAATTCCCAGATCATTTGAGATACAGGCCATAGTGGTTGAAGTTCAAGATTAATTTTTTTCACAATATCAGAGGTACAAAAGGTTCAACAATAGAAATTAATTCCAAGACTTAATGCATGATCTCAGACTAAACTAAAAACCTGTAGTAAGGACTAGAGTAGATCCAGATTCCCCTGACAATAAAGTCATTTGGGCCAATCTCGATATCAAACTACATTGATAGGAAGTGCATATGCATGGCAGACATGCTTATATCAAACAAGCCTGTGGTAGTTTTTTTCCCCTTTAAGACATGTAATACTCTAGGATACTAAAAACTATGTTAAAAAGGTCCCCTCAAGCTCTTAAATGAACTACTGGTATCAGACATTCTCCAGCTCGCAAGACATCAAGGTCATTATGGGGTAAACAAAAATTATGTGGGAAAGTAAAATCATGTACCATATGGCACATCTAAAATACTCAGTAATTTGGAGAGAGGGTTTGCTGAAAACAAATTTTACAGCAAACCAAGCTGTAAATTTTCTATAGCTTTGAAAAATCACTATGATAAAAATAAGTGGACAAAATGCTGAAATGTGTACCCTGTCCTGCTTTTTGAATGTAGGTTTGACTGGTTGTATTATTTTCATTGTACATAAGCAGACATGAGACCTTTTCAGCTATGAACTAACAATGATTAGCATTTTAGTGTAGGGACCTGAAAGCATTCTGTAGACATGACTGAGTTCACACCCAGTGTTTCCTGACAGCCATTTCTGTAATAATACATTTCATCTGATTCTGGAATATTCACATTCCGTGCTCTGTCAGGAGAAAGACAGCTGCATGCAAAGAGGTGAATTGCAATATTTAAGTTTTCAGACCTAAGAAGGACACTTCATGGTCTTCACTATCTTAATTTTGCAGCTGGAAGGCAGAAGGTCAAAATGCAAGTGATTGCCCAGCATCCTCTATGAGGTGTCTCACAGTACTGAAAGGATCAACCAGGTTTTTTGATCTTCAGTCCTGCACTGTCAGTCACAAGATTGTCTTCCCTGATGTGCCAGACTCCCTTGTCTACTCTCATCAACACTTGCTTTGCTTCTTCCTACCAAACCCAGAACTTACAAAATACCATTATTTACAATACTATTTGCTCCTTCAAACTTACAATACAGTAAGGTACATCTTGAACCTTACTGTCTGAGGCGTTCAGGGTACTGTGATAGATGTCCCATTAAAATCAGTGCAGTTGCACTTTTTAGTGACTCAGCATCCCAAGAATATGGTTGACAGCCAGTAGCAGCCTCCCAGCTTATACCCAAAGGTTGCAATTGCAAAGCAAAGTCCTCTGTCAGCTAAGGAGATCCCTCACTTGGCTGGAGCACATGGCTGAGGGTCGTAAGGGTAACAGTTCCCCCAGTCTGACTGACAGGTATAAATTTGTGGTAGGCATTTCAACACAGAAGATCCCAGGATATCCTGATTTCCAGTGTGTATCGTCTGGCAGTTCTCATTCAGTGGATCAGCAGTTCATCTCCTGGAATGGCCTGTTCTTTCTCTTTTTGGTTTTGGCTGGGGTTTTTTTGGTTTTGTTTTTTGGGGGGAAGAGGGACAGTGTTTTGTTTTTATTGCTTGTTTTGTTATTTTCATTCTTTAGAGTCTAAAAAAGGGAAAGTGCAAGCATAAATGAGGCTGCTGGGACCCACACATTTAGTTGCACGGATCAGCCATCTGCTTTGCATGCTCTACCATTGTTCCTTGTTATGTGCTTATTATGGGAATATTTATTCTGTGAATGACTAGCTGTTTGCTCTTGATATGCTTCCATCTGCATATAAATTTGTAAAACCACTCCCCTTAGGCATATGAAAATTTGGCTTTCCCTTTAAGGTGGCTATAATTATACAATTAGATTTGCCATATCATCAGCAGCATGCTCAGCCCCCGCATCCACTGCAGAATGCACACGTGGAAGATGGGCTGGGAAAAACAATTTGCACAACTTCTTGGGTATGAAAAAGGTTGAGTTTTAGAGTGACAGCTAGTAGACATGAAACCTGTGTAGGAATTTTGGAAGCCTTAGAGGTAACAATATGGTAAAAATAACTGGGGATGAGCCATAGACACATCTGTATCGAGATATACAGATTTGGGTATAAAAAAGGGCAGTGGATTGCCAGGAATGATGAAGTGGCCCTGTTGGATGGTGTGTGCCCCACACCTGGCAGACTTGCCTTCATTGAAACTGCCAGTGAGCTATGAGGGGAGCTGTGCAAGGAGAAGACCTCACCTTCCTTCTGAGAGGATCCAGAACAAGACCGAGTTGCAGTTAAGGGTGGGAAAGACAGGTTCTGATTCCTGAATTAGTTAAACTTTTCAGAGTTGCACAGTTCATGTCCCATGCATGCAGGACAGGAAAAGCAACCAAAATAAAGATGGCTTGGGATTTAGGGTTTTGTTTTCTTGCTGTCTGCTGGTTTTGTTTTGTTTTTTCCTGCAGCAAATGACTCAAAATTACTAAATAGTTAGTGTTTTTTCACTAACTCTGCTGCTGGTAAATTCTAACTGAATCCTAAGAGACAAGGCCAGATTCTCAGCAGTGTCCATCACATTTGGCATATGGTACCACTTTTCTTGACTAGCTTGAACTTCCAGAAATCATGTGCTTTGAAAATCAGTTATTATCCTTCTCGTGCTAATCAATATGGTAGCATTTTGTCTTAAAAAAACTTTATCTCAGAAGCATGGATGTTTTAAGTGCTTGCCAGAGACCCAGCTATCCTTGGGGAAATTATGTGTTCAGGCATATCTCACTTTGAATAATTTTTAAAATAAACACTTTACTTTGTCTTGCATATGAGTTATGCCCCTAATGACTTCTGGTTCTGAGTCTCCTCTCTCAGCATTTCCCCCCCCAGAGTTCTCCTGATGATAATGCTGCACAGTGTGGGAATGAGCCTATGTATTTACCTGACATTTTGCCAATGTGCTGTTATGCTGCTTTTTATATTGAAAACTAATGCCCTGAATCTCTCATTGTGAAGATCAAAACCGACTCTTCAGCAAAGCATACACTAGATTAAAATCTCAGTTTTGGGCATGGATATAGCCAGGCAGTGGGCACTGGGCTTTTTGGGGATGCATAGGTGAAACATAAGGCACAGTGGCTTACTGGAGGCTGTTCAGTCCCTGAACGTCCTTCAGCACAATGAGCTCCAGCAGACTTTGGCACAAAATTGCAAGAGCTTTAAAGAATGCAGCAACTCTACTGACCGCCGTGGTGAAGACATCTATTTTCTCTGTTTTGCCCACCTTATCCAAGGAACTCTTGTTGAACTTTGCATATTGAATGACAGAAGATAGATTAGGGATTTTCACGTATAATGGCTTTTATTGTTGAAGACCGTCTTTTTTGTTGTTGTTGTTTTTTTACCTCCCAAGAAGATGTTGGTTAGAATTGTGGCTTGTTTGTTCTGTTTGATTCATGGCTTTTGAGTGAGTACATTGATGTTACACGGCATTGTATCATTAACTGTTCCTTTGAAGGTTCTCTGCAAGTGTTTTGCAAATCGTTGCTACATTATAGGCTCACTGTTGGGACCAATAATTTAAGACATACACTTGCAACTTAAAATTGTTTGCACGTAATGGGAAAGCTGGCAAAATTGTGGCTACTTGAATATTTGAGAACAGGGTTGTCAACACGGTGTAAGAAAGCACTGTGCAAATGAAGGCTTTAGTTCTAGTCCTGCAGGTCTGGGGATACATTTGTTCCCATGGAGCTTTGCAGGAGTCCTTTCACAGGAATTTCTTCAAGGCCTCAGAGCACAGTGCCTGGGGGAAAGTTCAGCATCATGGCAAGCACCTAGACCACAGGTTCCCAGCTTTTAGATAATTAATCCCTCACTTGAGCATATTGATAGTATATTGTGTCTTGTTTCATCTCTTCACTAAAATCTCTCTCTGGTCTACTGTATGTCTTCTTTATCATTTTTCTTGTTCCATGACTGCTACCACATCCATTCTTCATCCTTACTTCTCCATTGCCAGCTTTGCTGACAGATCCAGGACTGAGAGTGAGGTTAAAAACCTGACTTTATTTGGCTAACATCACACAGAGCCACTGGCTTTTCTCTGCACCATGCTCTCATGTGATTATGATGTAGGAGTAGATAACACAGACATCCAAAATTGCTTCACAAGGTCCATCTATATGGACCTGATCTCTGTACTTCATCTGTGACATGGTCATGAGTCACCACCACTCAGGTCCACCTCATCCCTCAGAAAACTCAGAAAAGGAGTCCTTCACATTTTAACTCCAGTGCAAATGATTTCATGGATATGGAGTCAGTTTGTTCATGGTGGAAAATAATTTATTTCTGTTTAGATAATGTGCTGCTTCAGAGAAATTAGAAATAATTGCACAATAATCAGAAAGAACTTGCTGGCAGATGAAAAAGCTAATTTGTGTGAAAATCAAGAGCAAAAATATTGTTTAAGTAGGCTGTATTTTCTTTGGATACATGTACCTCAGCATAAGAATTTCATTTATAACACTTGATATAAATAGTGTGATAACACTTCACAGAACCTCCACTTATCAGGGGAATTCCAACTTCTTACAGAAACTGAAGCATGCTGGTTGTCATGCCATCCTTGTAAATATTTTATGTTGGCTTAAGACTCAAGGGCAGATGTCTATTTTTACTTAGTGTTTGTGAAGAATTATGAACCTAAAAAGCTTTTGGTATAAAACATTTAGCAGTAGCAAAGCCAGTTCAAAGCTGTCTCCGGAAACAGAAATTGCGGAGCAACTTTTTTGTTTGTTTTATATTATACTTGATGTTTGCTGTACTTCTCTGGCAAACATGTCTGTAATAAATAGTTGTTCCAAATAACAACATACATTCAACAAAGTAGCTTGGAAGTCAGTATTCAGAAAGTGTAGCCTTCCTTTTCCCTGAAAGCAACTGCTTTGCATTGACATCTTCAGCAGTAACTTGCTATTTGTACTTTTTTTTCCTTTTCAGCTGCAGCTTAGTATTGCCTGCCTGCCAAAATAATTAAATACACAGACTGACAGAGACAGTGCATCCTGTATTGTCTAAATTTCCTGGATATCTACTGGTTTCTCAAATAAATTATATAAAACTTCTATTTGGGTCATAATCTGAAGTTCTTAAAACCACAAAATATGTGTCATGTGCTCATGATTAAAGTGAGAAAGTTTAAGAGCTAAAGACTATTACTGTGCAGATTAGCAGTGTAAATGCTGAGCTGCCTGAGCCATATGGCCTAACTCCTCAGCTGCATTCATGTGTTTGCACACAGGCCAGAGAGACCCATTCAGACACTTACCTTTACCCCGCATTCATACTGATTTTAAAATTCAGATTTCAATAATTTCATGCCCTGTCTGTATCCCTGGCAGGCTCTCAAAGCCAGGCACATGACCAGTGTGGATGGCCATACCTACTTGTCAGCTTCTGCCTGTGTGAGCGCCGGGCTCGACTCGCTGCTGCTGCCAGAGGCCGGTGTGTGACATCAGTACTAATTAAGTTTGAATACAGAGCTATGTTTGAGAGCCAAAGGAAGTGCAGGAAGGAAGCTGAGTGTCAGTGAGTCATGTCAGATGAATGCATGGCAAGCAGTTATTGATAACATACAGCCAAACCACAATGTTGATTTTGGAAGATTTGGCATGGGAACTGAAAGCAGCATCCTGACCTCAGTTGTGATTTGTTTGTATTTAGATTTCCAATAATGCTGGTTTGGTTTATTTGTAAGAATTGTTTCTTTTCAGATATTCTGTCTTTATTTATCTCACAGTTCTTGCTAGAATAAGGACCCTCAGGGACTGGAACGTTTAATCTGTGTGAACAAGGCCTCAGCATTTTTCTGAAGACTGTCTACCATTTTCTGTGTGAAGGAAAAATGTCTCTTTAGTGGCAGGCACCCTGCCTTGTAATTTCCGTTGTGTGAGCTTGGACATCTGTGTGATTACCCTCTGGGAACACTTGCAGCTTGACACACATGCATCTAGTCTAGCTATTTTTAATCATTGCTTTTCAAGTGTCTGTAGTTAGTTTGGTGACATGAATGGGAACAGTGTTTTTCAAATTTGAGTCCTTTGGTATTTGCATTTTGTAGTTTCTCAGCCCCACCAAAATCTCGTAGTATCATAAAGGTTAATCACTTCCAACTGTCCAGGAAACTTCATTTCTTGAAATTATTACAGTGCCTACAGAACTTGAATGTAAAGCTGCATTTGAAGAAATAAGAAATATCAAATATCTGTTTCAAGTGTAGCCATAGTTATTTAAGAACATGACATACTGGGAACCAGGTAGTCTTTGGGCTTTTTAAAAGTTATTTTCAAATTAAAATATGATTGTTTATGGTTTTGGCTTAATTTATAGGTAAGATGATAGTTCTTAATCAGCAACAGTTGTTATGATAGTGGTTCATTTTGCTGGAGAGTGTTTTCATTTTACTTTTTGGGACAAAACAGATCCCAATCCTTTTTAACAATCTTTTCCTTACTTATCCCATCCTGTCACAGCTCCAGGGACTATACCTTTACCTTATTGCAAGAAAAACTTCTGTACCACATCTCCCATTGTCAGTGTGTGAAGTAGTTGCAAAGCAAGATCTGAAGAGTAATGATCTACTTCAGGTCTCAGCTTTCTCACTGACTCTTATTTTAATCAGTAAAAGACACTTGAAAAAGCACAGCACAGTATTTGGACTCATGAAACAGTATTTTAAGTGAGGTTACAGAATCAAAATTTGATGATATAAATCTCATTGTATTGATCAAGTCATGAAGAATACCTTGTATTATGAGTTGTAAACTGGTTTTTGAAGGTTAATGGGCTTTAAAGAATTCTCTTAAACTGTGTTTCATTTCCTTGGCCACAGTGTAGGATCAGGTAGATCTCTGTCACTTCTGAGAGATGTTTGTATACTCTCTTCTTGAAGACCTCTGATGACGGAGACCCCACAGTCTCACTGTGCAACAATTGTTTTGCATGTTTTAACATTAGAAGGTTCATTCTTGAAAGTGTGGTCTGAAGTTTCTTGCACCTTAAATTCATTTCCTCTTGTCCTACTCAGCTGTGGAAAAAAGATTTTTCCTTTCTTGTTATAACATATGTTTGGAAACTACTCTCAGGTTTCAGCCCACTCTTTTCTAGATTAACAGTCCTACTTCATCCAGCTTTTCTTTGTGATTAACATTTTCAATATCCATGATAATTTTTTGTTTCTCTTCTCCGGTCTATGCTCTTTTTGACATGCATTACCCAAAACTGAATACTTCAGATAAATGCAGTTCAATAGGAAGCATGCAAAAGTTCATGGAGCTCTATCTGACACAGGAGACTCTTAACTCACAGAAGTAATCCCTCTGGATTCAGCAGTGACACTGAACTAAATGCTTCTTTGTGAGAAAGGAGTGCAGTCCTGCCACTCAGATGTACCAAACTTTACTGCAGGGATCCTTTTCCTCATCCATCACTTCAGTCATAATCTTTTTTCACTCCCCAAACCATGCCTGTGTCTTTTGCTGTGTTAAATGTAAGGTCTTTATTTTCACTTGCAACTTTTTTAATAGCCTGTTCCTTTCTTATCATGTACACTTCTTGGCATATTTGCTCACCTTCCATCTCTCCATTCCCCAATCCCAAATTCCTAGATTTAAAAGTTCCTTTGTGATCTCTCTTAGTTGGGGCCTCCTCATGCTTTAGGAAAATTCCTTGTAAACAGCCAGAGCGCAGCAACAACCTTCCTTTTAACTCCTTCTTGAAACTCTGTTTCTGCAAACCTGGGTGGGAGCTGGGCCACTGGTACACCACACAGGGCAGGGCACCAACCCAGCACACCTGTGGTGCTTCTTTTTCTCTCTGGTCTGCATGCATGTTGTCTCATCTCTCCTTTACACTTACGAGAAAAGCTTTTTGGAATGTAGGCCATGGTTTATGTGTCAAATGAGAAGTACTTCACACAATACATTGGTCTAGAGTTAATATGATAATCCTGACAACAATACTGGTAAATATGCTAGAGAGATGTGGCCCTTTGCAGATCCTGCTGTTCCTTGTACAAGGAGCCAAGTATTTCTGAGACAACTCTTGTATCTTCACATATAATTTTCCAACCCATAGAATTATGCTTTAATAGTATTTCCACAGGACAGCAAGGTGAGCCAAGGACCGGTCATTACAGAGGCTTTTCCAGGTAATTGAGTGGTTCAAGAAAACATTATGAAATATTATCTTGCCAAAGGATGTAAATGTGAAGAACAGCTGGTAATCCCATGAAGATCCTGCTCATCTATAAATTAATACATGCCACTGGGGATACTGACAATTTGTCTTGGAAGTGAAATGGTTGAGAAGAGATTTTGGCACTCAATCAGCAAAAGATATGACAGTCATAAAAAAAGAACTATATTTAAGACATAGTAAAACAGTTAATTGGATTTGGATATATATAAGAAATCAAGCATCTATTTCTGATATCTATGTGTGTGTGTAAAAATGAAATTTCATTCCATCGGGAGAGAGAGAAAACTTCCTTTGTTAACTTCTCAGAAGGTGCTTCTACCAAAAGAGCTCAATAAAACGTATTTGCTATTTTGAGGGGCTTTTCATTGAACAAATGGTTTTCTTACAGCTCTCCTCCTCCACTGCTTCAATTTTACAGCATAATGAAAACAAGATGCAGCAAACTGTAAGTGAGATAGGATCAGAAGAATAGTTTTAGAGGGGTAACTGCTGAAGACATTGCTTAACAGTTACATAACTGAAATGAAGGCCAGAAGATATAAATGTTTCTCATTTGTCCATGCATATGTAGATATGCACATAAACATAAAGAAAGAATGGTTGCTAAATATGCACTGGTGCCGTAAATATGTGTGTGGATAAATAGGTAAGATAATCAGACATCCAGAAAACTAAATTTGCCTTATGTAGTTAAATTTAATGTAGATTTGTTGGCAGTAGACTGTCAACTTTGCTATGTGTGTACAGGAAGATTGACACTACCTGTTTTATTGTTAGATGGTACACAACATCTGTGTGCATCCCTCTATCCAGGGATTCCCAAACACAAATAAGGTAGTTCTGTGTATGTACTAGTGAATCCCTTCAAATTAATACCCATCTCTGTATTCCCTGTCTTGCTTCTTCCTAGAGTATGTACTCTTCCACAGAGAAGCCCTCTCCACTTATTTGATGCAGATCCCATCTTTTCAGCTAAGGAAACCTATTTTCATCACCAAATTAGGGTTCAGTGGTCTCACTCTTGCTTTTATATAGCACTACCAAAATTAAAGCATTTTTGACTCTATATTTTGTATCTCATCTGTCTTCAGGTCTGGTCTTCTTCATTACCTCTTCTCCCAGGTAACAAGTGACAGGACAAGAGGAAAGGACTCCAAGTTGCACCAGAGGAGGCTTAGATTAGGTATAAGAAAATTCTTTTCACAGAAAGGGTTGTAAAGAACTGGAACAGACTGCCCAGAGAAGTGATAGAGTCACCATCCCTGGAAGTATTACAAAAAACGTGTATATGGATATGGCACTTGAGGACATGATTTGATGGTGAACGTGGTGGTGGTCCGGGGTTGAACAGTTGGACTTGATGATCTTAAAGATGTTTTTCAACCTTAATGATTCTATGATTTGTGTTATCTTGTTTCTGTGAACGATGGTTAGTTGATTTTAGATTTATTTTTTCTCTTATTACAAGAAAAACAAGAGTCTGGTCACTGGTTTTTTTATGGTGAATTTTATGCAGTTAAGTTTTTGCAGTATTTTTATGTTTTGGACACTTTTTTAATGTAAAAGCACCTTTTTATTGAGTGAGGTATACATCTCCAAATATTCGGGCTTTGTACCTGGGAAAGAAAAGGAGCACCAAAGGGAGCACTACGATTTTCATCTAAGTAGTTATTTTTTTCCTGCTCCAGATTCCAGGCTATGACTCTAGACACAGGCTGAATTGTGATCTAGATTGTGACTGTCTCCTTTGTGGTCAAAGGCAAAGATGCTTCTGATTGCAGACCTGCATCCCAGTTTCCATCCTATAGCCTCAGGAAAAAGGGAAAGGGCAGCCTTAATTTTACTCTTCCTTCCTTTGAATATCTGGTGGCATTTCCAACAAAGACGATCCATTCTGTACCTGAGAGGAGATCATCTATCCCTACATCTGCCATTCAGTTCGTATAGCCTGGGGGCTTTCTAGAGTTACTGAAATCAATCTGTGAAAACCCTGCTGAGGTCTTTTGATACAGCATCCCAGATCAAATTGATATGCTGCATCTGCCTGCTCTGACCTGTGCAGTGATGCTGATGGATAAGACTCCATTTCTGTTAGTTCACTTGCTTTAGCAAGCACTGGCTTAAGTGCAGCTTCTGCTGTGTGTAATGGCAGATGCTGCCAAACGTGACTCACATTTTCTCTTCATTCCCTGGTACAGCAGGCTCTCCAGTTGCTTCTCAGCATGAGGAGCAAACTTATTTCCTAATTATAAAAGCAAACAAACAAATTGGCAAGAGCCCTAGACATCTAGATGTTTTGGGTAAAAGCCTGTGCTCATTAGACTTTCTCCAGTAGAGAACAGCAAATTTCCAAACCATGCTGTCTGGGACAGGGTCCTAACCCTATGAAACTATATGGCTCTGAAGATAGTACCTCTCCAAGAATAAAAAGTTTTTCTATCACATTTTCCTTGCCGTCTGTCCTGGATGCATGACATACCATAGCACAATAGTGTAATGCTTTCCTTTTCTTAGAAGGAAAGACTGCAACGATGGAACTGCTCTATAAGATTTAGTTTATTGTATGAATTTTCTGTAGTATAGGATGTCCACTCTTGTCTACTGGACAAGATTGTCTGAGTAGCTAGTAGAGCTACCACTGCCAGAAACTCTGCCCACATCTATTTGTCACATTTACAGTTTCCATCTTAGCCTCTTTGAGGGTGTGCTGGAAAGATGAAGAATTCCTTTCTTTGCAATATCTTTCTTCCCTCTCCCCTTCTTCTGGAGAAACCAGGCTGTTCTCTTCTGCTCGTCTTGTATAGTACTTCCCAAACTGTATAGAACTCCTGTAATTTCAGAAATATAAGGTGCGGAAGTCTGTTCCAGCCACCAGCAGGGAAGAGGGATGGAGGTTCTGTTAAGTCTTGCCTTTTCATCCAGAGCCCTCATGCACTTCTTCTCTGGAATGTTTCAGAACCCACCACAACAGCCTTCAGGAAGCACATTGTTGTCTGTTTGGATGAAATGTGAATGTAGCTTTGCAGTGAAATGCACTTCGAAGTACCTGCTGTGCTCTGCTTTACCAAGCAGTGGTAGAAAGGACACTCCAGCATGTATTTGAAAGTTGAATCCAGCCCCAACTACTTGGTTTGCCACCATCAGATTATCTCATGTGAGCTCCGAGAGTGTAAGCAGTTGAACTGCACTGTCTCACTCTTGGTTTTGTTTTGGGTCCATGTGAAATAACAGGGAATACCAACTCTTCTGCTTCAGAGCCAGACACTGTTTCCAGGCTCTCTGTTACTTTTTTTTTTCAATGGCCCACCTTGCATTGTAAATCTTCTTCTTCTTAGAGACCTGAGGAAGCCAAAGCAAAATGGTATGAATGTGATTAGGATAGTCTAGCATGGTCCCATAAAATTCGGGTTGGCAACTGCACTCAAACTGTTTCCTTATGCATCTTACCTGCCAAGCACAGAAAGTGGCTGGAAAGACAGTTCAGTCAGGGCTAAGATTTGATTTCTGAGTGGGACCAATAAATCTAAAAGCAGTTCTTTTAAAGAGTCTTTGCTTTATATTTTTTTTATTTTCCCTTTCCAGTTAGGTCTGCTTACATAATCTCTTCTTTGTCCTGTATTCAATCCTCATTAAAGCTCTGTTAGATTTTTATTTATACCTTACTCATACCAAAATATAAAACAAAGTTTGGAGAAGTAGGTTTGGGGAAGAAAGCCATCATTTAGGATCTCTTCCAATTTCAGTCTCCAGCTTGGGTTCCTCACTGCTCATCCCAGCATGCAGAGCCCTCATGAGCTGGCAGCTGTTGAGGTCCATACATCCCAGTCACTCTTGAACTCATCTGAAAATTCCTGCCAGTTGCAGGAACTGATGGGCAGGTTGGCCTGTTATTAGGTCTTGAGCTCTGTTATAAGCAGTTGCCAGGTTTGTCTGTTTCTGCAGTGAGTTTTGGCTCCATTTCCATCTCGGAGAAATTTTAAATATTCTTTTTCAAAAGTTGGCATCACTGATATCAGAACAGAGTACTTTTTGTAGCACTTGATTTGATTTCTGTACTTTGGGTTGTTTTCTTTCCTCTCAAATGACTGTACTCACCTGCTGATAAAATTCCTTTTCCACAGTCTTAGATTAATAAGTAACGTGGACTGTGCTGGCTTGGGAGGAGAGGATTCAGAGCAAAGTGCTGCATTTTAATATGAAGTGAAATGAATCTATTTGCACAAAATTATGTGGAAAGAATACACTGCCAAGAACCCACATTATTGAAATACGCTCTTCTGCTTCTATTAGTTTGATCTGCAGGTTTGCTAACTCTAATTTCATGTAGGCTTAAGGTGATCTGTTTCTCAATGTAGAGATACCCATACTGCATATGACACCATTTGAATGCAAAGATCCCTCCCTGGTGATGATGTTTCAGTACTGTACTGTTACAGGTTTTCTCATCAGTGGCAAAAAACCATGACATTATTTCGTTGGCTTTAAAGAGAAACCATGTGTGAACTAGAAGGCATAGAAATTACAGAGATGCTGCAAAGAAAAAAGAAATTAATTAAAACGAACAAAAAAAAGTAGGTCAATTTTGGCCTAACTTTGCTCAAGTTGTTCCTTTTAAATATGAAGAGCAGAGAAAATAGGCAGATGGGAGTACAGAAAAGGGAAATAAGCCAAAGTGATTAGCCTGGTGACCTTCCCTTATTTCTGGTGGATTTTGTATGTATGTGCATTGTGCCATTGTTTCTGGTGAATAAAATTAACATATTCAATTTATATCCTAAAAGAAGCCTAAATTCAGTAATTTTCTCAGTACTGCAATTCCAATTTAAGGTGCAAGTTTTAACTTTGGAAATTATTTGTGGTACTTATTTTTCTATGTTTTGCATATTTATATGTTCAGATCAAATATACCTTAAAAAAGAGAATAATAGTTTTATAAAGCAGCATTAGGACTAATTAAGAAAAGAAAATAGCTCAGAACAATGCCATTCTCCTGGGGTTTTGTTCATATGCCATTTTTAAACAATAGAACATTGAGTCACTCAGTAACAGATTAGCTTATTCATCAGCTTTCTAAGAGCTAAATTTCAATTGATTTCTTCCCTTTCTTATATTCTTTCAAATGATTTATATAAAGGACGGTTTTCACTATGTTGGTACGGGTTTCCCAAGAACTTTCCAACTAATGCTTAGTTAAACAGATAGAGTAGAAATTTATACTGTAATTAGTTTGATGAGTGGATTGTGTTGCATAGACCATATTATCTAGAGTTTTCTACTAAGAAAATCAGGAAATGAAAAATGAAGACAAGGAAAATTAAGGTACTTCACTTGTGGCTGTTATTTATTATTTTAAAACATTATTTTAATTAATGATAACTTTAAAGCATCTTGTAGTGTTCTGTTTAACTCTTCTTTGAATGTTTGCTATTTTGGGAGGCTTGTTATTTGGATGAGATCCACAGGATCTTTTTTCAGGGTGGCCAGAAACAAAAATTTCAAAGGGTATCAATATAGCCTGGTGAGTAGGCATCCATGGAATATGCTGCTAACAATATGGGACTTAACCTCCGCTCAGGAGACTTGGGTCCTGTGTAGAAATAGGTTTATTCATGCAATTTCATTTCAAAAATGCAGTGGTTTGAAAAATAACGAATATGAATATTTCTGATACCCAAAAAGGTGTCTGAGTTCTTTTGTCTCTTTGCTAAACACCAGCATTCACAACTTCCTGTAGAAGTGTATGCTGTAGTATAATTTTCTGTTGCATGAAAAACCTGTTTCCTATCCCCATTTTTAAAATTCATGGCTTTGGATGTTGGTGTTCTGGGATTACAAATTAAGACAGAGATCTTGGTCTTGATATACCTTTTATACATATGCACTTGTGAACATCTTCCATGCTGTAATTTCCACCTAGGAGCAACCACTCCTTTCTTTGCATGCTCTCTCCATAGTTTTTTACAACTCTGAGTGGTTCCTCTGTTAATCCTCTCAAAGTTTGTGATCCTTTTGGGAGATGATCAATGCTTCCATGATGTCTTTCATGACACACTAATTCACAGAACGACATTTGCTATCAGTGTTATTCTCCTTTCATCTCTGTATGTATCCTACCAACTCATGAGCTTTTTTTGGCTTGAGCAAGCCAGAGAGTGGAGTATCATTGAGCTGCTGTGGTGACAGACTGCTCCATTTATTTAGGAAATAAACAGACCCTCTTCTTGCTGTAGCTATCCCAGCTGCAATGTTTCCATATGGTCCTACACTTCACCACGTGGCCAGTTACTACTTCCCCAGGTCTCATTTTCAAGCTGCTCATTTAAATGCTGTAACCTGTTTTGGCTGCAGTGGTTTTAATGGTAGGTCTTGGCAAACCTGCTGCCTTTTCAGTGGAAGAGGTGATGGAGGTGCCTGCAAGAACTGTTCCAACAGCAATCCTGGGGAGATGAAAGAGAGAAGTAGGGGTACGTATGAGGAGGGCAGGGTCTCGAGGATAGTATCTGAGTAGCAGGGACCAGGACCTGCAGGAAGAATGTCACAACAGCAAAGAATGTGTATCAGCATGCCAAGGCCATTTACCAGCCTCTATCACATTATTTTGCGTTACAAGGCATCACCACTTGTTTATCAACATAATTTCAGTTCCTCTGGAATTCACTTGTTGAGCATTCAGTAAATATAAGTAAGTAAGGGCTATCTCTGCTACATGAATCCAATCCTAAATTTCAGATTGTCAGAAATATAAGTGTTTTGAAATACTTACATGTATGTCTTCTGTCTCCTTGGAGGCAGCTTTGATACCAAGTATATGTTTTTCACTCAGATGTATTTACACCAAAGAAAGCAACTTCACCTGAGCAACTTTGTCTATTCGCATCAACTTTCACATAGTCTTTTCACACATCTCATGACGCTATTACATTTTTGGCTGGTTCAAATTCTCCGCGTTTATTAGGTACCCTCTCTAAACCTCAGTACTGACTCAGAGAGGTCAGGAAGTACCACTCCAGACTTTCCTGGGACTATGCAGTGAGGGAAGACAAGCGCTGCAGAACTGCAGTTCTGTGGAAAATGCTGTTTCTACAAAATGCATGTGATTTTTTTTAACTTCTTACATGTAAGGAGAGGTGATCATCCTCTTTAAAGGCAAAACCAGGCACATTTAGAGAGTGCTTTATTCAGAAGTTTATTCTGTGAGATGACCAATACCTCATACAGAATGACTGGCTCAGCTGTAAATGTTTGCATTGTAGATACCTATTACCAGATGAAATCAATCCCACATGTGCAATACACTGTTAGATGAACTCAAAGGTTTGTTACAAGTGCCAAAATCTAATATCCTGATAACTTGGAATATAAAAGCACTTATTTTCAGTTAAATATACAAATGAACGAGACATTTTCAATATGGTTTGGGGATTTTTCATACCTTCCATTATTTTGATTCTTTGTTATTTATGACAAAAATTTTGCAATGGAAATTCTGATTTTTCTCTTGACTCCTCATTTTAATTTATTCTATTCTGGTTTTGAACTCAATCTCTTCTGTGCAACTGCCTTAGCCACTGCTGAGGACGGTCATTTTCTGTAACAGGCATCTCCCTGGGAATAAAAGAGTTTGGGCTACCAGGAGATGTCCCTTTGCTGTACAGATTTTAAGGTGACCTGCACTTTATGTTCCTAGCCCTCTTTATGTTTGTTTAATTAACCACTAAAAACAATATTACTTGCTATACTTCATACCTCTTCTCCAAAACAAAAAATGCAAAATCTTATTATCTGCAATTATGAGCTTTATGCTTTTGGTTTTTTAACCAAAATGAAACATAATGAATAAAATTAAGCAGTAAATAGCCTTAACAACCTGCGTTCCTAACTCCAATTAATAATATCTCCCAGAGTATTACTGCATCAGTATTGTGTTTGTTCAGTATTTTGAACTTCTCCTGCAAAGCTAATTGATTCTGAAATGCCAAACTACTAAAATTTACTAATTGTTTCTCCTGCAAAACTGTTAAGGTAGCTGTGGGGTTTTTTTACAACCATGTCAGCATCTCAAAACAAATTGAGAAGACTCTCAGTGGTGACATATTTAGCTGTATAATTTCAGCTATTAGATAAAGGCAGTGACAAGGATAGTGCAATTAAATACCTACTCTCTAATTACATTCTCTGGGAAAATTAGAAGTATATGAAAATACAAAAGTTATTACATTAATGTACAAGTATATTGCTGTTGGTTACTAATATTAAATAAGCTTTACGACAAAGCAAGATCCTTAGACTTGACCTTTCTCTTTGGCTCCTAGAAAAATTTAAAGGCAAACAACAGATGGGTCTTCTCAGGAAAAGAATTTCACTCTTTCTGAGTATACTTTTGCCTTTGAAGTGTATAAATCAGAGTCATAAACCATATCCATTGCTTAGGCACTCTGCAATATGCTCAATATGCCTTGTTGTAGAAGTTAACATAAAGCTTGCATAATAGTATCTTCAGAATAATAATATTAAAAAGCTAAACACTGCAAATATAACTTTAAAAAAAACCCATTTTGTTAATGTCTTTGGAAAACATATGGTGTTAAATTATTCCTGCGACCAAATGTATAATCTTTCAAAATAGCACATGCATGTTACATGAGTAGCTCATCTTTATTATTCTCCTAACAGTAACTACATGATGCTATGATTAAACTATATTATTAAACTATTACACTCTTGTTTCAATTTTATGCCAAAGATCTAAAATCTGTAATGTGTTGCACAGAAACAAAACCAGTCTTTCAGGTAGGTGTCTGAGAAGTGTAACTGATTTCTGTTGCACTATTGTAAAATATGCTATAGAAAAATCAACAGAAATCACTAGTGGCACTGTTTAACATATCCTGACTTGTAGAATCTTTCTGTATTGACTTTTTCCTTTATGTTTCTTAGTTTTCCCTTGTAACACCAGAAGAACAAGGTCTGTAATTGTAATTAGATCAATCTGACAATGAGTCACTCTCTGGCAGCTAAAGAGGAATCGGGAGAAAATAATCTAATCTTAAACATGAGTGGTATTTGCTGGAGGGAAGGGAGGAAGAGAGGGTGTATGTAATTTTATTTTTAAAGGGGAATGTAAAACTTGCCAGGAATTAATTAATTCTTTTTCTTAAATTTTTTTCATGGTCTTGTGCTTCATGATCTAGATAGCTGCTGAGTATGTTGAAAAATCAGTGCAGTGTTGAAATCTCCTGTAAATACGTACTTCCTTGTGTATGCAAAATGGCATGTTTCAGTTTTTAATTACATTGTTAGGGGCAGAACTAGTGGCATGTCTATTTTTGTACTCGTTATCCACTGGCACCAGTTCAGAAATTGTAAACATCTCTAGTAGGCACCTGAGCATCCTGATCATAGAATGGCTTATATTGGAAGGGACCTTAAAGGTCATGTAATTCCGATCCCTCTGCCATGGGCAGAGATGCCAGCCACTAGATCAGGTTGCTCAGAGCCCCATCCAGCCTGGCCTTGAACACTTCAAGGAATGGGGTATCCACAACTTCTCTGGGCAACCTGTGCCAGTGCCTTACTACCCTCTGAGTAAAGAATTTCCTCCTAACACCTAAACTAAATCTCTCCTCTCTTAGTTTAAACCCACTGCCTGCTCCTATCACTATGAAAAGTGGCTCTCCCTTTCTTTTTTATAGGCCGCTTCATGTACTGCAAGGCCACCATGAGGTCTTCCTGGAGCCTTCACTTCTCCAGGCTGAACAACCACAGCCCTCTCAACCTGTCTTTATAGGAGAGGTGCTCCACCCCTCTGATCATCTTCACGGCCCTCCTATAGACATGCTCTAACAGGTCCATCCATGTCTTTCCTGTGCTGCGGACCCCAGAGCTGACCAGAGCACTCCAGTTGGGAACTCATGAGGGCAGAATCACCTCCCCCGCCCTGCTGGCCACACTGCTTTGGAGGCAGCCCAGGTTGTGGTTTGCCTTCTGGGCTGTGAGCACACACTACTGGCTCATGTCCAGCTTTTCCTCCACAAGAAACTCCAAGTCCTTCTCCACAGGATTGCTCTCAGTGAGATCCTCTCCCAGTCAGTGCTCATGCACCCAACAGGTGCAGCCCCTTGCACCTGGATTTGTTGAACCTCACAAGGCTCTTGTGGGCCCACTTCCCAGGTTTGTCCATGTCCCCCTGGATGGCATCCCGTCCTTCTCTTGTGTCAGCTGCGCTACTCAGCTTCATGTAATCTGAAAACTTGCTGAGGGTGCACTCGATCTCACTGTCGATGTCAATGATGAAGATATTGAAGAGCACAAGTCCCAAGACAGAACTCTGAGGGAGACCACTTGTCAGTGGCCACCACCTGGACACAGAGCCATTGACCACAATTCTCTGGCTGTGTCCATCCAGCCAATTCCGTATTGGCCAGATAGGCCACCCTTCAAATCCACGTCTCTCCAGAGATGAGGGTGTCATGTGGGGCTCTGTCAAAGGCTGCACAGAAGTCCAGGCAGATGACATCAGTTGGTCTGCCCTTTTCAACAGTTGCAGTCACTCCATCATAGAAGGCCAACAGATTGGTCAGGCAGGATTTGTCCTTGTGAAGCCATGCTGGCTGTCTTGGATCACCTTCTTGTCTTGCATGTGCCTTAACACTGGTTTCATGATGATCTTCTCCATGTTCTTTCCAAATACAGAGATGAGCCTCTGTACTTCCCCGTGTCTTCCTTTCTTATCTTTTTAAAATAATGTTCTCTTTTTCCAGTGACCATGGACCTTTCCTGACTGCCATGCCTTTTCAAATTTAATGTAGAGTGGCTTGGCAACAACATCAGCCAGCTTCCTCAGAATTCTGGAATGCATGTCATCAGGTCCCATAAATTTCTGGCTATTCAGCTTCATTGAGTGATCCTGAACCTCCTTTTCTCTTAAAGTGGGAGACACTTCACTCTCCCAGCTCCCACCTGGAGGTTCAGGGACTTGAGATCCTCTTGTGGTGAAAACCACAGTTCTTGAGAGGCCTAAGTACAGCCTCAATCTTGGCATGGAAATCTACAGCTGGCTGTTGTCAAATGCTGAGCTCTGGGGGTTTCTGAGTTCCTTGTCCTCTCTGGAACTCAAATGCCTGGCTAGACATTTTATTCTCCATCCTCTCAAGATCCAAGACTGGATTGCACTTTTGAGAATAAGCACACAACTGAGCAATGAGTATTCCCTTTGCAAGACGTCATATTCACTGTAGCATCTAGAATGAAAGTTTCAGCTAGGCTGTGAGGTCTTTGATCCAAGGATGATCCTTTCATCCTATACATATGCATGGGTTTTGACCTAGTTTTTCATATATTGTGTGTTCCCATAAAAAATGACCTTATTTCTGAATCCTGAATGTGAGGCACTTTGTAATATAAGTAATAAAATAACATAACACTACATAAATGGTAAATTGCTGCATTCCCTATGTTGCTGTCTTGAATTTTTACTTTAATCTCATATGGATAAAGCTTTCAATACGTGCTCCAAAACACTGTGACTATCAAAAACTGACAGGTAGTGAACTGAAAATTTACAACACAGGATCAAAAACTCTTACACTTCTGGAGATACAAGAGGTGGGTACATTCTGGTACCAAATGTGGAAAAGCCCTTGTGCAGAGGGTAATTTCAGTGTCTCTTTCTCTCCTTCAGAACTTTTTAAAATAAAAGTCACCATAGAAATGTCATTGTCTGATTATTTACTAAAATAAAAAGGTTCATGCTAGAATGCATTTTAGTCAAGAGAGAGCTTAGGCTTGCCCAAGATTAGATATTAATTATATTAGATTTGACATGGAGTGAAGGTGAATATTGCAATTCATCACAGAAAAAAATGCAGCAAGAAATCAGACTGTTATCTATAAAGGGGCTTAAGAATGTTTAGCATGAAGACTGGAGGAACTCCAGGTAGTGCATCATGGTTGTACGTACACACGGTGTTTGCTGCCTGTTTGGGCTTGCATAGCTATGAATTCAGACTAAAGGGGTACTAAGATTCTGAAATATAAAAAAGTCAGTGAAATAATGATAGTTCCTTAATCTCACAGTCGACTAATATGTAAGGCCTCTTCTCCCTTCTTAAATCATCTGCCTAGAGTTACATATTCTCATTCTTTAATCATGTACGTGATAAGGAGGCTTGGCACTGTGCATGGCTGTTGTACTTGGTGAGCAAAAATATGCTGTCATGAAGTATGTCCTTGAGTCTGATTTGATACAGTCCTATTTGTCTTGGTGTAAACATTAATGTTTTAATTGATTTTTTTCTTCTTTTCATTAGCTGTAAAATATTAGTAGGTATTTCTAGTGATAAATGGGTTTTAAAGACAGACTAAAATACTGGAGGGCCTGAATGTGAAGGTGCAAATGGACATGAAGCCACAGCTATTGCTGTAAGGGATGAAACATTTGAAGTTATGTAATAAGCAGATCAAAATTCCAGATATTCTATAATTAACTCTAGCAGCTCATTGTAAGGTTCTGTGTGTTTGATGGTCTCCTTCAAGCTCTCGTGAGTGTTGTAGGTCCTAGATTAAATCAAGACCTAGCCCCTAGTCCTGAGGTACAGCTAATTCTGGGAGAAAGCCCTTAAGCTTTTTTCCATCAGCTGTCAAGAGGTCAGCAAATTTTGAAAACTTATTTGCATGAATTTACATGCTTCTGTGGCTAAGGAGATACTTATAATTATGTAAAGGTCCTGTCTTACTGCACATGCCGTAGGGACAAGTTCTCAGATACGTGAATATGAATATATGATATATGATATATGAATTGTAAGACAGGCAGCAGAATGACTGTGATGTGGCACCTCTCCTTTCTTCTCATGTCATTACTCCATGAAGTACAACATGATTGCTCCAGCTTCTGGAGGAAGGATTTGTGTAGGAAATCTGTCTAGGACATACCACAGCTGAGAATCTAGTCCACCAAAGTCTGCTCAGATAATCTACTGCTAATGCTTCTGGTGTCTGCTACTCTTGCTGGCAGAGCTGTCCTCTGGGCCTTTTCTTGGAAAGACTTTGAAGTCCCATAAGAGAGCAAACCAAGCCTCTCAGTAGGTGACAGCTATTGTTCTTTTTACAGGCAGCATGGAGGTCCCAAGGAATGGGGACCTGGTTCATCTTACAGCCATGAAACTTTGGGAGAGCCACCTTCACTTCCCTCAGTAATTAATGAAACAATTACTTATCAAATGTACATTTCCATGCTGAAACAGAATTCAAGCTGTAAAGGTAGAAAGCCATCTCAGCATCCAGTTTTCCAGCAGCTGGTATCACCAAGGTTGTTGCAGATGAGCATTCTGACAATAGTCCAGAAGCCCAGCCAGAGGACATAGGAAGCAGAAGATAATTTCTTGCATTAATTAGTAGGTTTTGCCCACTGCGAAGCCCTTTTCAAATGTTTCCATTCTAATTTTTTTCCTGGCACATTAGAATATACCAATTAGGAAATACTTCCTAAAACTGAGTAGCAATAACTGCTTTCTGATTTCAGATGTTGCATCGTGAGTTACTTTATTTTTAGTTGCTGTGACTGAGTGAGTAAAACTGTACAGAAGATAGATGTGGATCAGTAGATGCACCCTTTACTGTGGGGTTTTTTCAATTTTCAGGGTTGACACAATAATTCTCACTTTAAAAGTTTATTCTTGTTGGATCTGACTTGTAGTTCATATAAATAAGACCTACCTTGATTTAACATCAGCTGAAGCAATGATGTTTCTTGTAAAATCAGTGCTTTTTGAAAGATGAATAGTGCCTTAAATCTCACTGTAGAAACAAATTTTAAGTAGTGGCCATTAACTTGAAATACAGAACAGAAAAGAGAGAAGGATGATATTTATCTCACGGTGATTAAAGACAAAAAGGTAAAGGTATGCAAGGTGACAGAAAAATCTCCATTTATTCCATCAGCATTTAGTTTTAGTCCATGATATGCATGGGAGCGGTATAAAAATTGTTCAACAAACATGTCATAAATGTTAAGCAATGCCATGAAATATTTCTTTATATTTCAATTGTCTGAAACTTGCCTAACACCACATTTTATAATTCTATAGTTTTAAGTTCAGTTTGTTCCATTTAGAAATTATACTGAGCTATGAGCTGTGGAGAACAGTAACACTGTGAAAAGATTGTGGAGTTTTCCACTAAAGGATCCTTGAATATTTCTAGGAAGGTCATGGTGCTTAGCTACAAAAAAAAAAAAAAAAGAGGGAGACAGAGAGAAATTAATTGTTTGTCTGCATTGCAGAGAACCATAAAACAAGTTCTTTATATAGGAGCACAAGGTATGGAAATAGTTCTGTGAATATATTTGTTTTGGCTGTCCATGACAGCTGAGAAGTAATACATGTCAATTTTATAACCCCTCTGTGAGAGTGCAGTTATTTTACTCTATTTCAAGACGTATTTCTTCTTTTTTTTTTTTTTCTTTTTTTTTCTTTAAAATAGCTTTAGCCAGTACTACATATATTGAAATGAGTTTGAATCTGCTTTAGGCTATGCAGAAACGTGTGTGTGTGAGAGGGTGAGGGGAGTGGGTGTGGAAATTTGACCTAGCACCTAACAAATTTCTGCTTTCTCCTGTTGTCAGAGAAGGATGCATGCAGGTGGATTTTGCCAATGATTTTAAACATGATATGATGCAGAAAAGTCAAGGTCAATGCTTCTGTACAGACATTTTATGATCTCTGTAAGACAGTGAATTATAAATTAGAAATTTTAAAATATGGTTATGGTTGTGGAAACCCTAACATATATGACTTTCAGTTAGACTTGTGCATTAGAAGTGATATAGATGCAGAAGTTAGAGACCAGACTGCTTAAGGGTTTGCTCTGGATAGCAGTAATCCAAGGGTCACTGTAGCAGGGGAGATGTCCATGACCAGATGAAGAACATTCATTTCTTTGTTCAGTCAGTGCTGCACTGACTTTCTGGAGGTCACAGATTAAGCCAGCAGCCCCTTCAGTAAGTGAGCACACAAATTTATGCTCTTTCACAACCTCAGCAATTTTCAAAGGGAAAAAATTAGAAGGGTGAGTGAATCAGAGGCACACACACAAACACATATATATCTAAATGTGTGTGTCTATATATGTGTGCATATACATACTTGGGGAGGGGAAAGAGGGGGTGATTACAGTGCATGATGTGTATGTTGTAGGGAAGTCTTCTAGATCCAGTCTCTCTGGAGTGTGTTGAGTCAAATGCAGCCCAACACCACAGTTGGTGTATGAAAATAAATGGATTTAAACATAGGATTGAGTATGCCTAATCTAAATAATTTCAAACCATATATGTCTGTTTGTCCTTTGGTGCACTGCAGCCCTCTTGTTCTTGGTTCACAGGTGCATAAGGGATTCTCAACTCCTAATGCAGCATAATTTCATCTAACTTTTCTCACCACGTGCATAATCTTGGCAGATAAGGCAAAAAGCAAGGCAAGCAGCTGGGAACACAGGGCTTTGAAGTTGTTTAGGTGTTTACATGGCAGTTATCTGAATTGCACCTGGGCATTTGCTGGCAGTGAACCCCACTGCAAAAGGAAATGTATGCTTTTCTGTGAAAATATTAACTTGGCAACCATTGAGCAAATGCATTGTCCGTTATTTATATGGGTTGAAGTGTTCATTTTGAAAATAAACAGCAGAAGTCAACATACATCACAAGCATTCATTTTCCTATGGGCTCCACCAGAATTTGCAGTGGAGCAGTCCTTTCTGACACATCTTGTGTGCGTTTGCTGCGGAGGTGGTGAGGTAGGTGGCATCCTCTTACCTGGTGCAGGCACACTGAAAGGCATTCTGTTCTTTCTTAGAGAGGGAGAACTATGAAACCTCCCAAAGGGAAACCATGTCATTTGCATGGGAAAAGTTTTTTTCTTTAAATCTGGAGTAAAAGCTCTGATAAACAAAGACAAAACCAGAGCCAGTCAAAGAAAAATGATCACAGATTGAAAAGGATTTACAGCAGGTTTCCAATACTGGAATGTTCTATAAAGACTAAAATCTATAAAGTAATTACAAGATACAAAACAATCAGTATGTCTGCTTCTCCTAAGGGCATTGGCCCTTGCTGGGATGCCAGAAGGGGCAGAGATGATACCTGACATTTCCCACAGGTGTTCTCACAAAGAATATTTCTGCTATACACAACTTCTGTATTTTCAGTAGCTCTTTGAAATTTATTCTTCACTTACCCTTGCTCTACCTTTTACTGAAAAATGATCACTAAACAAACCTGTGTTGGTTTTCCTCAAGAAGCCTAAAATGTTGACCAAGATTTTAACTGATTGCTAATACATCAGTTTACTGGGAAGAGTGCATTTTTGGTTGAGGCTAAATTACAACAATGAGTTTTATTGACTGTGAAGGAGAATACCTGATATCCACTTAGAGCCTAGCCATCATGAAACATTTCTGTGGACACTCAGTAGTGAAAACAAACAAACTGCTGCTAATGGCAGTCTGAAGTTCATTCCCAGCTAAGTACTGCTCTGGGCCAAGCTAAAATAACACCACAGCTGTAGCCAGAGCTCACAGGGCTTGGTTTTCATGTTCTGCCATGGATTACTGCAAACTGCTGTTTGCTTTAGCAGTCACTCATTTCCCAGAGCAGGATAGCAGTCCCCAGCTTTCATGCCTCTCTTTATTGTTGTGTGACCTCTTGTACCTTTCCCACTTCATTCTATCTTTAAAATAGATATAACACTTCTTCCTACTCAAGAGGGTAAAAATGATAGCAATGTGTGACTCACTGTATTGTTCCAGGATTGTAAAAAACAGGGGCTACTCTGGCCTCTCACTTCTGTTCATCTCCATTTGGCATTCATTGCTCTTCTTTTTTGTCTTTCTTCCTCCCACCTCCGCCCCATCACATTTCCACCTGACCCCCACGCACATGTTGTGACAGCTACGTTATCTCCAATTTTTATTCATGTCTTTGTTTATACAGAAGCATGGCTGGTTATCTTAACACAGGACTGAGCACTAACTGGTATTTACACGGTTCTGAGCATGTTGATGTTAGTCCTGCTGCAGAGTCGAGAGTTCAGAATGACTAAGTGATTCTAGGACTTGCTAAAGGTAAAAGCACAATGGAGAGGACATTTTTTGATTTTATCAGGACGAAATTTGCTGATACGTGGCAGAACTGTATCCTGTAAGGCAGTGATCCCAAAGGGTGGGTGTTGGGAACTGGGTAGGATGAAGTGAACATTCAGGACACCATGCAAACCAAAAGTGCATACATGTTCCACAAGCTGTTTCCTTGTCTAGACACTTGAGGTTGCCTGTATCTGCTTTGCAAGAACATAATACCAAACTATCAGGTTAGATTTTAATTAGATGTTAAAATATTGACTACTATTAAAGTGTATCTAAAAGCAAAAAGTGGGAAGTGCTATGGAGAGTTTGTGAAAGTGAAAGAGAATGGGAGTACATAATCACTTTATACCGGGTGGAACCAGACCTGTGTGGCTGCCCTGGTCACCTTGAAGGGCCAAGGGGCATCTGTTTCTGCAGTGAAACATCTGTGTTCTGTCTCTCAGGCATATCCAGCTGGCCACAAAGGGCAAAACAGTCACAACAGAGAAGCTGTGCTCACAACTTGCTCTGGTTGGAACATGGACTTCCACAAGCACAATACAGAATCCCTGAAAATTGAAGAAAAGTACCATGCATATATTACAGCAAAGTAACATTCTGGAGTTTTAAATATCTACATCTCCAAAATAATATTTAAAAAAATAACGATTTTACCTGATCAGAACTATTTTCTAAATTAATTCCAGGGACCTCCAAAATCACAGGTATAATACAGGTGAAGAAGGTATCTAAATTTATGATACCTTGGTGCCCTTTTTTCATGGTTTCAAGTACAAATATTGGTAGAAATAGTCTTTCTGTTCTGTGAAATATTTTAACAGCTTGTAAAATTTTCTTTTCTGGTTCAAGACCAGGCTTTGGAAATTTCTTATGTAACGTAATACAATGAGTTAAATATTAAAGTAAACGCATTTTTAACACAAAAAGTATTTTTTCTTGCAAAGCTATCAAAATGAAACCTTTTAACAATTTGCTTTTTTATTTAGTAATTCTCATTCTCTGTTGAAAAGTCATGTCAATTGAATTTTTACATGGAAAAAAAGTGTGGGAAAAGTCCTCAATATTTGCAAGCTACAACTTACCCCTTTACTGATTCCCATATCATTGCACTCATCCTTCTGTGGGATTTGTGGATCAGTTGCAAACTACTGCAACATTTTTTTTACCCTAAGGTGAATGGTGGTGTCTGAGCATACCTGCATATGTGGCATGGCACAGACAGACACAAAGAGGCTCTTATCAACACAGAGGCTTTTTTCTATCCATTAAATAATAGGAAAATTTTCATGTTCAGACTTCCATTAGTTGTGCTGGGCCCAAATTTAGGAGACCAGATAGCTCACTCTTCAAGACCATGGAATAGCAAACAAAGTCATTTTATCCCATAGGGGAAATCATAGGAGAAAGAAAGGTAATGTAGAATGAATGACAGCAAAAAAAACCAAGATTACAGAGTATTAAACAAAGTGCTTGCATTAGAGCAACATGTGAGACAGAGGAAATGGAGCTGTAATGGAGCTCTTCTGATGAAAGCAACAAATCAAACAGCATAAACTGTTTGGGGATAAAATTAATGTTCTGCTGCTTTTGATTCCCATTTGTCAAGATGAGTGCTAGTGCTGGTGCAAGATGAATAGGCATGGCCAGCTGAGCCACAGGGATGAATGGCCATCCAATCTGATGGCAAAATGAGCAATTGCAATTGTTTAATAAAGTAAAAAATACCACAGAGGCACACCCTAGCACTCACCACAAGTGGCTGCTTCTCACGTGTTGGAACTGAATCCTCCTCAATAAAAATTTGGTTATAACCCCCCAGGCTGTAATTGCTTGACATTTGGAAATCATTTTAGCAGCTGCTAGAGGTAAAATCTCCCTGGTCTGTTAATATAATAAATTCTTTTAGATAAGTATGATAAATTACACTTACTGAAATGCATGTTCCCTTACTGTTAGTCTTTTAGCTCGTTTTCTTCTAATCTCACTTGGAACATTGCTGAAATGGTTTTCATTTTTATATACTCTATTATTGCCCTGCTCCACTTACTGTAAACCTTTTTCTTTAATGTCATTCAAAAGCTTTCACTGTAAAATAGTTTCCAGGGAGTTTTCTACTTGATCAAAGCTTTCAAAACAGCAGCCACAAGAAATGTCACATTACTTTCTAAACTTTTATCAATAGGACATAGGCAAAATAGATACATATTTGTAGCAAACAGAAGAAAGCAATTGAATAAATCTTTCTTTCTATGACTGTGTTTTTTGAACCAGCACTGATCTTGGTGCAAAGTTAAATGAAATAAATATTTAGACTAAAGTAAAATGCATACTTAAAAACAAATAATTTTGCCAACTAAAACAGTAAACTAGGGAAAACAATTTTCAAATGTTCATCAAGTGTCCTTTAACAGCTGTGCACAATTATTAAATATGCTTTTATATATCCAGGCAATATTTACAGTATTTCACCTTTTTACAATACAGAATATTAAGTTTACGGTTTTCAAAAGACGTGCCTGTGACCTCTGACTTCTTACAGATGCTTGAAGCCCCCTGTAGGAACTGAAAGGCTGCAGTGAGGTCTCCCCAGAGCCCTCTCTTCTCCAACTCTCTCAGCCTGTCTTCATAGGAGAGTTGTTTCATCCCTCTGATCATCTTTGTGGCCCTCCTCTGGGTCCACTCCAACAGGACCATGTTTTTTCTGTGCTGGGGTCCCCAGAGTTGGATGCAGCACTCTCAGTGGGGTCTCAAGAGAGTGGAGTAGAGGGGCAGAATCATCTCCCTTGACCTGCTGGTCACTCTTCCTGTGAACAAGCAAGAAGACTTGCTTGACTGCAGACTGGGGAGCTGTTCAATCTTCTTTCTTTGACCCCATCATGAATAGTTTTCAGCACAGTAGCTCAGGTTCAATGGAAGAAATTGAGAATTTCTGCTTCACCCTACTTTCTAACCTGGTGAGGAGGCCAACATGTTGTGATGCAACAGGTATGAGGCAGATCCCATCCAACAACCAAGATCTGTCTTCTATGCTGCAAGTGACTTCTCCAATAGCACTCAGGCTATATATTAAATATGGTCTTTAATAAACACCTCTGCAGTGGCTGTATTTTAAAGGAAAATTATAAGCCCTGTTGTCAGCCTTTGAAGATACATCTTAAGCTCTAAAATCCAGCAGCAGCTTCAACCCCGTACCAAAGATGGGTGCCAAGTCTCTGAGAGAAATCAAATTTCTGACATAGCAGTCTCAACAGATTTTTTCTGTGGAATAGCTTCAATA
The DNA here is from genome assembly GCA_013397915.1 of Daphoenositta chrysoptera. NCBI lineage: Eukaryota > Metazoa > Chordata > Aves > Passeriformes > Daphoenositta > Daphoenositta chrysoptera. The sequence goes on from VZRO01003713.1 coordinate 1,731,252, forward strand.
TTGCCATTGTTCTCAGCTGACTAACGTGCTCTAGGGAACTTGCAAGTGTCATCCAGACTGAAGATCTCATTGCAGGGGCCAGGCAACTTGAAGTTAAGGCTGACATTGCTGAGTATCATAATATTACTTCCATTTTTGGGTTGTAGAATTTTATTTTGAAGTAGTAACTAGAATTTTCTTTTCTTCTGTCAACATCCCTCTGAAAAGATCTAATAAACCTGCTAAGCAGATGATTGAGTTTTGCATGTGGATTGCTGTTTTCCTCCTTTAGAACTGCCTATATGTCACTCTAATTAAAGGCTAGCAGGTTATTAAATTGCTAGAATGAAGAACCAGCATGATTTTCAATCTTTATACTTTGCAGGACCTTTTTCAGTTCAGAGTGCTTTCCTTCAGTATCAGTGAACCAGTAGAAAGTTGTACAGACTTATCCTTTTTCCTCTGAAAGGAGTGTCATGTTTCAGAGTGGTGCTGCTGGTTGCTCACTGCAGAACATAAGCTTACAGAATCCAAAGCCTTTTTTATTAGCAGCAGATGTAAAGTAGTCCTGTCCAAATGCCAGGGTTTATTTGATAGCAGTGATATTTTTGATACCATATCTATGTTGAATAAATTCTCTGGGATTTTTATTAAATGTCTAGAAGAGTTATTTGCATGCTGAACAGATACACTAATTACCTTTTTTATTTTTTTTTTGGAGGGTGTGATTTTCTGAGAGTGAATGATTACAGTTTGACAGGTACTCAGAAATATCAGTGGAAGATATGGGCATAGTTGAAATGGGAGCATAAAGGAGCTAATAACTAATAGGGGTTGATGGGGCAGAGGGAAGCAAACGACTTGGATGCAAAATGGTTTGGTTGTGGGTTTTTTTCTTTGAAATGGCATATGATATTATGGGATTGGTTGGCATTGCAGAATCCCTATGCTGCTGCAAATTAAAATGATTTTGAAGCTGATCAAGTCAACCATTTCATAATCAGTGTCAGAAGAAAAAAAAAAGATTTTATGTGACAATAAGATTTCTGGGATGTTATTAAGTCATTTAATCCAGTGATTTGATGAGTTCCATGCCCTGATCGCTTATAATCATGAAAGATTATGTATATATCAGAGAACCAGTTTTTTGATGTGTATGTTTATTTTGCTTGTTGACTTTATAATGCTGGTGTTTTGCTTCTACCTTCACTTCTACTTCATCCAGGGAGTTCGTTTGAGTAATTTGTTTCCACACAGAGTACCTTTCAGGAAAATCACACAATCATAGAATCATTTAGGTTGTATAAGACCTCAAAGATCATCAAGACCAGCCACTGTCAAGTCCACCATTTAACCATGTCCCTTGGTGCCACATCTGCATCTACATATCTTTAAAATACCTCCAGGGATGGTGACTCCACCCTTCCCTGAACAAACAGCCTGTCCCAATGCTTGGTAATGATTTCTGTGAAGAAGTTTTTCTTAAAGTCCAATCAAAACCTCAAAACCTCTCCTGGTGAAACTTGAGGCCATGTCAGGTTCTTTATAAATGCAACACGTCTACTTTCTTCCCCACTACAGATCCACAGCCTTTCTTGAGCTAGGTGTGCTGACACTGAGAGTACAATTGCCTCATTCACAGCACTGGCTCATCCTGCTCTGATCATAGAGCACAGGGTGATACTGCCCAGGCAGGCTTTTGGAGACCTTTGCTCACAGAGATGAACGTGGGGTGGCCCTGCTGAACCATGGGAATGCTGAGGGGGAGGAATGGACCCAGCACCTAAACATTTCTGGTTTCTGTGGGCTGGTTTACATGCTTCAGCAAATAAAACATGGCTATATCAGCAGAGTGTGTTTATCTTTGGCTTCTGTTTGACACTTCCACTTGCAAAATTGTTACAGCTGGAGTTGTAACGCAAATGATTTCTTTATTATTCATAGCAGCAGGTGCTGCAGCAGTCTTTTGGCTAGAGTTGTACTCTCTTGGTCCGTGGTTTCTATATATTTGATTAGCTGGTGCCATGCTGTTCAGATGGGTTGCTAGTCCTCCAATAAATGTATTTTGTTACACAATCAGTTATATAGTGTGTTATCATTTCCATAAATCAGTTTTAGTTGACAGCTTTCTGTTGCCACTTGGGATCATTCCAGCAATAATTTGCATCCTTTTTCTATGGCATCCTAAAAAGATCTTGGAAGTTAACATAGCCTGGGTATCATTTTAATAGCTGATGTCCTTCTGGCAGCACTAGAACACGGAAACCAGCTATCCATGAAGGACTGACATATTTACTTTCTATTCACATATCATTTATGTATTCCTCAAGAAGTACTTATCCAAAGATCCAGTATAGCAATTTAGGCGCCCACCGGGCTTATGCCAGAGTTGTGATGCTAAAAATCAGGTGCCTGTCCCCAGGCAGGGAGAATAACAACTCTGCAGCTTGCTGAAATGTGCAGAGACAATACGATATGCCTCACTCAGAAAGGCATTCCAAAAACCTGGCACACTCATGTGGGACCTGCCTGTCCCTTGCCAATTGACACAGCCTGTGCCTGAATTTCCTACTCCTCTATGGAAATGAGATGCTTTGCCACTAATGAAATCTGATTTGGACTCAGCCGCTTGTTATCTTCCCATCAAAAGTGACCACTTCACTTGATCCCTGCTGGCTAAAGATAGGTCAACTTCAGCTGCTGCTCAGGCAGACCTCACAATGGAGCAAGAGGCTCTTTTAGAATGAAATTGCCTTGCAGAAGAGAAAAAAAGTGTAGCCTGGCTGTGCTTTTCCTATTATTAAGAGAGATGCCTAATCAATTCAGTTCTGTGCTCAGAGGAGGAATTTTCCAATATCTCACTAAAATTCTTCACTAAATAAAAGGTAAATAAAAAGCATGTTTTCATAGACCGATTCCTATCACGGCTGCAGGAGCAATATTGACTGAAGAGATAACGGAGCACTTAGTGCATCTGATGGAAAGGTGCAGATGGTTGTCTGTGTGGGGACAAGCAGACAACAGGAACAGTGAGCATGTCACTGCAAGGTACAGGAGTGGCTGTGTTTTCAGCTGCCTGCAGATTGGGTACTTCACACTGGTACCTGGAGGAATCTGTTCACCCTTCTGTTTAATTTTTAAAAAATTAGGTGCAGTGTCACGCATTATGCTAGTTTCATTTACAGCCTGCATTGCTGAGAGAGTTGATGGATCTATGAAAGGAAATGCATTTAATCACTGTCAACAACCTCCTCATTTGGGCACTGAAAGCTATTAAGAGAAAAGTAATGGACCAAGAGGTGCATCCAAGTGTGGTGCTAATGGCATGCTTTTCATTTAGCATGGCAAACCCAAATCAGCAAAGTGAAAAATACGAGGAAAACAACATAGCAGGTCAGTTTGCCCATGAGCCTCAGGCAGAGCAACCCTCTCTTGGTCACAGACAAAAAGGGAAACATTCATCTACCTTTCAGAGAGGCAGTGCCCTGTTTTTCACCCATCAGTAGAGCTGCCCATACAACTTTCCAGCAGCCTGTCTGCTCCCTGAGCCCTGAGCATTGCAAGACTCTTCCTGGCATGTTCCAGTGGGTTGTTCCTCACATATCCTTGCAGCACACACTCTGCTTGTAGAGAATGCTCCTAGACTCACTGCAAGACAGGTGAACCTGGTTTGAGAATGGGTGCCAGATTGTCATTAGCAAGCAAAACTAGCTATTCTGCATGATTTTATTAATAAGATCTGGATTTTATGCCTTGTGTAAGGTCGTGATGATTAATAATTACGTAGATTGTCATCTTGAAATGCGAAAGTTATTTGAAGGAAAAAATGTACCATTATTAAAGAAAAATCACTTTCTTACAGATGCTGTTTCAGAAGCTGTGCAAGGAAAAAGCAGGTAAGGCTGCATTCCTTCTTGAAAGTTTCTTGGCGGTTTTTGTAACCATGCCTGCATTGATGGAGGACCCAGGGAGTCTCTGCTGTTAAATGGGTGTTCAGTGCAGTTGTGACAATCGCTTTCATGCTGCTGTTCATCACCTAGTGCTGTAGGATTTAGGTGGTTCTTAGGAAAGCTGATAATTCATCACCTTTTGACTTACACCTTGCAAGGTAAGTTCTGAAATAATGGGCATAAACCCAAGCATTTTTTACGGTGTCAGAGTGGGACTCAAGGTCTTGCCATGGCGCTGGTGTGTGTGTGTGAGGTGAGTCGAGATGAGGAGCACCTCAGAGCTTTTTCTTTCTCAATGATCACACAGCAGCTGGATCTCGTGAAGAGGCTCATTACAGAGGCATATTTTTCAAAAAAATCTAACAAGCCCCTGGGACCCACATGTCCCAAATGGCAGAGTCACAATGCCTGATTTCCCCCTTAGCAGGAGCCCGCTATTTGGTTAAAGCATTTGTCAATATTAACAGCACTAGTGAGTTTGACCATTATGGAGGAATTGTTTAGTGGCAGTGAGGTACCAAGACCAGAGCAGTGAGCAGAGCTAAAGACTCAGATACCCTGAACTGCACATACATTATCATGCCAGGAGCTAAGGAAAGGTTTGGATAGACAGATATGTACACACACACAGATCCTGATTCAGCAAGATACTTAACACACAATTAAACCCGCATTTGACAAAACCAATTAATTGCAACAGGCGTAAGAAACTGCTTGGATGATTTGCTTAATTGAGAGTAAATGTCCTTATTAAATTGTAATGAAGCACAATTAAGAAATACAGAGAAAAGGAACTGCTTCTCAGAATGTGGGTTACTGGAGTTAAATAACTGCCTCACAGTTTTGCAAAAAGAAATGTCCCCAAAGCCTAGATGAATCCTCATTCCCACAAAAGTCTTTGCTAGCTAGAAATATTGAAGTCGTAAACCAACTGACCTCTGGAGTCCCCCATCTCTGACTGCAGTTTCTGTTTTGTTAGTTAGGATGTATGCAGTGTGTGCCAGTTAAAAGGAAAGCAATTGGACATCGGTGCTGTAATTACCCCTCTGTCCCTAGATGACTTAGCATCTTTTTTTTGGCCTGAAGGACTAGATTAAGCCAGTTTGCTCACTCAGTGATTTCTTCTTGCATCTGTCTCTGATCTAAACTGCATCCGCAGTTCATTCGAGGGGCCAGCCTTAACTCGGTTAGAATCAGATGAATGTGGCTTTTTGGAGCCAGCTTCACTGATTCAGTGGCAAATTCTGCTGGCAAATGTGGTGCCTTAGCAAAATGCCAGAAAGCCTGGGCTGGAAAACTCAGGTCTCCATAGGGAATTCCACCCTCATGTACTTAACATCAGGTCAACAAAACACGAAGGCTGCTGGGCATAGTGTAAATGTACATATTTTTATTCAAGCTCTGTGTGCATTAACTTTTCCTTCTTTATGAGTTGGATGTGGATTTATTCCATGATGGTATTTGCCAATGAAACACATGCCTGGGCTTTTCCAAAGCTAAACAAATTTCATAAGTTCTGAGATTGATTGAGCAATTGTTTTAATTGTATTCATTGTTGGATCAAAACCTCTCTGTGCCACTGAAGTCTCACTTTATAAAGAAAATAAAAACACGTCAATGGCACATGCATTTTAAATAAAACTAATTATTTTAGCAGTGCTCCCATTTTATAGTATGATTGATTTTTAATTGTTTTACTTTTATGGCAGTATTAATTTTATCACTAAAAGAGATAAAGTTTTAGCATCCCATCTTAACAGTAGAACTGTAGAATGATGGCTGAAAATCTGATGACTGCAGGCGTGAAAGAAGAATGACAGGTCATTTTCTGACACAGTTTGGTCATTGAGGTGAAACTTTAATCATAGAAATCTCGCATATGGTAGAGCTGGTAATAAATTTATCATTAAAATGCTTCTGGCAGAAAATGTCCATTTCTTCCAATAGAACATTTTACAGGAAAAGGTTAGCATCCATTAATTTCTATTCCAAATAATTTCTGTAAAATAGGTACACACGTCTCAACATGCAATGATTTAACAGTTTTCAAAGTGATAAGTTTTAATTTTATTTGACTTTGAAACTTTTGGCTTTGAGATTTGTTACATTGAAGTATTAAAAAAGGAAAAGAGATAGATAAAAAGAGAAAACGTGATTTAAATTACAAAAAAGGCCAAATCTATTTCTTGAACTGAAGGACAAGGGTTTCTTACAAGTTTGCAGTTGCTAAACATTTCTGATATTTTCTTTGCTTTCTGGATAAGACATTTTCTGTTTGGAATTTCTTGCATGACAGGAAAACCTGTCCTGTCTGTATCAGCCACACGCAGAACACAGCATTCACTGTTCTACTCAAGTTTGTTTTCTGCATCACTCTCCCCTTACATCCCCACTTCTTATTCTTTCTCATTCTCATCATTTATTCTTCTGACCTCTTTCTTGGTCAGAGCTCTAGAGCTCTCAAAGGCCAAAAGACTCTTTTTCCAGAGTGCCAGTGGGTCACAGTGGGACATCACCCTGCTGGGATGGGAACAGAGCACCTCTAACCCCACCCTAGCTGGGGATGCACAGGGCAGCTCAGAGCTGCTGCAGCTGGCGTGGGAACTTCTGCAGCCCTTTTCCCAAGGCTGGGCTTTCCTCAGCTTCCATCCGTTCTCCCATGTAAACCATTTTTGTGTGTGAGAAGGAAAAAAGCCTGCCCTTTGGAATGCTGTTCTTTCTCTTGTTGCGTTTTATGTTACCTTTTTTTTTTCCCTCAAATAAATGCAATGTTTTGGGGCTTCCATTACCTGGATTTGTAATGGGTGCCTCACAGTATATTAAGCAGGATACCCAAAATGTGTCTAAGAAAAGCTACAGCTGCACAGACCACCCAGCCACACCAGGGAACCTCATCTGAAGTACCAGCATTACTGGCAGTGTCACTGCATGCTTGCCAGGCCTTGTGTCATTACTTCCAGATGTAATAACACTGGTACTTATAACAGTGCATGCACTGGAATGAATCACTACCTAACCATTAGGAAAAAAAGATTAAATAACAGTAAGATGTGATTCTAGAGGCGTGAATTCATTCTGCTTTCTGTTTTCTTTAATCATGACAGGATGCAGCATGAGCTGGTGGCTCTCTGGGGACTGGGGCAGACACAGGAACAGAGGTCAGACAGTTCCAGGATGAGGCCTGGGGACAGGCATGGACCAAGGATGGGATGGGATGGGATGGGATGCGATGGGATGGGATGCGATGTCAGTCTGCAGGTTGGGTCACATGGCTGGGAAGGGCTGTGGCAGACAATAGCCCTGCCACAGCATCTTGGGGCTGGGATGGATAACTCTGGGCTGGGCTGAAATGGAGTTTCACAAAGACTTGGAAATCAATATATTTATATATTTATATAATTTCACACTACTAAGTAAATACAAGGTTATTTGGATTTAGACCTGGGTTGCAAATGTGGTGTTGCCCACGCCCTTTAAGATGTAGTTAGCAAAGGGCAAGGGACAGTTGTAAGAGAGGACAAGAAGTTTGGAGTGGAAAAGCTGGTTTCACATAGATAGGCTTACCCTTGGCCTGAGGTGAGCAAGTTGTCTGTTGGCTTTCTGTAGAAGCAGTAGACAGGAAGGCAATTCACACTCGTACTGCTTGTACATGATGGCATTAATAAGCAAGTGTTACAAATATGTAAAAAATACGTATGTGGCTTTACCAAGACCTGTGAAAACACCAGCTTCATCCCCTGAACCCCACTTTCTTTGGGAATGAATGTGGCTGGCCTGGTGGTACCTGGGGTTTCAGCCATTAAACCACATTCCTGCTGTCATTAATAGATGATGCCATTAATAGGACTGCCCCAGTCCCATCGCCATGCAGTAGACCACTCTGTTCAAGTCATCATCATCAATCCTTTTCTTCTCATATTGCCAGGTACATAACACCAAGCCCAGTCTGCATCACCTATCTCTTCTGCCCTTGTAATGCAGGAGGTCCTAATTGTTTGCTGTGGTGCCCCAGAGACCACCTTGCTTAGCTGCTCCTCTTGCTGTCAGATTGCTGCTGGGTTTGTAGGTAATCCCTGGCCATCACTATTAAAACCTGGCTGACTGATGCTGTGTGTCCTTACTATCCTTTAGTATATGTCTTAGTAAAAAACATTCCACTCAGATTGAGCATTCTAGCTGCCTAATGTGTTTTAAAGTTATCACCACATAGCTCAAGATGACTAACACAGAGCACACTTCATCACTGGTAGGGAAAATGAGCCCTTACTTTGCTGACAAAAATTTGAAGTCGGATTAAAAGCTGACACATCCTCTATTTTAGTGGTATGTATGAAACACTAAATATAGCAGCGTGCTGGTGTATTTGCTGATGCATGGTAATGTAGTCTGTAGCAGAACAGCAATGGGCTGGCAAGGAAGATGGTGCACTGCAGTAATACGATAAAATCCTCATGTGACCTTGGCCATTTCAGAAGTACTCAGTGGATAATTGTGTATCCTCGACTGATACATTGCAAAACTCCAACAGAGGCAGTTGTGGTCCCCGGGCTTTAATGAGCAGCTGCAATATTTGCCCGGGCATAATGCAAATTCACTTCAAGGAGAGGTCTCCATAGTGCAAGAAACAGAACTGTGCTAAATAGCAGCTGTATATGAAAAACTGCCAACAATGGGCCTGATTCTGGGAAATGGGAGGGAGCTGCAATTCCATCTGGCTCTTGTTAGAAGCTGAAGGTGCTTGATTCATCACAAAATCAAACCTGAGTACAGTACTTCCAACTGATTACATATTTTTATGTTTCCTTAGTCATATAAGGTTTTATGCTCATGGTTTTATTTTACCTTTGCTGCAGTCCCTGGGCAGGAATTATGGGCTAATCACACTCTGGACAGGGAAATGGATGTGGCTTACAGAACCGTAACCTATCCTGGGATTTTCCTCTTGTTTGTGGGGGGATGCAGGTGATCTCTTTCAGCCTTTCACTTGCCATGGATGCCTGGCAAATGTGCTGGTGGTGGAGCTGAGGCTGTGACTGTGAACCCCCTCCTCTCATCCTCTTCAGGGGGGGAGCAGCAGCTGGATTATACATTCAGCAGATCTTTGCAAGACCTAGGCAGTCCTTGTGTCTCATGCTGTCTTTACTCCAGCTATAAGTTTACACAAGATGAAAACCTGACCTTAAATAACTGGGGAAAATAAAATGTCCTCACCCAATGATCCCGTGCACTTCCTAGAAAGCAGAGTGGGGTCACTTTGATATGTTTCCAGCATGAAGTGGAGGTGCTTACTTTGGACTGAAAAATGAACAGGCTGTTTTCCTGAGCAGTGAAAGTAAACTACTGAATAAACCCAGCTGTTTGGTGGCCTTGGCCTCTTAACTAGTTATGCTCTGTGTTGCTCAAATTAGAAGTAGGTAGAGTTGGTGCTTGTCCTGCAGTCAGTGCATCAGAGGGTCATTTCATTTGGCTCCAGTTCTAACTTCTCTGCAGTGCCAGTTTGGCTTCCAGAATTAGGCAGTGAGATTGCCTCTTCCTCTCATAATCAGAAATGATAGAACAAAGCCCTTCTTTGTTCTTCTGAAAAGGCAAATCTTCACTTCTCAACTCTTACAGATATATTAGAGCAGTTGAGGGCACACTGGGATCTTCTGCTCTCAAAAGCAAGAAGAAAATGAGATATTGCTGTTTCTCAAAAAAAAACCCTAAAACAGCCAGGTATAGATTAGAAATTTATATGTTTACTGGTTTAATATGTGAATTATAGACAAAAACTTGATCTATTAAGAAATACTCTGAATCTTATGTAAGACAATTCTAAAACAATAAAGCAGCAATGTATAAAAACACTTCATACACATGCAAATACTCAATGTCATTCTAAATATCTTTCTCTATTTCCAGGCTCCATGGTTCTTTCTGTGACTTTGATTTTTAGTCAACATTTTAAATAAAATGAAAAAAGATAAAAAATAAAATAAATAAATAAAAAGAAATAAATAAATAAAAAGAAAAAAAATAGAGATGATAAATGTTAAAAAAAATGTCTTGTCCATAATTGTACAAAATATAGGTGGTTTCAGAATGAAGATATTATAAACATTTTTCCTAACTCACTTTGGTTATAGCTTGGACTCCTAAGGAGAGCTGAACACTAAGCAGCTGGTAGATGAGCTTGGGTTTGTAACTACTCTTGAGATGTGACAAGAACCATGCTGTAAATGGTGATCTAATTCAGATTGATAAATTACTCTGAAGTTTTGCCTCTGTTGGAATTAGGTGGTGCTGGTTTCCAGCAACTAAGTTCATGGAGACACAGGATTCTCAAGTCGTTATTTTCAGTGAATGAACAAATGCCTGACAAACGTTGCAGACAGACAGCCATATTCAGCTCCCTTGCTCCTGAGCAGCCAACTTGTTTTAAACTGGGGGCTTCCAAGAGTTATGGCAGAGGGCATTTTTCTTCCATTTAACATTTATTCCAAAAGTAACAAATGCCTGGAAAATTTTCACTGAATAATAGTAATTTAAAAGTATATGTGTTTTCTGTTTCAATTAGACCTTTCCCTCAGACCTCTCTGATAGCCACAATGCAAGGTATGTCCTTGTGTTTTTTTTCCTGGGCAAGACATAACTTCAAAAGTTTGAAGGTTAGACATTTTAAAGTCTAAAAGCAGCAAAATAAACCTTTAGCTTTTTATTATGCTAACTAAGCATTACCTCTCTGAGACACGCACAAAGAATAATCTATATGGTAGGAACCTTTTGCTTTCACAGAAAGCGTTTCTAATGGGTAGCAGTTCCAACAATTTTAGTGTTTCCCATTAGAAAACATTTCCCTTGCAACAATTCTTTAGGTTCAGCTTTTGTTATTTAACTCTTTAGTACCAGTTCCTAAGGATTAACGTTTAAGGATTTGTGCTGCATCAGAGTGACATGCATCATCTCTCTGAACAGCTCGGCACATAAGATGTATTTTGCGCTCTTTCTTTGTTTGCAAGTCAGGCAGGCAAACACAGAGAAAAGCTTCTGGCTGAAACATATTGCAAAGTATTTGGGACAATAAAGCAATCAAACAAAGCAGTCAGCTTCTGACCTTTTGCAACACAGGACCCTTTGAGGGGCTGTAGGCAGACCACGCCACCGTTTCCTGCGGTTGAACAACCTGCCGTGATGCAGCCCCTGCTCAGAGGAGATGCCCATGGCTCAAGGACACACGGGGTCTGCGGAGCTGCGACTGGCTATGAGCAAAGGCCCCTCTTTCCACTTCCATGAGCACCGTGGAACTGTGGCTCATGTCAGAACTGCACAGAGGACGTCTAGGCATGAGCCTCAACAGCTTGCAGTTGGGTAATGACTGCATTAATTTGAAGGAAGTAATCACTGCGGAAGGCTCTCCCTAAATAAAATGGGACCACTAGAGGAGGACAAAGAGCTACGTAGTGTTGATGTCAACTACTAAGAAACAGGAGGTTTGCTTTAGAAGGCTTTTCAGCTGAAAACCATCCAGTCTCTGCCCTTCCTGTTCTCTGTATTAGATTCCACCCAGGCCAGCAAGTTGCTATGACAGAAATGCACATAGAGATACTGGTATTTATTGAGCGCTCAGCACAAGGCATAAACAAATTAGTAAATCCCACCATGCTGTCAAGCCACTGCTGAAATGCAGCCAGAGGAGGAGACTGGGGCTGCATATGAATGCAAAAGACATACCAAAGCCATCCCATATATAATTCCATTGCATATAATGGCATCTGTCAGTTGTGATCTTGGCTCTGTATCTTTATGAAGGCAGAGCAATTGGAAAGGCAAGTTCAAGAAAACAGATGGGCAAAAGGTTGCTTTACACGTGGGTATTATTAAGTGGATCTGAATCTGCTATTCCAGCCTTCATGAAGTGTGGGCTTTTGACAGAGTTTGAGAAGGTAATGACTGTAGGTTTTTATTTGATATTTATTTATATTAGGTATATACTTACCCTGGAGTATTTCTTGGTTCCCAAAGATGCTGTTATAAAAGGCTTCTATGACTTAATTCTGAGAAGTAAACTGATTCTAGCATAGAATCTTGCAGGTATGTCCTGTAGAATATTAAGGATTTTTCTTTGTAGAGTGTAATTCTGTGCCAGCTGCAGTCATGAGCAACTTTTTGGGATTATGGTTAGTCTCTTAATGATGCATTTATAATCGTAGAGAAAATTATTTGTATCTGTAAAGAAAAAAATATACCTTCTACTTTTCACGGATTTCAGACTCAAACAACGTCTCTAAGTAGCTGAGGAAATGGGAAACTCAGGAACATTATATTTCATGATATGTATGTAGTTCTTTCAAGAAACTCTTAAAAAAGCTGCTTACTTAGATTGGTAATTAAGTCATTTATTATTTTTAAATTTTTTGAACTGAGGTGGTGACAATTGGCCTCAGGCCCAGAGTAGTGTCCTTGTGAGCAGTGTACAGGCAGAAAAAAATCCTTCCTTCCCTTACAGCCTTACATTATCATCGATATTTTTCATACAAAAAGGTGACTTAAAACATTACATTTCTTTCTAATTCAGCTTTCAAACAATTTGTCAGGAGCTTATTTTCATGTATGTTGGTCCATGAACTGATTGGTGTCCAGGTTACGGTCCCCATCCTGCCAGGTGCTCTTTGCTGTGTCATTTATCCATGCTAAGCTTGGTGCCAGGAGGGGCTTACAATAGCACTGTGGCTGTATGGACAGCCTCTGTACCTGCTCCTGCATGCCCAAAAACTCACCTGAGTGGTCAGCACTGGCTCAGCCAGATGCAGCTCAAGGCTTCTTAGTACCGAAAAAAGAGAGACTTAGTGTCTATGGCACGGGATGTTGGTGGTCCACTTCTGTCAAAGAAAGATAGAAGGATCTGGGGTACAAAATAGGAGGGAGAGATTCAGAGAATTGTTTCTGCTCTGCCTGCTTCCCAAAGCAGTGAAGAGGGAATACAGAAAGAAGTAATTATAATATCCCCCAACTGACTGGTCTTCTTTCCAGACTTCCCCAGAAGTAGCTGCCTTACTGTCCATGCCAGGACTCCACCTAGAGAAGCCACAACTTTTGATTTCCAGGCTCTTTGAGTAGACAAAGCAGGCATAATGCCATAGGCACTCTGGCATCACTAGCAGACTACTGATACTGGCATCTGTTTGTTTGATAAACATATAGCACATAAAGTTAGCCCTTACTTTCACACACTTTTCTTTTCTTGTCTGCTGACCAACACATGGTCAAAATCTTCAATTTACAGCTCTCTGGACTGTAAGAAAAAGGTAAGATGAGTTTCTGAAGTTAAACTAAACTTGTGTTTTATATTTTCACCTATTTATAAGACAGACAGAATCGATGCAGTACACTCAATGGCTAGATGATGTATTGGAGAACTCAATATAACCAGTAGTGTAGTTTAAAGTGCACCTTTCATTTGTTGCTTTTGTTGCTGTGATCCTCTTCTATGACCCCATATCTCTGGAATTTTTGAAGTGTGACAACAACCTTATAGGGATGATATCCAGGGTATTAAGCTACACCTATGTAAGTGAGTGTGTGCAGAAATATGCGAGTGTGTCTCTAATTTGCTGTGATGTATATATGGTTCATTGATGCAAGTATAGTATACTGTGCTTCCTTAGGTCTTGATATACCCTGTGTCTTATGAGGGCTCAGAAGGAAATAAATTTACTCTTCAAGTGTTCATTTGAAATGGCTACACTTGATTCTTAAAGAACACAATTTGAATGGGAACAGAGAAGTCCTTTCCAGTGGTTCTGTTCCCTTGGGTTTGATCCTTGTTTTAGCAGTCTGTCACACTGTCCTTGGCGATGTCAATGGAGGCCAAGTGGAGCAATGAAGTACTGGAGTTCTGGGCTGCAGGGCTGTCGGGCATGAATTGCTGTCCTTTGGAAATGGCAGAGCCACCTCTGTTTATAGCACTAGGCTTATTTCATCAGTATTCTTTTAGATGTTACAGAGAAGCTGCTCCTGGGTTTTGGCAGGAAACACTCCCCCACACCCACTTTAGACTCTTTCCTTCTCTTTGCCTCCTCTCCTGTGAGCAAAAACTCTGTCAAGAAAGCACACTTATTTGGGCCAGGAACAGAGGCAGCCGATACTCAGCTAGTTATTTTGATTGCCTGGCTGGTAGGGGTTGGGGGAACAGATAAAGTCAAGATTTCTTCTGCATTCCAGATCTGTTTTCCTCCTACGGTTAGCAGGCGGTGAGTGTGACTTTTCCCACTCAGCTTTTCCCACAGTCAGTAAGACTTATCTGACAACAGAGTTAGTGTCAACTGTCCAAAACTAACTGGGAGATATCTTCCTTTCGCCACTCCTGTGCCGTTCTTGCTTATCAATGTCACTCTCCAGCTGAAATGACTGGTTAATTTACAGACATACTGAGACAAATTCACTTCTGTTGCAGCTTCAATGAGCTCACTGAGTTACACTGAGTTTGGCCGTAGGTGTCTGAAAAGCACAAGTGGTAGGAATGTGATACCAACAGAAACAAGAACATTGCAACAGTCAAAATAAAAAGGAAGCCCTGAGCTTTGGCAGGATGCCCATTTCAGATTTTGGAGTGTGATCCAACAAGGTGTTCATGTTTTACAGCTGGCGCTGCAAGAGAAAAGTTGTTATTCAACAGCAAAACAATTCCTATGTCTCCACATCAAAACACAGCCCATGTTAAAAAGGAACAAAGGAAGAAACAAGTTTTGGGCTTTCTGAACACAAATTCTATTGAGAATCATGATGAATTTGCTTTTAGATCTCTTAGAGACTTTGAAAAGACTAGAGTGAAACTGAAGGACACTCAACCTGAGATTTTGAAATGAGTCCAAAAGGGTTGAATACTGAAATACTATTAGAATTCCACAGAAACAGGAAACATGAGATGAAATTGATACCTCCAGCTTTACCTCCAGTCCAAGACAGCTTTCTAAGAACCTCTTCTGTAACTGGGGGTAGAGAGGCATTTTCAAATTGTAATGTCTTTTTTGGCTAGATCAAGTCCTTCTCCATAGGCCTACATCTTCTAGGCAGCTGGTTTGGGATGGAATGAGACATCCTCTCAGGGACATCTCTCTCCAAGCCCCCTTCCCACCTCCCTCACTTCTCTTTTAACAGTGGATGCCTAAAATTCAAGGAAGGGAAGTCTGTTGCTTTTGAAATTTTATTAACATTTCTGATTCACAGATGAAGGTCAAATGAATGCAGTGTAAAACCAATCATTTCAAAGTTAAGTTTGACTCAGTTAATTCTCTTAACCTGGACTAGCAGTGCAAACAGAAATCATTGTATCCAGAGCACTTTGTTCATTGCTCTGCTCACTTTTCTACACCATGCACAAATCCCACCAACTGGCTTTGTCTCTGATAGTCTTCTGGACTCCCCTGTATCTGTTCCCTTTCTCTACATTTCCTTCTTTGCAAAATCCAGTTTTAATTTTCCTCCTTACCATTTCTATTCACTGTTCAGTTTCCTCTTAAAGTCACTGCCACATTAGAGTCTGGTTACTCTCCTGCTCATGATGCCTTACAGTGGTCTTCCTTCCTTCTCTTCCTTCTGCCTTTTCTGTTGCCTCTACTCCACACCTCTGTGTTGTCCAGAGCATCTTACTCCTCTCTGCTTCTCACTGAAATGGGCAAATGGCTCTGCAAGATCCCTAAACCTATGCATAATACTTCTTCTACACCCTTGCAATCAAAACAAATTCTTGCTTTTCTTTCTGCTGGTTAGTAGACATCTCATGGTCTATTATTGTATCTCCTGTCGTTATGTCTTCTTGACTGGCTAGGGATTAGCCACTTTTCTGGGAAGTAACAAAAAAGGTTTAAAAACTGAGGACCAAAAGCTGAAATTCCAGATTCCTGTTTATATGCACAGATGATGAGTTGTAACCCCTTCTAAAACTTGGGAAGGGTCTTACACTCTAAGACTTAAGGGCTAGTTCATAAAACCATGCAATTTTTGTGCCTGGACAGAGTATTTCCTTAATGCTTTTTCCTTAACAGACATATTGCCTGGATGTGAGTACATTCTGGAGTCTTTTTCGCAAATAAGAGACAAAGAAATTTCCACTGTCAGAAATGGAGCTAAAAGTGGAAGTGTTGGAACACATTCATCAAGTTCAGCTGTCCAAGGCAGATAAAATGATACCCATATTTAAAGTTGAAAAGAAGTCATTGTGGGCAACAAAAATAATTACAGCTTCCCATATGAATTATCATATGTTTCTGAACACAACAAAGCAATCTGTAGAATTCCCAAATGAGAATACAGATGTAGGATCCAGTATGGCTTTGTAAAAAGAAAAAAGAAACTGCTTTTACACAGAAAAACAGGAAGAGATAAAACTTATCTTGGCTTTCCAAACTAATATTCTAGAGATATTCAAAATAGAGATGAAATAATGTGAGAAATCAGCGTGGGAAGGAAACTTTGGTCATAGAACATAAACTTAATAAAAGATCCAAAGACACACAAATTGAACTTGTCATTTTTCTGAATAAAGAGAGGCTAATAATAGATTGCCCAAAAGATTTTACTAGGACAAGTATCATTTAAAGCTTCATTATCTTGACAAGTGAGTGAACAGATGGCAAAATATGTAGCAAATTCAAGATTTCCTAGGGTCCTGAAGATTAGAAAGATTTCTGAAAACCAAATTCAGATCACCAAAACAAGGTGATTTGACAACCTCAGTGAAGATGGGATTTCAGTTTACATAAGTGTGAGGTAATGTTCAGGAATGATCTGAAGTGTTCACTGATACTGCATACTTAACGAAGTGTTACCAGCTCAGAAAAATATCTAGGCAGCATTATGGACAGCTTAATTAAAACTGCTCAGTGAAAACAGCTGTTCTATTTGCAGCACTAGTTGTGAAAGAAAATAAAACACTGATTTATATGAACCATAAAAACCAGCATTGATATTATTATAATGTAATCATGTAAATTCAGGGAACTATATTACAGTGATGCCCAGCATCATCAACATTACAAAACTGTCTACAAAAAGGAACATTCAGAGAAGTCAGCAAAGGATAGTAAGCAGGGAAGGTACAATCATTTTACTTGACCAAGGAAACTGCTGTGGCACTAAATTCCTACTCAGCTTTAAGTCATAGGGATATCCAATGAATGCAAGATACAGAAGAAGGAGAACTCTGTTGTGCTCGAACCTTTTTCCCCAATTAATGAGGATCATCAAATCAGGAAGAAATGGAGGGCTTTATGTTCATATATTCTTAAGAAACATGGTGAAAGTACCCATACTAGATTAAATTTTCCAATGAATCATATGGCAATTTTTGCAATTACTTCATCAAGTCAATAATTTGACCATTAATGTGAGACTGTAACTAGTGTTTGGTCTAAATTGTGGTGTTGGTTTGTTGGGGGTTTTTTTTAAGAATGATTAGAGTACTTCTTGTAGGAAGGGAGGCTGTCCCTGGTGATTATTGAGAAGACCCTAAGTTTCAGCAATTCTGCATTAAAACGGTAATTTATACTTGTGCAAAGCAGAGTAAGAGCCTGTTGCTACTTTCTAGTAGTACATACAACCTACTTTGCATTTATCTTGCCCAGCTATAAAAGCTAAGCTATAGGACAGGAAAGAGGTGAATAAACCCAAATCTACTTAAGTCCTAAAGGATAATGTTTCCCAGATGAAACAGTTTTCTTTATTACTTGACTGGCAGCAGTGAAGTGCTTTAGATCACTTTAAAACCATTTAGCAACATTTCAGAATAGAAAGAAGGAATAGCCTCCAATATGAGTCAGAAATAGACTAGGTTTTGGTTTTCATATTTACTTCTGGCACTTTTTTCTCCTTTGGCATTGACAGTCACTAAAATATTTTTAAGGCCTGAACTCTGAAACTGTGTATCTGATAACTTTGATCAAACCAAGGATTACTTAATATAAATGTTCTCTGTCAGGTAAATTAACTGATCTTCTGTTTCAAAAGCTATCACTGTGGTAAGATCCTGCTGAGTTATAATCCCTTTAGCACCTATTCTCCAAGCAATTTGCATGGGTTTTTGTAATGTAAATGAGTCAAAAATATTCCCTGAAATGTAGAACAATCTCAGGTAATTACTGCTGAACCGATTTGTGTCAGCCCAAAATGACAAAAAGGTGTTGAAATGAATCTGCATGACAGTAGTGTAAGTAAACAAGATGAGCAACAGCTGTACCTGTGGCACTGTAAAGGTGTTCCGACATCATCCATAGGAACTGATTTCATTAGAAGTCACTGCAATACTGAAAATGAGCTTTGGAACCAGCAATACGTACAAGCCAAGTAACAACCCTTCTTGCCTCCTGGAACAGTCCTGAATGCATATCTCCTTCATTTGCATGGCACTTAAATGAAGTCAAGGAGAAATGTCTTGGTGGGGTCTCAAAAACGTGTCTGTTAATAAGAGGGGGATCAGGCCAGCTAGAATACAGTGCTTCAGGGAGATGCAAGGAGCTGAAGCCTGCTCTGTTCTTTCTGGAATCAACTTTTCAAGTAATTCTAAATAAAATAGATGGTGCTCTCTGGCAGCAAGTGGTAGCACACTCAGTAGAGAGCTGTGGCTGTGACCTCTGTCATCATTCTGGTCACATAAGTCTACACAGCAGCAGGTGATAGGGGAACACCTCCTCAATCTCTCTTCACCTTTGGTACGCTTGGCCAGCTACAGAGCAGTCCCTGCTACTGCCTTTCTTGGGATTCAAGTTGCTTTACCATTACTGGTTTCAATCCAAAGGAGAAAAGAAAAATATCTTTATATTTTCTAGCTTTCTCCCATGGTTTTTTGATGCCACTATTTATATAATAGTAATTTAATGTCACTATTAAAATTCAGTCATGTGAAAAGCAAATGAGGGCATAGCTTAGATTTTTCGCCTCTTGTATGCTAAAATTGGAGTCTATTTGGAAGACTACAATAAGTTATGCTTTAATTTCTCACAGCTGAGTTCTTTTACATAGACTGTAATTCTCCAGCAGCACATCAGTGCTTCCATAAAGTCTGCTGCCTACTATGCAGTGACACCTTATGGCTTACCTCTCTGAGCATATGTAATATAGTCCACATAAAAATATAACACAGTTTTGTTTCAAAGATAATGAATCTTGAATGAAATAATGCCATTATGCAAACCCCCTTATATGCAGTAGGCAGGAAGAGTACCAGCGAACAAAACTAAGGTGAAGGAGCTACAAATTTGTTGTCCCAAGTATTTTATAGACTTGCAATTCACAGCTATGCTTTTGCCTGCCTGATTATGTGAAGCCATTACTGAAGCACTCTTGGACATCATTTGGTAACTTTTTTTCCCCAAAGCTTGCTGTAGTGGTTTCAAGGGCAGTACTACAGGCCTCTTCATGTTTCAACCAAAAAAAGTAAAACTCTCAGCAACTCAAAGTAAACCATTCTCTGCCTAGCTCTAAAAACTGAAACTGCAGTTGTTACTGCTGACTTGTTAATATAACACAGACATGGACATTTCCTGGTTACTGTAAACACTGAAATGCTTTTGGAGTTAATGGAATACAGGTGCTGCCTGACACTACCAAAACGTTCTCACAGAAACAGGGACATTTTTGGACAGAAGGAGCTGCAGATCCACCTAGTCCAGCCCCTTCTTCACAGCATGAATATCCTGCTTCTCAGTGGGAATACCCAGATATGTGAAATGTCATGAAACAGGCATTCTTCCTAAGCTTAAGCTCCTTTATACTCCCAGGAATGGCCGTACCACTTAGCCTGCTGGAACAGAGAGTTCTGTAATGCCAGAGCTGGGTGATGGAGTGGGCTTAGGCAAGCTCTGAGCCGGCTGGGAAACCTTCCCAATGGAGCTGTGGGAAATGATGCTTACAATCGAATCGTCACCAGCCTTCACTTCAAATGAGACTCAGACAATACTGTAGACAGACAATTAGGCCTTCTTTATTGTGGAATCAAGAAGAAATTTAAAATCAGCTTTAGCGATTCAAGATCCTGTTGAACTGTTGAGGTTAATAGGGATTGGCTTGGGCCCCAGCCAAATTTTGATTCTGGTCATTATAATCTGCCTACCTGAAATTCTATCCCCTATTGCAACTGGCCACAACATTCTTTATTTAATGGCCAAAAATGTGAGTGCCATTGTTTTTTCTTAATTCTATTAAATATATATATATTTAAAATATGTTAAATAAGTTAAAATCCTAGCTGTGTGGCCAGCGATGAAGATTGCAATATATTGATACTTGGCAATATGCTGCCATCAGTCAGTAGCCTGATTACTCAAAACGTGTGTGTGCAGAGGAGTATTTGTGTATCTGAAAAAAAGTTCTTACTCTTAAAAGTAAATTGGTTTGGGGAACAATTCCCTTGCACTGTTGTTAGACCCTGCTGTCAAGATTGATCATGTTTTCCTGTGTAATCCAGGAGAGTTATTAAAAAAAGAGAAAAAGCTCCCAGGTCTCTGAACCAATATCCTGCTATGGTGTGTGCTAAATTGCCATTGACTGCTGCAAGGCAAGGCTTTTTTACACAAATGTTCCAATTATTTCTACTGTGATAGTAATAACAGTTGGAAGATTAGAAAAAAAAGTTAAAAATCATGGTTTAGACAAGGTCCCAATACAATATTAAGGAAATGAGCACTTTGAGAGCAGAGAAAGATGTAGTTTAAAACAATATATTTTTGTCAAGTGACTGAAGAGGAGGGGAAAAATCAGACACCAGAAGCTGGAATGCGAAGAGCACAGGCAGTATTCTGTGCTGAGACATTTTGTGTTTCAACATAGCTGCTCACTTATTCAAGGGCATTAATAACCTTGAAATTTCAAGCTCAGCTTCAGTAAAAAAACACTGTATCTGCACATATAAAATGTAGTCCACTTTCCCAGTTGCTTAATCATTGAAGAATTGGCTATTTCTGCAGAGACTGGCTTTGCTCAGCACAAGATTTCGTATCTTCAATGTAATATATTTTAAAGATGTCCACAGAGCATCTTACGAAAGGAAGCGAAAGTTTATTGGCACTTGGTTTGTTTTGTCCGTTCTTCTCCTCTGTTATCTGAGAAATGTGCAAGGGCTCTTGTGGCTGCAATTCTTCAGAATTTCAGCTGAAGCATCAGCTTTGCTGTCTACTGTTCCACAGAAGCACTCTGTTTACTCAGAGGGCAATCCATCCAATCATCATTTGTACCACAGTTGCCTCCCTGTCCCCTTCTTCACCATTCTCATAACAGAGCAACCTCCTACATGTCACACAGGACCTTCGTCTGAAGTTTAAAATGTCCTGTGACAATTCAGGCTGTGTTGAGGACACAAGACTGGAGAAGCAGAGGGGTTATTAAAAAATAATCTGCAAGAGCTAGATATAACCAGAATGCAAGATGGAGAGAAAAGTGCAAGTTAAAGCTGGCCAGAATGTGAAAATCCTGCTGTGTTAAACCCAGGAGAATAGGAGTTATTTTCTAGAAAAAATGTATGATTTCTCTAATTTTTATTCGTTAAGAAACAATGGGTTTTGTCTGAAGGAGGTTTCCAGGTGGAAATTTGTGATTTTTCCTGTAGAAAATATTTCATCCCACATTTACCATTCCACTTTTGTTCTCACTTATTCTGCCTTGATAGACACAATCTGGTCTACTGCATTGCATCCCAAATGCAAATACCCTGGCAGTTCTCTGCTGTCACTGCTCTTTGCAGTTCATGCTGCCTTTATGGTGCATCAAGTAGAGGCTACTTGACTGAAGTCTGAAGGCCCTTCACTTGCCTCATCTATCATCTGTTCAATATTAAAAGCTTTCTTCCCACAGCCAGTGTGTATAGGATCCCAGCTTTTCCTGTCGACTCACTAAGTTTTCAAATACACGTTTGCGTGCTTTTGTTAAAAATGCCCCTCATTCTTGAAAGTTGGTCCTCTGAATAGATAAAGATACCACATTTACCTCCTTGGAGACTCTCTTGCTAACTCACTTTGCGTCAGTGCCTCCAAACACAAATTCTGGTGTGCCAGAAGTCCACCAGCAGTTACTCTGGCCAGTACTGTTTTATTGTTCCCTCATAATCCACCCTTCCTACCCCAATCAGGTCTTCTTTCCACCGGTGTCTTGTTTTACATTTAGTTTGCAATCTCCTGAGGGCAAAGATTGTACTTCAGCTCCCTCCAGTTTTTGGTTCCAAGTGCTTTGAGAACTCAGTTTGTTATTAATAATAACAATAAGGTACCATGCTTTGTATGAACAGGATTAAAGCTTAATTTTCCCCCATGCCCTCCATGCCATTTCTAGCAAGGGAGAGGGAGCACAGTCAAACAGCAGACACTTTGTTGCCGTAGTCTGTATCTGAGCATACTTAGAGTCTTTTCACAGTGAATACTGCAAGAAGTTCCATTTATTTCAGCATTAATCACTGTGAACAAAAGTGAAAGAATTTGGCCCCCACTAATGAAAGCCAGCAGTGCTCTGCTGTTGGCAAAGTGCAGAGCAATCCTTTCCCAGAACTTCAGAAAGCCAAAATGAAGTAGGATGAACATATAGGTGCCAATCTCTTGATAAATCAGAAAATAGTGAAGCTAATTTATAATTTATTCTTGTTAAAGCTACCTTAAAATGATGATAGATTGTATATGTAAATAAAAAGCAAGGAGAGAGTGCCAAGGCACAAGCTAGAACATTTTGTCCTCATTCACAGTGATTCTTATTTTTCTCTATCCAAAATATTTGTTTGTTTACTTAGATGTCAAAGAGAACACCTACTCATATGCCCTTGGTGCTTTCCACATAACTTCAACCACAGAATTAGTATGAAATTCACTGGAGTCTGCTGTTAGGAAAACAAGCAATGGAAAAGCTCAAATCTTTTCTTCCCTTCTAGTGGTAACCTAGACTTACAAAATCCCACTCAGACCATTTAGCCTGCGATAGAAAACAAAACCAGAGCTCTAGGACCCCCAAAGAGATAAAGACCACTGCCAAAGTTATAAATATTACTTGATGTGTTTATATCTAGGCTATCTGAACTAATATTTGAAGCTACGGAAGCACAGCAACACCATTTTGAGTATAGTACGTTTCAAGAAGCTTCATTACAGTCAGTTCCTGAAGAATTAGATTCATTATAAAATTTGGCATTGCACTGATTAGCATCAGACTGCATCATTGATCTTGTAGATCCTGTTATTTCCTCTTTTGCTTTATTATTACTTTTTAAGGTATACTAGTGTAAGGAGCCTGTGTCCTCTAAACAGCACATAGTAACCAAGGATCCACTCTTCCCACATTTTCCTCCACAAGACATATCCTGTTTTGTTCTTCCACAAGTAGACAAATATTGTGAGGTGATTAAATTAACAAAAAATCCTGACTTGTGACAATTAAGGACGAGAAGATAAAAAGGAAAGAAGTTGTACTTTTATCATAGTCCTTCAGTAGTTTACAAATGGCAAACCAAGATGTAGTCATGGTTCTCTTCCCTTAGGTCTGATTCTCTTCTTACCAGGTGCATTGGAGTTTGTACCGTTACTCTACTAGGACTAGACCAGGCTGCATAATGGAATCTGTAGCAAATTAAAAACACACTGCTAATTAGAGGCCAGAATATTGCGCAGTATCAATTAACTTGGTGTTTAATTACCATGGTGATTGGAAGGAACTATAAATGGCTAAATATATTATTAGTGTATCAAACTTCTGTGCCACAGTGGCATCAAAGCATGGGTATAACTAGTTTAGACTTTTCCCCAACATTTTACATGCTTGCAAGATTTTAGGACAGTACTTCCATTCCTGCCATTATTCTGTTATCAATGAGCAAAGACAAATATAATAGCTCAGCTTCTTTTAAGGCAACTGGGAACTTCCTCCTCTCTGTTCATCATATACAGTGGTTTCATTGCAATTACTCTGAAAAGAACCATTTTGGCAAGACTAGTAGCAAGCAGGAAAACTGCATTTTCTGTGGAAAATGTGCTTTCCTTTTCTTTTCCCCAGAAATGTTAGCCATCTTGCGCTGGATGTCAGAATGTATCAAGCAGGAAACAGGAGTACGGATCAGCTAGCTACTTATACACTTAACCAACATATGAAAAATGTGTGAGAGACCAGAATTTTAGCATTTTGTCAGGTTCTCTTACATTCTAAAAGGAAATTAAGCATGCTTGACCTATGAATGATTCCTAACATGTACCCTCCTTCAAGCAGATTCTGTAGAATAGCTCTTATTGTAACTGCTACTATGAGGTGTAATACATCAAAAATACTCATGATGGTAATTCAACTTCTGAACAGCTGACTATGATTAAAAGCATAAAATAGGCACAGGCCAGTTGCTGCATGAAATGTGTTCTCATTACTCAATAGCACTGTTTCCTTTGGGGAGAAAACTACAATATCTGATCTTGCCTCTGGATTAGGTTTTCCACAATAAAGTACCTGAAATTAGTAAGATTTTTTGTCAGTGCCTGCCACAGAGTTTGGTCTAGGCTTGCCAGTTCAGTTCTGTTGCTGATTATGAAATACAGCCATATCACTACAGTTTATCTTAGTAACTTGTGGTGAGATAACATAGGATTAGCAATTGCTAGTATCTAGTCACTAATTACCTGCTTTCAGTAAACCTGGAAGTCTAGGGATATTTTTGATAAAGTAACATCTTCAAAAACTATACAGAAGGGAAGGTAATATCTTTTGTTCTATTGCTACATTCTGGCCATCGCAGACAGCAGCTGAAGAAAGGGAGATCTGTCTTCCAGACAGGCTGGGCACGCTAAGATGGTGCATCCAAGTGTGGCTGCCAGAAGAGCACTGCTGAAGGTTGCAGTACTGGCTGACGTGGGCTGGTGTTTGTGGGTGGTGACACAGCAGTATGATACAAAACGTTCAAAACTGAGTTTATTATTTCACCTTTAGACTGTGTGTCGTGGCTCATCTTTATAGGGCAGCTGAGTCTTATATCAGAAATTAATTTTTCATCTCTACTTGGCTCCTAACTGATAAAAGCCTGTGGCAGAAAACAGGCGTAGTGGGTCTTATGTACCGGTAATGGCTGTGTTGGTAAGAGATTAAATAAAGAGAGGCAGAGGTCAGAGGCAGATTTACTGGGCAGAGGAGCTGATTGTAGGAACCGTAATCCTCTCTTCTCCCATTAACATCAGCAGGTGTTTGCTCTGGGTCATGGGATGTGGGAGTGTTTACATAATTATGCTGTCTCCCTTCCAGATCTTGAATGCATCCATCCCTGGAAGGCATCCCTTTTCTCAAAAGGGTTTGTCCAGTCATTTGGAGGACACTGTAGCTGGAATTGCAGGCAGAGGAGTGACATACAACACCTGCACAAGTTCTGGACAAGCACATCATCTCCACTATATCAGCTAAAGTAGAGTAGTTTAAGATGAACCTTTTCAGATGAACCTTTTAAGAACAGGAACAAAGGAAAACAAATCCATATCACAGAGTAAGCAGAAGACATTATTAAAACAGTGGTAACATGGAATACACCTGTCTGTTTGCTTTTTGCTTCTATGGGTATTGCTGACATTGCAGTTACAGCTGTAATTTAAACAAGACGGGGATATCGATAATGTTTAACATGACTGCTTTACCTGGGCACGCAGCTCGTTCAGTGTATGAAGGCTGATATTTCTTGCAGGAATGTCAGCCTCTTCCTTGCACATCACAAATACTCTGACGAAGGAGCAAGCAGTAAGTAATTGATTGTGACTAAATGAAATGAAGCCCCTGTTGTCCTTTTCAGCTATCAGACTCTCTGCTGGAGAAACATCCAGGATAGGGAACGGGCCACTGTTAAAACAGTATTTCCCAGAACACAGAGGAAGCAGAGTCACAAAATTGCTTTCCTAAATGGGATAACGGCCCTGCTATTGCTTTCTGGCTAGTCTACTGATGAAGAAATCGGGATTCATTTTAGTCTGTAAAGTGTGCAAAAATTGTCTGCCAGGGTTTAATTTTGAAACCTTTAGTGCAAGAGCTTGTAGGAGAAGAAGTGATGCAGGGGAAAGGAGGTGGGAAGTAAGTGGGTGGAATGCAGACAAAGTGGAAAAGAAAGGGGAGAGGCTGTGTTGCAAGGACTATGGCTTGGTCTTGGGTAGAGAGTTGATATGTTGATGAACCCAGGCCTCTGGAAAAAAAAAAAAAAATCCTAATTTTCTTTCCGCAAAGGTTGAAGCATGGGCGAAGCTCCCATTACAGCCTCCCGGGAAACAGGCAGCCCGTGTCCAGCCAGGTTTTCTGTCACCTCGTGGCGGGTGACCTCTCCCTGGAGCAGCGGACGCCGGCCGTTCGCAGCGCTGGGCGGCAAGGCTGGGGCGGCAAGGCTGGGGCGGCAAGGCTGGGGCGGCGGCGGGCAGCTCCCGGTCGCTGTCCAGGGAGCAGAGCGGCGGCAGCGGGAGGCGGCTGGGAGCTGACAGCAGGGCAGCCGCGGGGGCTCGGCCGGACAGTTCCCGAATGAGGGCCACGGGCACAAGCGGGGTCACGGATTTTGGGCGCGGGGCCGCGGGACGCGCGGGGTCCCGGGCCGTCGGCGGTGCCTGAGCCCGAGGGCCGCGGGGTCCCGCTCAGCGCAGGAGCCGGGCCGAAGCCCGGGGCACCTTCCCCGCGCCGCGGGGCCGAGGCGCAGGNAGTTGGAACTCTTCTTTCTGACCACATCTCTGACTGACTTAAAAAAAAAAAAAAAAAAGGAATTGTGTGCCAATAATTTCAAATAGAAGATAATTCAAAGCAAATTTTATTCAGTAGGGCAATGAATTGGAGCAAGCCTGAAGCAGCCAAACTGCAGGTACTGCATATGGCAGACCCATCAGCAATTTCTAAGCCACCAGCACAGCTGCCTGCTACCTGCCCGCGGCCGCCCGAGGGGACATCCCGGGGGACGTCCCGGCCCCAGCGGCGCGGAGGGGTCCCGCTCCGGGGGGGACGTCTGGGGGGCACCAGCTCCGCTGCCGCCGCCGGAGCCAGGAGACCCCGCGGCTTCGGCCCGGCGGGACGGGAGCTCCCGGCAGGAGCGCGGTCCGCGGTGTCCGGGCGGGTCGGGCTGCGGGCAGGACCCGGGTGCGGACAGGTCGGACCCCCCAGCCCGTGCAGGCAGCACCTGCCCGGCTGCTGGCGGGCAGCGCGGGGGTGTTGCACAAGCAGTCGGGCTCGGGGCTAAGCCTGGCGGTCGCTCCGTGTCGGAGGCGCCTTCTGAGCATCTCCGAAAGGAAGAGGGTTGGCTTTGCCTCGGGGAAGCAGGCTCACCTGCTTCTCTGATCAGTTTTCTAAGTCTAGCCAACCAGGTTGGTCCCTCGTATGGTTTGCATGTGAGAAGTACCACAAGTCCCGAAGAAACAAGGTCCGTTTCATTTCAGGCGCTTTTATAGCTTCAGGTCACCTACCTGCTCAGGAAAACCGGCCTCCTGCAGCCTTCCCATCCCCAGGTGGAAAGGACGCAGAGCAGGGCAGGTGCTCCAGGAGGTCGGGTCTCATTTAGAGCATTGCTATTGCAGCAGCACAGTCGCTTTATGCACAGAAGCATACATCCAAATTGTATTTGTTAAATACTCTGTGAATTAGAAGATCTAGAGGGTACATGCAAGTGCAAGGTGGAGTTATTATACTGGAAAACAATACATCAAGATTTATGAGCAGGTTCATGTATAATGAAGTCTAATTTGTAAAGATGGATTCCTCTGCCACATCCTACAGCACTGTTAGGAGTTTGGTGACCTTGCCTAGGGCACTGTGACATGCTGGTATTGTATAATACAGAGGTAAATGATGCAGGTTTTCAGGCCATGTCTACAGCACATTAGTTCTTATGTACATACAATTAAAGTAATAGATAAAAATTGCATGTAGTTTTTTGAAAAATTCATCTAAACTGGGCAGCTTCAATAATGAATTACTAACACAACAAAGTTTGTAATACTATGGTTAACCAAAATACTAAACTTTTAATTCTTAAATTTTCCTTTAATTCCCTTATTCCTATATTGATAGCAGACGCCAGCAGACATTCAGCAAGGATACTGTTGGCTATTTTTTTTCTTTTTTGGTCAAAGACAACTATTGCTTGATTGAGCAAAGAACCTGGGCAGGCTGCCATGATACTGTAGCCAACTTCTTAAAGCAACTGGGTATTAAAATTGATTGAGTCAAAACTTTTTATTTAAGGTGGATAGAATACTAATGTCCTGGGTTTATGCACTGCCATAATTTAAGTGATGTTCATAATACTGTGGTGAGATGCTGATGCACTTGCCCTTAATTAAATTACTTATCTGACAACATAATGAAATGTGTACAAATATCTGTTGATGCCAGATATGTTCTCTTGTTCTGATGCTTTTCTGTCTCTGGCATTTTTGTCCTTGTTTTTATATTTGTTTGTCGTGCTGACCTGAGTAGCTGCAGTGTATATTCCTAGGCCTCTTCTTCCAGCTTTTGTTAACGAAAAGGCAGGGAATTTAAGCTGATCTAAATGTGTCACTATTTGCTGGTTGCCAGACCAGCTTCTCCATCACCAAGATCTGATCCCAGTCAGGTAGATAGTTGTACAAGTTCCATCTTTTTCCTCAAAGTTGGCACTGTAGTTCAGCTCTGACTGGCAGTCGGAGCAGCAGTGTAACTAGTACCTAATATTAAAGAGCAATGACCAAAACGAAATGTAGTTTTAACCATCAGTGTGCTGTCATATCCAACCATCAAGCGAAATAAAGACTTGTGATTAAATCCTCGCCGTGATGATGGCTTTGTAGGCACTTACATAGTTACTCTTCTGTAACTGCTTTACTGCTTTACTCTTTTATCTATTTGTTAAAATACACGACACCAGTTGCACAAGATACACCTGTAAAGAAAGTAAGCACATTTTTGTAATTCATAAAAATTATCTAATTGTTAGGGTTGGATGAGGTGTTGGGAATTCTCTGGTCTAGTCTCCAGCTTAGAGCAGGATCAGCACTGGGAGCAGAGCAGGTTACTCAGGGCTCCTTGGGAAGAGTTTCTGCCCTGATGTCCATGTGCTGGAGCAGAGGGCAGCAGGACACTGTTGGGCAGCAGGGGTGTGTGAGCTGGAGAAAGAAGCTGAATCTTGGCTAGGGCAAAGAGAGAGTTGAACTTTGACTCAGCTGCTCCCAAAGAGGCAGAGAGCACGGCTGTATTGCTGTGGAAAGTAGGTTGTGCATAAAAAGACTGCTAGAGTGTGGTCCTGCCCTCCCTCCGTCGCTCTTTACAGCAGAGGTGATGAGCAGCAGCCTGGCTCCTGGCATGCTCCTGGACAGGGCTGCTCCACACTGCCTCTTATTCAGGACAGATCTATGGTGCCCAGCAGCTCTTTGTCACTTCTTCTGCTTCACTGACTGGGATTCGGTTTTTAAACAATTGGTGTACCCTCTGCACTGCCAAAAATTGCACCCTTAAGGAGTTTTTGTGCTTTTCATAATTTTTGCAGAGGTATTTTACACCGTTTCCGCTATGCTTATGGTTTCAATTGGAATTCACAAACTGAATGGGAAATATACCAGAATTTTAACTCCCTGTGGGGACTTATTTGTCTGGAAAGTTATATAAAATACTGTTGGTTTAATGTAATCCTGAACCACTTAGCCATTATCGAAAACCATTGTTTAAGGAATTTGAGTCAGGTATTTAACAGATTCTCCAAAAGCAATGACCTAAGGTAATTCTGAGATCCCTGCTCAAATCACGATCACCTGTGACAGTAAAACACAACAAGTTGCAGTTTGTATATTCCTTCTATGTAAGGGGAAAGTGCCACCCTCTGTCTGGCATTCTTTCAGTTACTATACACTAAAATAAAATAAAATTAAAATTTAGTTTTCAAATTCGGGAAACTGAATTAACTTTGAAGTCAGGAAACACCAGAGGTAAGGATCCCTACTGCTGTATTGCACAGCCTCCTGGAAGGGTAGGATTGTCATCACTGACATGATTGATTGACATGATCACCTCACCCTTTTTATCCTCAGAATTTTTCAGCCTCATTTACTGCAGAAAGTGATGATCTCTGTTGCTGAATCTCTTAAAACAGAGCCTGCTGTACTTCAGCTTTCTCAGATCCTGGACTGAGCACAGAATTATGAATTCCCTCAGGTGTTCATGAGCCTGGTGCTTGAGAGCACTGTCTTGAATATGTCATACCATTAATGTTTTAGTTCTGTTCCTAGAAGCTGCAAAGTTACATTGTTCCCATTTTACAGAGAGAAACAAGAGGCAAAATGAGGCTGAACCCCAGCAACATCAGCTCTTGTGAGCTGAATTATCTACTAACTTGAATTATCTACTTGAGTATTCAAATTATGGCTCTCAGTGGCTGCTGTTGCACAAAATGCTGTGCACACGAGCATTTGGGGTCTAACTGTACTGCACCCAGGGAATTAATAACTTGCAGTTTCTGGTGGTCTGGTCACATTTGGTTTCAAGTGACTTGGTGTAAAACAGAGAAGAATGGAAGGTGCTCTGCTACAGGGGCGCCATTTACTTGTCATAGTCTCAGAAAGCTGGGGTTTTTTCTGTCTCCCAGCTGCAAGAGCTGTAGCAGGGCTGATACATGACCATCGCCCATCATCAGATGGGATCCTTGGAAACTGCATGTGCAGATGAAGATGAGATTTTGTTTTAGTGCCTAGTAGGAAGAGGCCTGAGTTAGAATTAAGCAGGTGACTTCGATTCTGAGAATTACTGAAGTTTGCAAACTTAATTTTGTGACCCTAGCATTCTTCTAATAAGAGAAAGCTTTGTCTCTGGTTTCCGAGGTTTAGCGTTTAGCTGTGGTTTAGCAATCTTCATGGATTGCTGCCAGGATTTCTGCTCTGTAAGGCTGCCTCCACTGTGTTTGTGGCACAGATACACCCTCAGCCTTTTTGACAAATATCTTCTCCCCCGAGCTTCATCTCCCACAACCTTTTGTATGTTCTGTGTTCTTGAAGAGATCAAATCCCTACTTGATCTGGTCTAGTTCTTCCAGTACAATTCCTCTTATCTCTCCATTGACATCTTCTCTACTGCCTGCTTCAACAGCCCTATCAGACAGGACACCCTTGAGTACTGTCCCAACTCATCCTTACCTACAGAGCTCTCCAGAAGCAACTGCCTGGGGTAGTTTTGGGGACCACTTTCAGATGCTCCCACTCCTTTTTGGCTTGGCCGTGCTTTGGGTAAAATGAATTAGGGATCAAGTTTTCCACCACACCTCCAGTGGTTTGCTCAGACTGACATTTCAGACTTTTTTAACTTGCCCAGTTTTGGACAGATTTTTCAGGCTCCAGTGCTAAACTGACTCTTGAACCTTCCCTGTGAGGTTGCAGGGGTTTGTTCCAAAGGATGAAGTGCAAATGTCTCAAATCAAGTGGCATGAAAATGTATGGTGGGATGACATACCATGGACTAATTTTTGTTAGATATTGATTACCTGAATCTCCAAAACTGAAACAGGAACATGAGGCAGGCTCGTGAGTAAAAGAAAATCTTAGTCTAAAGAATCCAAAATTAAGGCTGTTAAATGGAAAGTTTTAGAAGTCCTACTCTTAGGTGTGCTTAACTGTTCAGGAGGACCTTACAAATTGATTGCCCGCTGCAAGCATCTCTTCAAATGTGACTGAAATGCATTTATATCAGAGATGAAGCTGAACATTTTCTGATGTAGGTAGAACATGGAGAATAATTTGTCCAGCAGAAAATACCTGCCACATTCAGCATGTGGCAGAGATGACAGGCAATGCACCTGCTCCTCTCAAAAGTAATTTGTGGTTGGTTTGTGGGTTATTCTGGTTTTATTGGGTGCAAATGAACAAGCCTAAGTTAGTAATTGCACCTTTGACAGCATGGTGCTCCTTGGCACCTACTGATCTGTTGATCCTGGGGAATACAGAAGTGAAAAGTGGGTCTTAAAAAACGAATGGTCACAACCAGAACTATGTAAATTTTAGCAGTCTTCTGTCATGCCTGTATGGAGGTAAGAGCAGCTATGTTTCTGCAGCCTAATTAAAGAACCATCAAATCCATAGGTTCCTCATAGTTTTTAGTTTTCATTTACAATGCAACACTTTCAAGAACTTGATTTTGAAGTTTTTACTCTGCAAAGTTGAAGTTTATTTTGGGGTGAAGTCATTGAAAACTCCAAAGGAAATTTGTGTACCAGGCTCCCAGGTCCTCCAAGAACCCCTGAGCAAAGGCAGGTGTCCCAGTATGGGACCAACCTTGAGTCTGCTGCATCTTGGTATTATTACATTACTGAAATTTATTCTCAATTAAGACCTTTGTGTACAGTGTAAATGTAGCAGATTGATGTACTTTAAAGCCATTCATGAAATGGGTGGATTTTTTTTATAAAATAATTCTGCAAGGTCAGTTTTCATTAAGGAGTGTGGGAGACGTACATGTGAAAAATGTGGTATTTGGTGGGTATACTTTTATGTTCTATTTTAAAATCATGCACATAACATTTTTAGAAAGCAAAGTAGAGATGTTGCAGTCTATGTCCGCACCAGTGCACTGGAGAGTACAAGATACTGATTCTCATGTATGTTGATAAGATGTATATGTGTAAATTCCTCCCTAACCCAGCCCCATCAATGGGAAAAGACTGTCCTTTGTCAAGGAGAAAAGTTATGAAAGACATTCTTTATTCGTGATGGAGTGCTTTAGGGAAGAAAGAAAGTGACTTATGAGTGATTCATTTGGCCAGGCATGCCAAGAAATTTTCTGCTCTCAGTCCTAAAGAAAATGTAGTAGCCAAAAAAGTAGTCATTGATCTCAGAAATTAAATTAATCGTGCCATGCATTCTCTATTAATGTGAAGAGGGGTTTTAGATTAGTTTAATTAAAGCATGAAGAGGCTTTTCTTTGCACCTATGTTTTATGGGTTATGTCAGTGTCCTGTAAGTTCCGTCTCCTTCCCCAGGCACTCCTTGAAGGCCAGTGGCTAAAATCCGAAAAGGGGGCAGTGGTGGCAAAATACCACCATTGTTAGTTCTGCTGCTGCCAGGCTCTCATGACCCTCAGCAACAAGAAGTTAATTCCAGAAGTACAATTACAAAAATACCAATATGCTTGACCTGCCAAGTATTTCTGTATCAGCATGAGACTGTGAAGGGGGGTGATGGAGGACTCCCCACTGTCTCCAAGTCCAGAGAATGATGTATTTTTCTCATTCTCATGGCTCTGCTGCAATTTGCCATGTAAGATTTGGAGTGATCATGGAGAAGTAGCAGAGGTTCCTAGGGTGACAACAACATTCATCTTCTGGTTTTACATTTAATACATAGCTTTTGTATTTGAACCTGTACTGCTCCCGTCAGAGAGAGTTGTATCGAGGATTATTTTCCTAAAAGAAATCCAATTTTGAATACTTAATTTCCTGACAGTAAGAGATACAAATCTCAGCTGATAAAATGGGGAATCAGTGCTGACAATAGAACTGGATACTATTTGAATCAGTCAGTTTCCATTTGATAGCTTTAGAAAAGATTCTTGATAGGTCTCCATCTTTCTTGAGCTTGGCTGTTCACAGATTTCAATGACACATTAATCTTTAGAAAATACACTTTTTTTTTTCCTCCAGAAAGTTATTATGTCAGTCCTTTTTATACTGCAGTTTTTTGGTTGGTTTGGATTTGTTTGGTTTGGGTTTGGTTTTTTTGTTTGGTTGGGGTTTTTTTGCCACCAGCTTTCTGTGGTTCCTTGAGCATTCACAAGGTTCCTTCAGTTCTCAGTAAACAAATATTTCTCCTTTTCTCTCTGCACATGCACATGACCTCAGCATATTCCACCTACAGACGCTTCTATGTGACTAGAAGTAGGCTGATACCTTGTCAGTTCTCTGCCCTGTGCCTTTATTGAGTATTCCTGTAAGCACTGTACTTATTGCTGCTGTTTGCAGACCATAATATTGGAAACAATTCATAGTACTATTTTTCCAGAAGCAGTAAATATAATACAATACTGTTTAAGTTCTTGTACATTTAGATAGATGTGTTTATTGGTGCTCATAGTTTTCTAAGATATATAGGACGTTATATAGACTGATAAAAATACTTAATGTATTTGTCTGACATTAAACAGTGATGATGATTTTCCATTCCAAGATTGCTTCTTTATATCAGTCATGATACTAAATTAAATAATGTATCTTCTCAGTTATTTCCTACTAGGTGTTTTTGTATTTATTCATATGAATGTAATCCTGTAGGCTGCTTCCATATCCCCATGCAAGTGACTTTATTTATAATAATAACTACGCCGGAACATTTATATGGAACATTTATATCCACAATAAACTTTTAGCTGCTTAGTGAACATCAATAGTCTGTTGGTGGCTGGCCAGCAAATTCCAAAACATGTGAAATTTCTGGGCTCAGGAAGGCCCTGGAGACTAGACTTCCATTCTTATGCTTTCCCAGCTAGAGTAGGATATGGTGTTTAGTCTCAGGAATCATGAAGTCCCAATTCTGAATTTTGTCTTACTGCTTTTTGCTTTAATGAAAAAACCCCTCAAAATGTCCCATATTGTCATATTTCTAGGGATTCCTAGAACTCAGATGACTTAATGATTTGATTTGTGCAATACTTGCCAGGCATTGGCCTTGTTTCACAGCAGTGCTTTGACTCACATTTGTCTTCTTGTATTTTGTACTTCTTGGATTTCTTGAGACAGACGTTCTGTCTTCCTCTTCCTTACTTCTTTGTTTTTCCTGTCGTACCATGGCCAAATCTTGTGCTGCTATATATCATAACTGCTTTGAAAATCATCTCTTTGAGCCACAATTCATTGAGAAACCCAGTTTTCACTTCTACTTAAGCATATTTGCATAGCAAATTTAAAAAGAAAATGTGACCTTCAGAGTCTGAAAAGCCAATAAAAAAACTTATTTTGTAAAATGTCAGTTTCAAGCCAACCTCATGATTTTAAATAAGTGATGCTTGTGTAATGATTCTTGGAAATTTGGGGTTAAGAATATTATTTTCAATTAATTAAGAATTTGTGATATTTTCTTTTGATTATTACATTCTTAAAATATGACAGTGTAGAAGGTTCCTTGACTGACATTAAAGCATTCACAAGAAGACTGCACTTTTGTAGCTCCTTTGCACATCCTGCATTGAGTTAAAAGAGGAAAATATTTTGGCAATCAGACCAGCCTGGTGCACCTTGTACTGCAAATAAGCAAAGGCTGAATGCACGCAGATCCGTGTGCAGCAAACAGCTGTGCCCCAAGAAGGGATCGGGAACACCCGGAATTCAGGGCACTTGGTTCCATGAAACACCA
The DNA here is from genome assembly GCA_013397915.1 of Daphoenositta chrysoptera. NCBI lineage: Eukaryota > Metazoa > Chordata > Aves > Passeriformes > Daphoenositta > Daphoenositta chrysoptera. Next base: position 1,766,467 of record VZRO01003713.1, read on the forward strand.
GACTTCAACAAGCAGTTTAATCACTTTACATAACAATCCATTTCATGCGAAACACTCTGCCTGTCGTTCCAGTAGAGGGCAGTAATTTACATACAGTAATGTTAATTAGTGTGTGCACACATCCTGCGTCACAGTATTAGACACAAGAGCTGGTTTTGTTAAGGTAGTGCAGTATTCTAGGCATTCTCTGTCCTCGGGGATACAGTGCCACCCAGAAGCCTTATTTTCTGAGTTTTTGCAGCAGGACACCTAGAAACATAGAAGTGGAACAGAATTTATGAGAATTAAAAAATAAGATGTTTTCAGCTTGAATGGCGATCAAAATTAAACATACTCTACGGTATATAGTCACCAGAGTGAATTGCTTTTCAACAGATACTTTCATAGTGATACTGATTTTTTCTTTGTTGCTGTTGAACAGTAAGTGTAGAGAAAAGATTTTCTATAAAACCTTTTTTACATAAATCGTTTTTACAGATCCAGCAACATACTGTAGTACAGTGGAAGAGGAGGCATTGAAACTTAAAAATGTGGTGTTTCTTTAAGCTGTAAGAATTTGATTCGTAATCTATTCCAAAACACTGTGGCTTAAAATTTCTACTTAGTAAAAAGTTGTTCAAACCATGGGTATTTCTTTGGCAGCAAGATAAGTTCATTAACTTCAAAATGGCTTGCTTAATTTTATAAATACTTCTCAAATTTTACTTGTTGCAGATGTAAAATAATGTGGTGGTAGTTGGTTTCTTCTGTTGCTTGAGTTAAATGAATGGCACTGGTGCTCCAATAAACCAAGGAATATTTTCTGGGGAGGACTGGTTTACCAGGCCACTATGATGCAGAAGGGCACTGAACTTTCACAGGTCATTTAATACAGAAGCACTTTAAAAGACAGCCACAAAACTGGAGTATTGGTTTTGTTACAGAAAGAATTTTAGGGGAAATGGCCTCAGGACAGTAGCATAGTTCAAATGTACCTTAGATCATATGTAGATCTGTCTGAATCTGAGAAAAAAATTAGTTTGAAATGTCGTTATATATGGTTTTCTGTTGCTCTAATTTGTGAAGAAATGTAGAGTAGCTGCCAGCTCCAGAAAAGGATAGCTTAACAGAACATTGAAAGATGTAAGTAAAAACCAAAGTCAGATACGTAACTTCTCTCAGTCAAAATACCAAAAAATTACACATAGCATTACAAAAAAAACAGTTCCTAAAGATTTAGGAACCTCCAGCATTGGTTCATAGCTTAGACTTCACTAAAATGTGTTGCATACCTGTGTAAATTTATGTTGGATTCATTGCATGAAGGAGCGAGGACCTAAGCATTTGTCCTAATCCTTAGGTTATTTTTGATGTGCCTCTCATTCCTCTTCTAAATACGCCTCTTTTTTCCCATCCCTTTTTTTTTTTCCATCCCTTTTTTTTCCCATCCCTGTCCCCCATGCTCTTTCACAGCTTATCCAGAAAAATGCTGTAGTAAATTATTTGAGACTGAGTCGTTTATGTGTCAGATGACTGCTGAAAGGATATGCGAATGGCATCTCATGGTCTTGCTCATTTTAAGAGGTGTCTTTACCATAAGGACCAATTTTTATTGAAATAAATCAATTTTACAAGGAGATTTCAGCCATTGGATTTATAGTAAGAAAGAAACTTTTTATTTATTGCATTAGAAAGACCACAGCTGGGAATGCACCCATTAATAGACACAAACAGATGGATTCTGACAAGTCTGTGAACTATTCACACTCTTTTTTAGCAAATATTTTGCTACAATCCCAACTTGCAAATGTTACTTTAGAAACAAATATGTAACCATCTAGCTCAAGGCACAAAACTAAAGAGTCATGAGTAACATTAAAATATTGTATAAGTTCATCACGCATATGATACTCATTTGAAATTTAGTAAGTAGTGTTTAAAAACACTCCTAAAAGCTTGCCTTGGTTCAATAAATGTTTTTAATTATAAATAAAGTCATAGAATCATTGAGACTGGAAAAGACCTTTAGGATCATCAAGTCTAAGCATTAACTCAGCACTGCCAAGTCCACCACTAAGCCACGTCCCTCCGTGCCACATCAACATGTCTTTTAATCACCTCCAGGAGTGGTGACTCCACTACTTCCCTGGGCAGCCTAATGCCTAACAACCCTTTTGGTGAAGACATTTTCCTAATATTCAATCTAAACCTCCCCTAGCGCGATTTGAGGCTGTTTGCTCTTGTCCTATCACTTCAGAGAGTCCAATCCCCATCTTACTACACCCTCCTTTCAGGTAGTTGTAGAGAGCAGTAAGGTCCCCCCTGAGCCTCCTTTTCTCCGGGCTAAACAACCCCAGCTCCTCACAGGATTTGTGCTCCAGACCCTTCCCCAGCTCTGTTGCCCTTCTCTGGACACACTCGAGCCCCTCAATGTCCTTCTTGCAGTGAGGGGCCCAGAACTGGACACAGGATTGGAGGTGTGGCCTCAGCAGGGCCAAGTACAGGGGGACGGTCTCTGGTCCTGCTGGCCACACCATTGCTGGTACAGGCCAGGATGCCACTGGCCACCTTGGCCACCTGGATCCACGCCCTGGATTATGTTCGACTGCTGTTGACCAGCATCCCCAGGTTCTTTTCCACCAGGCAGCTTCCCAGCCACTCTGCCCCCAGTCTGAAGTGCTGCCTGGGGTTGTTGTGACCCAAGTGCAGGACCCAGCACTTTGCCGTAATTGAGCCTCACACAATCGGCCTCAGTCCTCTGATCCAGCCTGTCCAGATCTCTCTGCAGAGCCTTCCTGCCCTCCAGCAGATCAACACTCCCACCTGACTTGGCCTGATCTGCAGACTGACTGAGGGTGCACTCGATCCCCTTGTCCAGATTGTCCATAAAGATATTAAGCAGAACTGGCCACAGTACTAAGCCCTGGAGAACACCACTGGTGACCAGCTGCCAACTGGGTGTAACTCCACTCTCCACCACTCTCTGGGGCCAGGCATCCAGCCAGTTTTTTATCCAACAGAGAGTGCACTTGTCCAAGCCATAAGCAGCCAGTGTCTCCAGAAGAATGCTGTGGGAAAAGGTTTCAAAGGCTTTACTAAAGTCCAGGTAGACTGCATCCACAGCCTTTCCTTTATCTGCTAAGTGGGCCACCCTGTCACAGAAGGAGATCAGGCTGGTCAAGCAGAACCTGCCTTTCCTAAGCCCATGCCGGCTGGGCCTGATTCCCTGGTTATCCTGCATGTGCCACATGACGGCACTCAAGATGGTCTGCTCCATGGCCTCCCCTGGCACCAAAGTCAGCTTGACAGGCCTGTAGTTCCCTGGATCCTCCTTATGACCCTTTTTGTAAATGGGGGTCACATTTGCTAACCTCCAGTCAGCTGGGACCTGCCCGGTTAGCTAGAGCTACTGGTAAATGATGGAAAATGGTTCGGTGAGCACTTTTACCAGCCAGTACTTTTGGGTGGATCCTATCTGGTCCCATAGCCTTGTGTGTATCTAAGTGGTATAGCAGCTCACTGACCATTTCCCCTGGGAATATGAGGGCTTTATTCTGCTCACTGTCCTGTCTTTCAGCTCAGGGGGCTGAGTACTCCATGAACAACTGGTCTTACTATTTAATACCCGAGGCAAAGAAGGTATTAAGTACTGCAGCCTTTTCCTCATCCTTTGTCACCATGTTTCTGCCTGCATCCAATAAAGGATGGAGAGGCCAGTGTTCTTCAATGTCTTCATAAACAGCTCGGATGCAGAACCTGAATGTGTACTATGTTTGCTGATGATTCTAAACTGGGAGGAGCTGTTGACTTCCTCAAAGTCAGAGAGGCCCTGCAGAGATATCTTGATAGAGGGCTGGGCAATCACCAACAATATGAAGTTTAATAACAGCAAGTGCCAGGTTCTTTTGTTTCCAGATGTCTGGTGAGCGGAAGTCCCCCATGAGAAGACGGGCTAGTGATCGTGAGACTTTTCTCAGCTGCTTACAGAATATTTTCTCTTACTCTTCATCCTGTTTGGGTGGTCTACAGCAGACTCCCACTAGGATGTCTGCCTTGTTGGCCATTCCCCTGATTCTTACCTATACACACTCAACCCAGTCATCACCATCATCAAGCTCTAGATGATCAAAACACCCTCTAACCTACAAAGGTATCCCACCACCACTCCTTCCTTGCCTATCCCTTCTGAAGAGTCTATAGCCACCCATCACAGCACTCCAGTTGTTTGAGTCATTCGCAAATGTCTCAGTGATGGCAACTATGTCACAGTTTTCCTGCTGCACAATGGCTTCCAGCTGCTCCTGTTTGTTGCCCATGCTGTGTGCATCGGTGTAGATACACCTCGGCTGGGCTGTTGATCTCCCCATCCTGTCGTTAAGCAGAGAAGTTCCTCCAGCTGGGCACAGTCCCAGTCTGTGCTCAGAGGTGCCACCCCGCACGGGCAGCGTGTTCCCACCGGAGCTGTCGGGCAGCTGTGCCGGCCGAGCCGGGAGCGGAGCTGAGCGCGGCCGTGGCTTTCTGCCAGCTGGTGATCCCTGCTCCCTGCTGGGGCTGGCACTGCCCCAGCACCCTGCCTGCCAGCTGCTGTGCCACGCCCTGCCACCAGTGCTCCCCAGGGCCTTATTTTATATGTGTGCCCCCAGCCAGCTGCTGTCACGCTAAATGTGGGTCCTGGAGGCTCGAGGCTCCTCATTTCAGTTACACTGAGTTAAATCCTTTGCTCCTGGCCCCTGCCCCAGTCATAGCGGGTAGGGTGTCTGTATAGATGTAGTGAAGTGAGGATTTTCAGCAAAGGACAACACCACTTCCATTTGTGGAAGTCTCTGTCTGAGAGAAGGTAAATGTTCATCTTCAGAATAATTCACTAAAAAAAGTAGCAGAAAATTAATTATACAATATAGGCAGTGCTGGAGGAGTTGGTAGTTAAAGAAAAATGATGGGAGGAGGACTGCTGGGTAATAGTATAACTAGTGACTCAGATCATGTACTTGCAAGTAAAACCAATGTGTAGCACACCTTATTTCTCTTCAATTGTTAAACATTAATTTGTAGATTTAAAATTTTATTGAACATCACTGTACTTCTGGTATCATGGGAAGGTAAAAATGATGACTGATTCCTCTTTTCTGCATTATTTATTACTTCATTTATTTTTACCATATCTTCTCTTACTTTTCTCAGTTGAAAATTTTCAAGTCCCATGACAGTACTGAGCCCACCAGCTTCCTTTGAATAAACTAGGAAATTATATAACCAAAAAACAGGGTCAACATTCAAAATGTCAGCAATCACCCTTAACGTGCATAACTAAACATACATACATCGAGCCTCTACGTGAATTTCTGCCACATGGTGTTTGGGTGTTTGCAGGTGTTTGGGACTTGCCCAGTTTCTTTCATGGGAAGAAACTTTTACAGCTTCATTATCAGCTAAAGAGTTGGATCATTTGTTTTCCTGCCAGCCACATTAAGAAAAATAAAGAGCTTCTCTAAAACCAGCAGAAACACTCTGAATTCTGATGTAAGGATGGCTTTTATCATCCTGACTTGACTCGTTCCATCACTCCTGAAGATAAAAAACATTAGTTCATAGAGAATCAGAAACATATAGTTTTATATCAGCTTGGCAGATGAGTATTTTGGTAATTACATTTGCAGTCTCTGTATATCCCTAACAGCTCCAAGTGCTTTTGTTTCAGAACAAAACGGATAATTTGATTATGGTCTGAATTCAGCAGAGCATTTAAATGCAGTATAAATTTAAATTATTAAATGTTTGAATCATGTGGACTAGTCAGTTTTGTTATATTTAACTTCTAAATCAACAGTATATTCTTTTTAAAAGGTTATCTATTAAATCAGTATGGTTGGATTTGTGAGTTCATCAGAAAGAGGAAGGTACCAGAACATCCATATTTCCAACATATATAAAAGAGAAGATACTATACCTAACCTGATTCAAGTAGAGGACAAATACATTTCAGAATCTGGGTTAGACAAGACACCACCAAATAAAATTGACTCTGAAACATCTGGTTTGTTTTATACAAAACCATAAACATGTGTCATTACTAAACGGCCTAAGCTGTTTCTTTGGAAGGCACCCTAAACAACAAGGACAGCAGGACAAGTGTTTACAAAGCCCAGGCATATACATTAATCGTGGCATGGCAGCATTTTAAAGAAACTATCAAATTCAGAGGGATTATAAAACAGCTGGGATGAATTGTAGGTAGGAACTGTTTTAAATCTCTGGATTCTAGGTCACAATAGAGGCTGTAACACAGGGCACTCACTCGCTCTCGTACTCCTTTGTGTTGCTTTCTCTTAAGGGAGAATCATGACTTGTAGAGGGCTGGAACCATTATCTCTTCTTTTATGGAAAGCATCAGTTGGTGCAATCATTAGGGATCTTGAAACTGGGAAGAAGTTTATTGCTGTGACAGATCGGGCAACATATGGAAGGAAGCAAGATGTTCTCCAGAGACAGATTAAGTTTTTGCCAAGGCATTTTACTGAAATTTTGGAAAATAAACAGGTCATTAATTGAATCCAGATTTAGCTACTGCAAATTGTGCAAAGATGTTGCAAACCAGATGCTTTCCCCTATTTGTTTTTACAACCCTTTCTATTTATAGATGCCCTTATTTGATGACTTACTTCTTTAAACGGGGACATTGTTTTACACCGGAAGTATCATCTCAGTTTTGCCAGTAGATGCCTGAACATAAACATACATGTTCACACAATTGCAGGGGATGAAACACTCAACAATAATGTAAGTAGGAAATAAGCAGTAGGAAGAAGTTAGCATTTACTTCTTCCCTGGGTTTCTTAGCACATAACAGTTTTCAGCCATTCTCTATGCAGACCCTGCTAGTGAAATTGTAGAGGCAAAGAAACCTATCCAAAGGAAAGCATCCTTAGACTTGTCTTACCAATGAAGGTGTGAATACAATCCATGTTGGCATTTCCCTAGCTTCCCAAGTTATGTGACAAAGTCACTGATGTACCTGTCAGCCCTGTGGGAGAATAGCTTCAACTTGAACTCCAGATTAAGGTTGGATCCCAAAATGGGAATGCAGCAGCCATGTCAACTAAGCTGTACCAACTGACAGAAATACTTGAGAAAAGAAATATTAATTCCTTTTCCACTTAGGTTTCTTTTAGTCTTCAGAATGCTGGCTCTATTTTATGCTCTATCCACACAATCTTGATTCATGTTATAAATAACATACTGAGTGAAAAGCATCTGCCCTGACTTGAAAGCAGTGAGTCTAGTGGGGATGCCTTCTAAAAGGATTGAGCTAGTCACACCAGGTCCCTTACAGTCAAGACAGAAATAGGTACCTCTGAAAGCAAGTCCTGTCATCCTGAAATAGATGTGTGAGACAAGGGGAATGAATTGCCCTACGGTGGTGCTTATTTCCTGCCATAATCCTAGCCAAGTGACAGCACCAAAGACCTGCTTGCAGTGACAGAGTGGGAAAAGCCATCTCTTCAGCTGCCACCTAAGTGCCTTTGATATGGAAATCAGTCAGCCACTAGCACTGCAGAAGTTTAATTTTAGAGATTGCTGCTCATAGCATCTCTGGCTTCATTTTAAGGTACCTGCTCAAGTAAGCAAAGCAGGAGATGGAGCTGATGAGGCACCTGAGACTTCAGTGGCACTTGAACATGCACTTAAAGGTGCATGTTCTGACAGTAACCTGCCAGTGTACCTGAACCTTGCATAAATGTATTTCTTCATTTCCAGTTTATTCTGGGGAGGCAGATTGTGAATTACACATCTTTAGAAGACATTCTGAATTCACTGTAATAAAAGCTGTGTGATTTTACTTGTGAACCCTGACAGGGTTAGCTAAGCAACAGGGGCAACAGCCATGCAGAATTCATAATGCATGTTTTAAAGTGCATTTTGAGGTTCACTTTTCAAACTACTAAGCAGTTATTCGGTGTGTGAATATTTATTTTACTGCGTCCTCAGTCAGCGCTAAAGTCCATCAGGCTCAGGTATCCTGTTTTTCACAACAGCTGCTAGTGAATGCCTAGGAAAGAGTATAAGAACATGACAAGTTTATGGCATGACCTCCCAGCTTCCAGGTTTCAGTAAATAGTTCTTTGCTGGTGTTGTTAACAGGGCTGCCAATTGGGAGCAAAGTAAACGGGAGGTTTATGATGTGACTGTGCACTTCCTAGCTGAGCTACACCTAAGCTTGTGAGACACACAGACTGTTTCCCGTTTGAAATGTTCTGCAGATGTGTAATCCCTCACATCACAATTGCTATTTTAAAAAGTTATTTTCATGTCATTCCCAGGTGTCATGGTCAGAGTTGCCTCCCTGTCACTAGTCTGAGCAAAGTGAAGTGCCACTAATCTGAGCAAAGTGGGAACAAAGTTTATTTTTAAAGCAATACAGGCTTGCTAGAGGTTTGAAAACAAAACATTCAGAACTCCATTTGGTTTCAATTTATCATCCAACCTATTATGTTTGGTAACATATTAGGAACCAGTGAGTATATTATTTGTCATAAGTTCCACAGGACATAAAAGGAGAAAAAATAAGGACTGAAATACACGAATCTCTGCTTCATGCTTTTTCAGTCCGGGAAGAGAGTACATACAAAGTACTTTACAGCCAATTCCGGTCTCAGCTATATACGTGCAAATCCTGAGTACTTACAGGGTATACAATGAAATCTGGGTTGTAGTAAAAGACCTCCACAGCAGCACGGTCTAGAGACTTCTTTCAGGACCCAGTTTTGCCTTAATTTCATGTCCTTATAGCTAAGAACAGCACTTGCCTGTCAAAATCTGATTGAACAAGAGGCAAAAAAAATTGGCAAACAGCACCAGCCTTCTTCACAGGTCAGGTGCAATTTCAATTTAGCAATGTTTTGTTGCCCAACTTGAGATACTTCAAAGAGGTCTTGTGTCCAGACTGAGGAAACCAACCTTCCCAGAAAGTCAGAGCTTTTCAAGTGTCATGGAAAATAGACCCAAGATGAGTAGTTCCTTTTGAAGGTTTTGGCCAAGGAATTTTTCCAGTAAAACTGCATTCCATAAACATGGAGCAACACCTTAAGCAGACAACAATAAATGAGGAACACCGTGAGGTTGATTTGAAACAGAGCTGTATATTCAGACAGTGGGACAGGGAAAAAGCCTGTGAGAAGGATGTGATAGGATGCCAGGATAAACATGAGGGCAGACAGCAATATTTTCATCACTCTGTAATTGAGAGAGTAAAAAGAAATTCACAGCTGGAATGGAACTTATCAACCAACTCTCTTGGTGTGCCTATTTCGAGCAGAGGGGGAATCAACAGAGGAAGAGTCTTGGTAAGTGGCTGCTGGAGGAGGGTGTGCAAGGGAGTGTGTGAGCTAGAGAGCAGAGAAGGGAAGTACACCTGTATTGGGGACTGGAGGAGAAGGAAGGAATGTCTGCTGGAAAATAATTCACCTTGCCTGCATTGCTGCACATTCTAGTCTTTCTCTGGCCCTTCCTGCACACTGGAAGCATTCTCCTAAGGCAGGCTATAGGGAAGGAGAGCAGCAGGCTGCCTGCCCTTTTTCAGAAGGAGCAGCATGGTGGCTGGAAAGAGAGCTGTGGGAAGCCCTTTCCTCTCTGTTGCTCCTGCTATTTGGTGGGTTTCCACTCTGTAAAAAAAAAACAAAAAAACAAACAAATCACCTGCAGTTTTATCCAGTAAGACACATCAGTTCTGTGGTGTGTATTTAGCACAGTGCAAAATGTGAGTGAAAAGAAGTATGCAAGAAATACAGAGTCTAAAAATAAAATGCTTAAATTATGCACAGAGCAGTTGGTTGCTAGAAGACAGAAAATCCTGTCCAGGGACTTGTCCAGTTCATAAATATCTATATTATAAACTGTCCCACTACTGGTTTATTGTGGTAGTTCTGCCAGGAATTATTGTGGGGGTTTGTTTTGTTTTTTTTTTTTTTTAATTAAAAAAAAAAAAGTTATATATGTGTAACTTATACTTCTAAATTTTATTATATGAAGAAAGAAATAATTTGGGATTAAAAGCTATAGGCATCATGCATTGTGCTCCAGACATACAGGGCAACTAATGTACTATACAGAACGCTTGATGTGGATTATGCTAAATTCTATCTTTTTGTGAGGAATGAGTGATCCGTGCATGTCTCATAGTCCCCCGGCTTCTTTATTTGTGAGGTTGCCAATCAGACCCCAGTATGGCTGATATTATGCAGCCCGATAAGTGTGCAGGTGTGTTGGTCTCACTTGCTGTGAGGTGGTGGCTCAGCCCTAGAGCCAGGACAGTGACCAGATTCACTGCTCATCCATACTGTTTTCTGTACTGGGCCTTTGTTTGGGTTCTGGAGACCTGGGGAAGGGGAGGAAATGTCGTGTGCACCCTTTTCTGCTGGGCATGGACAGGCAAATACCCGGACACCATGGGGACGGACCTCAGCTCTGTGCTGTATTCAGTGCTCCACTCACCCTTGCAGCAACAGCACAGAACTGCCCCGTGTCAGGCCAGATGTCCCTGCACTGCACCAGGGACACTGGCTGCCACAAGGCTTAATTCAGTTTGTTTCCTTAGGGAGATGGGAGAGGCAGAGGCAGAACAGGTCACCAGCCTCTGCAGTGGACATCCCTCTCCAGGAACAGTTGCCACCCCATCATAACCTGAACTTCCCCCATGCATCAGCCAAAGCCCCAGCTTTCCTGGGTCTCCAGGAAGAGTAACCAGCAAAGGGATGGCTTTGCTGCACCTGGTGGCTGTCCCGGTGGTGATGGCTTGGGGACTGTAGAATAAAAAAAGAGAAATTCCAACTGTCAGTGAAGAAAATGCTTTATATGCATCCTACAGAGTATTTCCCTGCATGCTAGGCTGCAGTCCAGCCCTCAGTCCAGACTCAGCTTATTGGTTGGTGCACATTGATCTGCAGAGCCACATGTACAACCCTACATCCTTGTTACGCAGAATTTATAAGAGCCAATAACATGCATTTAATAACACATTGGGAAATCTCTGGCATTCTGCAAGTCTAGGCAGTAAGTGTCTCATCTGAAGGAATCCACTGCAGGTGTAGGACCATTTTAAAGGGTATTTATTTTGTCCTGAGCTCATACAGTTACAGTAGATTTTAGCCTGTCTCTAGTGGACTGATACTACTTGTAAGGAAAATCAATCTTCCTACAAAATTGTATTTCCATTTTTTTTACATATAGGTACCAAAATAGTTAAGAAAGGCAAGGATTGCTGTTATCAGTCAGGGAACTGGTGTACAAAGACAGGTTATACAACTTCCCTGGAGTCTTCCAGCAAGTCATGCCAGCTAGTCCTGTGCCCTAACCATGGTGTCTGCCTCACTGGGCCAGAGACTGAAATCATGCAACAAGTATTCATTGATTTCAAGGAGCCTGGAGAATTTCATGTTCCCATGCACCAGTCCCCTGCTGCTGTATTTGGAATACTGTTGCCAAGAACTATTCTGTTCTGCCTTGTTGCTTTTTAAAAATTTTTACGAAATCTAACTTTGGCATTGGTTCTCTAGCACAGAGAGAGGGGAAAAAATTTCTGTCAAATATGGGTCAAAACCTGAATATTTCCTCTCTTGCCCATTTCATCACAGTGGTATTGGAGTCCTGTCGAAAAGAAAATAAATAGCAAAGCCCTCACCTGAAGTCTGCAAAGGCATGAACCTTCAGCTGAGATAGGAATGTTTGTCTGTGGCTGAGTGACACCAGCAGTAGGGCTGTGTGGGGATTTACAATGTATTTGGATAACTGTAAGAAACTTAAGTTTATCTAAACACTTTCTTATGTTATCAGTGTGTTATACAAACACTTTGTTAGCAAGACTGTGAGATTAGGATGTGTGTAAGCCCACCACTACTTTAATACATTTACAGAGTTCCCGTGGGTTTCGTTTTAGGAACCTGGGTTTAGATTCAGCAGATGGAGTTGCACTAAGGGTATGGAAACTGCTTTTAGCTCATTTCTGTCATAATACTCTCCAAATACTTTAGCAGAGGAGGTCTGCCACCTGAAATGTCTTCTCTTTTGAGCTCTATTTATTACCCAACTGTTGGGTTTTTCCTTAATTTACTGTTGAGAACCACTGTCTTCAGGGACTTTACACAGTGTGGGATGCTGGCTATTCCTGGCTTCTGAAGAGTTCAGCTAAGGCCAGTGGAGTCTCTATTCATATGCTGGTGTGGTTTGACTGAGAAAAAATGTTTAAAAACTGAACAGGAGTGAGACCATAATGCCTAAATTAGCAGTCAGGCACTGGATGAAACAACTGACCCCTTCCAGTGATTTTACTAACCATCCAGGAGCTCCTGCTCCCCTCTAAGCCCCTGGGAGAGCAGAAGGGACAGAGAGGTCACATCGTCTGAGCCCGACATTGAGGCCAACAGACCAGCAGCTTACACTTCACCAGCAAATGTGACAGGAGGGCATGGAGGGGCCGTGCCCAGGGAAATACTGTCATTCTGCAGGCTCCAGCCACAGACCACAGGAGCAGTTATTTCGATGCATTTATGCACTAGCAGCGCTGTTAGGATCCCACATTTACATAGGCCACGGGGTAGGTACAGTCTGGTTAGCTCAGGTAAGAATACAGACTGGCCACTCCTGCTCGGAACAGCCCCCATGGGGTGGCCACTCCAGGTCAGACCAACCCAGTATCATGTGTCAGCCAGTGGGCAGATGCAGCTTTTTTGGGGAAAAATATAATGCTGGGATAGGCATATAATGATTGTGTACATGTTGTGTATCATACCTGCATTCACGTGGTTCGAGGAGGTCCTGAGCCATGACCTGGAATTTTGTGCTTAATGGCCCTTGCTGAATTTTTCTTCCAGGGATTTAATCCTTTTTTGAACTCTGCGAACTTCTGGCAACCACAGTATCCTCTAACAATGACTTCCAGGGGTCAGCTATGCATATATGAAGAACTATTTATGTTCATTCATTTTGAACCTATCCGTATTTACTGTTCCCAACTTTATCCACTGCAAGAAAAGACCTCATAATTACCAAGTGGTGGGCAGACCTTTGTAATAGCATAACCATGTTTGTTAATTTGCACTCAATTACTTTTCCAAAAAGTTTTAAAATCCTCTGGTTTTTTTTGTTCCTACTGAGCATTTGTCCTGGATTTTCATAAACCTATCCAAGATCTGTTTCCTCAGTGATAACAGTTTCATTAAATCTCATCATTGTGAACTGGGTATCTTTAGGGTGTTTTTTATCCCGTACATTTATCAGCCCTCAAAAGCTACAGTTTTAAGGCCTTCTCCGTCAATATTGTAGGAACCTTCAGTGTTTACAACCAATTTTTGTTTTGACTGACAGACTAATTTGGTATCATCACTATATTTTGCCAACTCATTACTCAGTCCTGTTATAAAAATCATGTATGGATAGTGGACAAAACAGGTTCCAACACTAATGTCTGTGTGAGTCCTCTGGGAACCTAATCACATTGCCAACATAGATTATTTATTACTACTTTTGTTTCCTGTCTTAAAGCTGCCATTAAACCACAAGTGGCTTTTTCCTTTTTATCTGTGATAGCTGAGGTTCTTTATGATTGCTTGCTAGAGGATCCTGGAGGAGCCTTTTTCAAATCAGTTACTATTCATTTTGCTTATTTAACATCCCTGAGCTCCTCCACAGGAAAATTGATGAGATGAATCACACTTTCTTGCCGTGACCCTCATCCTCCTGCCTTTTGCATGTGTCCTTATTTCCGTAAGATTGCCTGGGTGGCTGGTGGGTCAGTCACCTCCCTGCCATCCTTTTGTTCCCTAAAACGTACTACTGTTGTACTCCTGCACATAAATTTCTAATCCTCTGCCTCTGTGCTGTGGCCAGGCCTGTGATGTTCTTGTAATCAGGAAGTATTTTATGTAGCAGTACTATCCACTGAATAAGTGGGTCTTAAAATGCAAATGGGTAGTCCTCTGATGCTGGAACAGGGACACTGGAACAGAAGAAAAGGGTATAATGTACTATTCAGAAGCCTCATCTCCCGGTTTGAAGTTTATCTTCAAGGGTGTGTGTAAGCCTGTCTCTCACGCACACGAAGCCCTGCGTAGCAGTGTTCATTTTTAAAACTCCCTATCAGCCAGTTGACACAGCAGCTGAGTTTGCTCCAGAACACATCAGTATCGGGCTCTCCAGTGAAACAATCCTCTGTTGTAGTTCCGTGCGGCTGTTAGCCGTCTCCATCTCACTTCCCGGCCATGCAGAAATCTCACATAAACTATTTTCCTTTTGCCCCAGTCTGACTCCTGGCAGCCCCAGATGAGCTGCAGAGCCTCGGCGCCTCAGCACGGCCTCAGGAAGAAAGTCAAAGTGCCGCTGAGCCAGAGGGAAGCATTTCTGGCTGCTGTAGAGTCCCTGCTGTTTCATGCCCTGTGTGAAAGAGTTTGCAGCCTGTAGTAATCCCAGCAAACAACTCTCAAACAAAAGTCTGTGTTCAAACATAAAACATTTGTCCTAAACAGCAGGCAATGAACTTCTGCTTTTAAAAGTCCTGGTCCCAGAGATAGGATTCAAAACACGTGAAGTAAGTGACAGCTTCATCTTAAACACAGCTTTGGGTTCCCTGCATGTGAATTTTTTTCTCTTCCTGAATTTGAGAAAGGAGAAATTGCCTGTACTTAGCATGTGAGCTGCTGTACAGGCATCTGTAAAGGCAGATACAGGCAAGAAATATAAGATGTGTGGATAGGATAGGGATATGTGGATAGGACTTCAGTATCCAGGATATACTGCATGTGTAAGGTATTGGAGTTAGGCCATAATCCAGCAAACTGAACTATTCTTCTACCTCCAGAATTATAGAAGGGAGTCCAGAGATCAGCAAGTTGAAAGCAGATGCCTGATTTTTTTTCTTCTGTGACTTGAAAACAAGAGTTTCCTGCTTCTTCTAACTACATGTCACTAATGTTAATAACAAATGTGCTCCTCTAGTGGATAGGAAGCTGTTTTGTTCTCATAGAACCAGAGCTTACAAATGAAGAGAGGCTGTCAAGCTGCCATTAAATTTTAGATGTGAAATAACGAGATAAGTGCAACTAACAATAAAAGGGAAATGGGTCACTTTGGGAAGATCAAGTGGCTGATTACTGTGTGAGAACAGTAGGTTCAATCCAAGCCTGAAGAACTCTGCGCCAGGTACAATATCACAGACCTGTCTCACAGTCCACTGGGAGGCATGCATTCTCAGATGTAAATCAGCAGTCCTGAGATATATATATATATAGAGAGAGATATAGATATAGATATATATAGGAATACAAGTGGGAAAGTGCTGTTCATCTCAATTTATCCTCAGCTACCCCACTGTAGCATTGCCTCATGAGTAATACTCTAAGGCCAAGGTGGTATGTAGAAACTCACACTGTTGTTTTGCCCAGAAAAGCCAGTCTTAAGTAGATAGTTTGCTATCAAATATATTTTAGCATTTCTAGAGTACATTCATTATGTTGTTTTCTCCAGCTGATGTCAGCACCCTGCTCCCAGTGAAATGAAAGCAGATCTCAAGTACTGCCTGAGATACTGCAGTATCTACAGGCAGCCCTGAGGCGATTTTTCCTGCCAATAGTTTACCCTTTCTTTCTCACACCAAATGCCATCTCAGGGAGAAAAGGTGGCAGAGGGACATAAAAATCAATTAACAGAAATGAAGTGTTGCAGTTCTGCCTGTGAATGCACACAGAGAAGAATATGAGTCCTTGAGATGACTTTGCCAGTTATACCAAGTCCATGCAGTCATCAGAAGCACTGTGCTGTATAAATAAGCCTTTAACTAAAGATTCCTGATATCCCAGAGTATTTCAGTATCCATCAAGTCACTGATTGTCATGTCAGATGTGACACATAGTTATTACACTATAAAAAAATCAGCATGGATATTTCTGATTCAGGTTTTTAAAAAAACACTAATTCCAGACATGGTTTTATGAAGGAATCTCCTTTCCTGCATGGATCAGTCACAACATGGGAACATGGGGCTGGGTTTTCGTCTCATGGGACTGTGCTTCTGTCAAGACTGGCAGCAATTTCAGGTGTGTGCTGGAGCTCCCCCACAGCCCTTGTAAAATCCACAAGGAAGCTTTTATTTTGAAGTGCTTTTATGAGATGTATTAGCATGAAGTTCAGTGTTGCTCTATTAACTATTCCAGAAACAGTCTGTAGACTGAGACTGAACTATTAATTAGTGCCATTATATAACAACTTAGACTTCTGTAGTGCTTCTTGTCTGAGAGGTTGATGGCCAAAGGGGTTTCCTCATTTGAGTGACACATTTTTGAAAATAAACAGTGAGTGTAGAGGTAGTCACCAAACAAGGATACAGTCATTTCAAAAGTATGCAATGAGGGCTACTTCTTTCCTTTGCCATGCACAGCTTCAAGCACAGGAGCTTTCAAACACGCACCGCAAGACCAGCTAACTCTTGTTGTTTCTTGTTTTATTTGACTACTATGCAAGTACTGGACTGAAGCCAAAGAATTCAGCCTCGGCACAGGCAGCGCTCGTCAGCACCGAGCCTGGGGCAACCCTCGGGCTCTGAAGTTGTGTTTGGACCCTCATGTCTGGGAGGAAAGTCATCACCCTGCAACAGAGGCTTCTTATTCTGTCCTTTGTGACCTCTGAGATGAGCTGCTGGGGAAGCTGGCAGGGCAGGTCTGCCCTGTTGCCTTACCCTCTGGTGGGGACGTGGGAAGGATGGGCAGCCAAAGGGGCACTGAGGCTGGTACTTTGCTGTCTGTTACAAGCATATAACTGGGCTTGTTGAGTCCTTAGTGGACTTGTTCACTAGTGTATACACCTTACATAGGCTCTTGCCTTGTTCTTTGTTTCTTTGAGCTGGCTTTTGAAGCATTAAATTTCTCTTAAACTGCTTCCTACCTCTTAGGAAGAATGCAGAATCCCATTAGCTGAAAAAGTCCATGCGTTTTCCAACTGAAAAAGAAATCCTTCTGAATATTTAAGCAGAGTGGTATGAAATGTTAATACTTGCTTTACATTAGCAATAGTATTTTATAAATGGAATTAGATCAAAGAACAGTAGATTAATCAAGTAAGAATTTCCCTGCACAGAGGTAATGTCTCTTTGGATAAACACTATGCCTGTCATTGACATTTGGGGGTCTCTGGGATATTTATTCCTGAAAAGACAGCAGCAGAGTGACTGGCACAGTGGCTAGAAAAGCTGGGGTAGGAATGGGAACCATCTCTTCCCTGCTGTTCAGGATCTCTCTGCTCACACCCGTGAAGCAATCCTGCCTCTCCTCTTTGCACAGCAAGGCAGAGAGGAGACTGGTCAATCCTACTGCCTGGCTGCCAGTGCCCAGCCCTGTTTGGGATTACAGATGGTAGTGGTGCCATGTCTTTGGTCTTGAGTTTGGATTCTCTGCTTAGAGTCTCAGAGAAGACCATGCAGCCATACCTGGAGCAAAAGACAGCACGTACAGCACTTGCAGGTGCTGTTAATGGTAATAACAGCTAAGGCAGGCTTCTAGTCTACAGCATTCATTTTAAATTTCTGGTACCTGAAATTATATTTCTCCATTTTATGGCACTGCACAAGTCCCACATTCATGAGGAATAAAATTCATAAGGTGTAATGAGAACAGATTGCATTGCAGTAAAACCCTGCCCTAAGGGGGTTTGCATGGAGCAAAATTTTAATGAATAGTTGTGAATAAGAGCTGTCCTTCCCCCTCTCACGTTTAGGTGGCTACATCTGCCCTGTCCTTTGTGAAGAGGTGGGTCCCAGGAAGTGCCACCTCATGGCCCTGCCGGGGTCAGCATCTGTGAGGCTGGAAGGGGGAGGAGAGCTCCACTGCACCATGGCAGGTAGTGACATATCGTTGGCCTCAAGGCTGGAGAACAGGACACAGACAATAATATCACTCCAGGCAGATGTCCAGGTGGAGTTCGGGGAGGTCAACATCCCCCATGGGTTGGGATGGGGGTTGAGCCCCTTCTGCCTGGGGCTTGCAGCTTGACACTGGTCTCATGGGAAGGGGCACAGAGGTGGCAGCACCGTTCCTGAGCGGTGATGCTTAGAAATCACTCATTTCCCGTGATTCTTAGAAATCAGCACACACTAGGTGTGTATTAATCCAAAATATTGGTGTTTTAAAATATAATGAAAAATTATTTGACTAGGAGGGCATTTTCAGTATATTTTCACTCAGATTTGCTGCCCACCTGCTGATAAAAATGGCAGTGTTCTGTTTCCATATGAACAATCAAAGAAATAGCATCTTCGGCAAATTCAGTGCTTGATATGTGAGGGCAGAATGAAAACACATGCCCCTCTGTTGAAAAAAGCAACAACAAAAAAGAAGACGTTATTGCAAGAGACACGAGTAACAGAGAACCTCTCCATCCCCTTTCTCTCTTCCAGGCTGTGACCAGTTCTTGGTAGCATTAATGTTAGGGACTCTTGGGTTTTGTTTACTGCTCAGTGACTGCTGCTAGGTGTTGTTGAGTCTTTTTCATCCCAAGGGCTTCGCTTGTTCCAGAGCTCGTTGTACCGTGTGGTTTTGGAGATTCAGACAGCCCTTCCATAAACGGACTTTTTCTTGGCAAACAGGGGTATGATTTTTAGAAAAGTAGTGAGGGCATCATCTCCAGAGATGAGTCAACCGCTGGGCAGCGTAGAGCAGAGGAGGAAAAGGCTTTCGGCAGCCCTGATTACTCCAAAACACGCATTCCCGAGCTTCTCCCGCTATTTCTTCTTTGCTTTCTGAAGCGGCCCGGTGCAGCCCCTCCGTGCTGGGTAAATTCCGGCCAGCCGGGGGGCTGCCTAAACAGGCTGGGGCTGGGACAGGCTGTGCGGGGCAGAGACGGGCTGGGGCTGGGGCGGGCTGTGCGGGGCTGGGACAAGTTGTGTGTGCTGGACCGGGGCAGGCTGCGGCTGAGGCTGAGGCTGGGGCTGGGGCAGGCTGTGCGGGGCTGGGACAGGCTGTGTGCCGGGCTGGGGCAGGCTGGCTGTCCCGCTCCGCAGGCTCACTTCCACAGGCTGCACTGGGAGCGATTGGCCCGCGCGGATCATGTGGGAGAAAGCCGGAATCCCGAGCTGTAGTAGCTCTTGGCACTCCTTTTGCGTTTAAAGCGCTCGCTCCTCGCAGCTCCCTGGGGCTCGGAGCCTCGCCGCGCTCCGTGCCCTGGTTACGGTCCGGAGCAGCGCCGCGGGACGGCCGGGGCGAGCCGCGCCGAGGGCAGCGGGATGTTGAAGCAGGTGCCCCGGGCCGCGGGCACCGCCCGCTTCTACCTGAACGCGGTGTCCCCCGAGGGCCAGGAGCTCTTCTGGCGCTGCGATCCGCCCGCCCGGCGCCCTCCCTACAGGACCAGCAGGATTCTCGCCCGTCACCAGCTGGTGACGAAAATTCAGCAAGGTGAGTTGCTGGCAGGAGCGCCCCGCAGCCCGGTGTTGGCGCGGAGTCCGCAGGTCTGCTCTTTCGTAAGAGAACAGGTTTTAATGCCTCATGTTTTAGGCTCGTTTCCTGTGCTATTCCAAACTAACCTGGCTAGAGACGGGGTTTGAAATAGTCATTCATACCTCTCTGTTTCCACACATGCACACATACACCGACAACCAGGAGACAAACACTAGTGCATGATTAGCTATTTAACTAGATTACCTTTTAATCATAAACTACTGTGGTATCTTAAGTGCTGAACTTCGTCTTGTCTGACTGTCTGAGCAGTTACTGGCACCAGTTCATCTGCTCCGATTGCTACAGGTCAAACCTGCCCGTGGTAACCCTCAAAAGGAGAATAGATGGTCAACCAATTAAAAAAGAAGCAGAAGTCTAGTGGGACTAGAAGAGGGCAGCTGGGAAAACATCTTTTGAAAACAAGTGTGTGTAACTGTCAGAGGATTAGAAAACTTGTCACATATCCTTAACAATAATTGCTGACTTGGGTTTCTGCAGCTGCTTAAGCAGTTATCTGAGCAGTCATTACAAATATATTGATTTGTTTTTTTCTGAGTGTCTGTCTATGGCACTAAAGCTAAATGCAGGTTGGCCTCAGAACAAATCCTTTGGCCTGTGCATGCAATTTAAAATCATCTTCAGAATGGCTAATGCAAGGATAAAAACCCTAACCAACTGTACCGATTTTTCCTGATTAAAAAGCAAATCAATACATAGTTTTGTATCGATCATAGTTTTGTATGGAATCCTGTTTTCAAGAACACCAGTTTCCAACGTGGATGTGGTCCTATATGCAGAAAAATGACATGTTGAAAAAGAAAAAAATCTTAATGATAACAGTCTCTTTCTGGACAGCTTGCAAAAAGGTATAGGGGCAGGCATAGAGATAACATCATTTATGGTCATATCTGGCAAATATCACAGAAATTGGTGTGAGGTTTTGACCAGCAGCAGTTAAATGGAGTGGCTATTTCTGTGTGTTGCTTTCCAGTAAGATTCTTTATATCTGTGGCTGTCAAACTCTGGCAGAAGTACAGAATATAGTGATGAAATTTTATTGCATTTATAAAGAAAACAATGCATAATTCTTTGGCCAGGTTTAAAAAGATGAAAAAGATAGTTTCTGTGGCAATTAGGAAAATGTGGTTGTTTGCAAGGCAGTCTCAGGAACTGGTCGTGTTTGAAGGATACTGGTCCTCACTGCAGCTCTGATTTCAGGAAGGATATTATGTCATTCAGTGTACCCAGTGTATGGCCTGGACTGAGTGGAAAGAAAGGGTAATTTATTTCTCTACAGGTTTATTTGAAAATGTTTTGGGTGCAGTGCTCGTACCAACTTAATGTTCAAACAGCTTTAACTGAGGATATGGTGCATTAACACACCTCTTCTACCTGTCTTGGTGCTGTTTAACATTCCCTCTTGTAACCTGTAACCTGTTTGGGACAGCCAGGCCTGCCAAAGCCAGTCAGTGGTGCTGAGACTTTGGAGAAGCTGTGTGGTGAGGAGTTTGAAAGTTGTAACTTTTCTTACTGCAGCTTGTTGCATGGTTGGTCAGTCTGTGGTGAATGACCCCTGCTCCTCTTCTACAGCTCACCAACCTGTTCTGCACAGAGCTGTGGAAATTATATTTGTATCGTATCTTGATCATGTGATGTATGTTACTGTTCAGTATATGAAATACTTACGTATTTTGGGTCACTGAGAATACATCTTTGTTTCTTTCATTCTTTTATTGATGTATGCTGGGGACACTGTTGGTCAAGTGTCAGTTCATGAGCAATAAGGAAATTACATGTGCAGATAGATGCTGATGGCTGTCTATAAGCCCATATGTAGGCAGACACACATCTAGTGCAAAACCAAGGCACACATTTTTTCCACAGTGCCCCAAGTAATGACTAATAATTTTGATGTAAATAGTTGTGTTAACAATACCAAAAAATCTAAGTCTATGTGGTATGATATTTGAAACCTCCAATTTGAAACCTCCAGCTTGCACTCAGGATGAAAAACCTAGATCCATCAATCCCTCACAAGACTTTCACCAGGTTTTGCTGGGTTAGCCTGTCACCCTATCTGCTTGCTTTGTTCAAACTTTAAGCAGTGTGAGGGTAGTGGATCAGTCCCCATCCCTGTCTCAGAGGGTACTGGAAGAGTGCTGTAATATGGGTGGAGTTATCAGTCTGTGCTTTTAGAGCTGAATGAGTTTTACTCCATTAACAAATGGGATTCATAACTAGAAGAGTGCCACAGATAAACTTATCAAAAATATATTGAAAAGTAGATCAGGAGATGCAAGATGAAAACCAAAACTTTCTTTCAGTCATCCAGTTGAGTAAAGCATGTAAATCATTATTTAGTTGCTTGAATTTGTGTATCTTTGAGTCAAACCTTTTAAGGCCATTAAGACAAAGTATTTGAGCATAGCTACCCCAATTCTTGTGTTAGCACCTCTCCAGTCTAATAATGTGGATTGTAGCATATGTTTAGAAAAAGATCCAGCCTGCATTTTAAGATTGCTGGAATGGTGAATCCTGCCTGGTTAATTGCTTTGCTGAAAACAGATCTGCCACGTGTTTAAGTGCTAAGTTGCCTTGGGGCTTGTTTGAATACCTGCTCTCTACTTCTTACCCAGTTATTTTTCACTTGCTGGTTTTCAGACTGGAGGCACTTAGAGTAGGATTGGTATATCAGGGATATTTTTTCCTTAGTGAAAGGAAAGTTTTACAAAATCACAACATATCCCATTTACAATGTATAAAGCAGTCAAAGCTTCCATTCCTGGTCAGTAATGGAGTGTGATACAAAGTGTTGCATATACTGCTATGTTTCCAGTCATTAGCTGCATGTACTGTTCTAAACTATGCTAATTTACTCTATCATATCACAATACAGCTTTTCTTCCTCCTTGAAAAACACATTTGCTGAAGACTATTTCCTTTGTATTTTCCTTTGGTGTTAGTTAAAAATAAACTAAATGAGTCATTAGAAGAATTATACTATTTAATCATTTCAAAAAAAAAAAATCACCACAAGGGAAATGACAGGAACCAGACTGTTATTTCAATCAGATCATACTTTGAAAGTCCTAAATATTTGGTTTATGTACACCACCGACTCCTTGAGGCAGAATTATGAGGTGGCCTGTGAATGTGAGTAGTAATTATCTGTTTAATATTAAACAGGTATTTTCAAGATGTGATCTTTTTGATGATTCCCTTTCCCCCATAAGCCCGTTAGTTTCCACACTGAAGGGGACACATGCCTCAGCATAAAGGAACAGGGTGTAGCATGCTTGGTCTGAGGTATTTATTCAAACTCTGTATGCAGTAACTGTATGAGAATTCATTAAAGATTACTCATGTTTTCTTTAAATAAATAAGGTGGTGACTTTCAAGAATTTATATTACATGAGTCACAAAGTTGTTATTTCTTTCACAGTACACGGTAGAACAGAAAATATAAAAAGTAGCTGTAGGTAAAAAGTAATGAGGAATTGAGGCCGTACCCTGAAAATGTTAAATTGAAATCATTGACTGTGCAGTACAGGTAGAGTGTAAGTCAAGGTGAATGAAGCCACATCTGCCCCAGCATAGACAGGCTGGTAAAGAAATGTTCCCTTTCATCTACAGTAAAATTAGATTCTTAGCCTGCACATCCAGTAAGACAATAATATGAGGAAACAAATGAAAATAAGACAAATTCCTATTCTCAGGGAGTAAATTCCTGCCCACAGTGCGTAATGCTCTGTGATTTGTCTCAGTTTATGTCCACAGGCAAGAACAGTTGAGGAAAATTGTTCGATGGAGCGATATTAAATCAGACTTTTCGGCAAACTCTCCATTCAACACTCAGCAGATATTTAAATCTCTTATGTGTTGCAATTTCAGTTTTGATCTTGTATGTCTACTATTACCTTTGGGTCACCTAGATTTGCCTGGTTTGAGCAAGTTTTAGAAGTGCTAACAAATGCACTTTTCTGTCTTATAGTCCTCCCTTTGGAGTTAGTTCAACATGTTTAATTCTTCTCTTTTTCTAAGCATGACTAGAATTTGTGCAAAGTGTTACAGAGGTGTGCAAAGTGTTACAGAGGTATGCAAAACTTGAGGCTTTCTTGTTGCAATTCAAGTGACTTAAATTTCAACAATTATTGTACCATAAGCTATAATATACTCTCATATTCAAAAGGAGAACAGGGAAGTCATGTAGGTGAAAATGTTGCAGTCAGGCTGCATTAAAAAAGCCTCGATCAAACTCCTGGTGCGCACACAGGTATGGATAACAGGATGGGAAATGGGATACAGTTAAAAAATTAAATCTGTGAGCTTGGTGAGACATACAAAGAGGACAAAATACGGTTGCTTAGGCAACCTGAACCATAGCATTTCTCATGTTCTGGATGTTGGCCACTTTACCTACACATGTTTAAACCTCACTGTCTGAACACAGGAAAGCAAAAGATCAACCAACAGTATTCAGCTGTGGTGGTAATGATACAAACACCCTCACTTATGTCATCTCTGACCAGTGCTGGTGGTCTACTGCCTCTTGAGCCTGTAAGCCAGCAAGGCAGGGCAGCAGCAGTCTGTAGCCCCTTTTCAGCCCCCGGTGCCTCCTCTTGTGGTGCCTCTGTGTCTACGCTCCAGCCCAGGCATGCAGGAGAGGACAGAAATGGGGCTGGGGTTGCCTGCAGCACCAGGGGGAACATCCTTAGCTGCAGAGCAGCTTTGCAAACCTCAGCTGGGACATGGTCCATCCCCCTCCACTGTCAGGTATGTGTGGGGCAGGCATGTGCTCACAGCAGAGGGATCTTTGGGTTGGTTTTTTCATACACTCTCTAAGGTCCCTTAGAAACTGAGACCCTATGTCACATTATGCTTCTTCACCCTCTTTTCTTCCTTACACACTCTTTCCTCAAGTCCTTAGACCTAGACTTGGAGAAACTGGAGTTCTTCAATTAAATAATAGGATTTCTTTAAAAATACTTTTGTTATGTACTTGTGCTCTGAAATGGTTGAAGTACTTGTGTGAAACTCTAACACGAAAAATGTGAGCATCCTGAGGTATTTATAAGCTCAGAGTGCCCTGAGATGTGTTTATATTAAAAAAAAAAATTGGTGTATAAGACTGCAGTCTGGCTAATTAAAGTTTTAAAAAGTTGTACTTCATAAACAACAGGCCGTTTAAAAGGGAGAAACCTTCACTGGAGCCACTACCTGACAAAAAGGTTCAAAAACTGAAGTTAACAGGACATACCTGTGTGATATGTAACTCGAAGTGGCCTGTGTGGTACTGGAGATCAGATTCAATAATAGTGGCTATTTCTGGCCTTAAAGCTTCACAGGCAAAGTGTCAGTGGCACTTCAGCTGACATGTACAGGTTGGACACCAAGAAGTAAATCTTGGCTCTTCTTTTGAGTTAGGAGACTTTTGCTCTCAATTTCACTGAAAGCAGGATTTCAGCCAAGGTGAAATCTTAACTTGAGGCTTTCTTGTTTTGAATTTGTGAAATGAACAGCTGTAGCTGTGCTATGTATATTCTGTATTGATCATGGAGGAGACTGAATTTCATATTAACACCATTGTATAAGTAGAGAGAGTAATATTAAAAGACATTTAATCCAATAAATGCAAGATTTATGCTCAATAAATAAATCACTAGAGTAATAATAATCAGGAGGGGAATTAGTTTAAATTTAGAAGAAGTGATAAGTCACTGTGGTATTTAAAATGCTACATAACAGAAGTAAAATGGAAATGACTCACGAATATAGATTAATTAGGAGAATATGTACATAACATTTTTGTTACTCAGTCTCTTATATCTGTATTTATACAGAAATCCCTGAAAATAAAGTGCAGTATTTGTACCATGAGCACTGTAAATGTTAATTAAAAAAATCTGCAGTTTTAGGTTCAAAACATATATTATTCTTATTTCTTGGCAATAGATAGTTATGTACTTTTAATTTTTATTCAAATGCAAGCTGTGTAGTCATTGATAGCATCTTAGCCTCACCATTGTTTCTGTCTTACTCCTGTCATATGATATTCTCAGATGTTTAATTTCACTTAAACAAATAAATGAGCTGTTTCATAAAGGGCATCACATATATTTGGATTAGTGCCTCAGGGACTGAGCAAACAGGACCCTTGTAACTAGGTTATTAAACAATTGTCTGTAGTTGAGTTTGTTACACCTTGTAATAGCTGCTTTTGAAGGTAAAATGATGAATTACATGTCCTGTGAGCCTGATCCAGTTTATTCTAGTTGTGTCATTTCTTATTTATACTCATTTTATAGATACAGAAACGTGGGTAATTCAGAAAACCCTCATCTTTGTGCCTTGAAGTGCACTTTTTGCTTAAAAACCCGATAAGTTTCCCCTTTCAGGTTCAGTTTAACGTGGCAGCCGAGCACACCATAATATGGTGGGAGAGAGGACGGCTTGAGCACCTTGAGCTGGACTATTTAGAAGCTGTTGAAGAGTAGCCAGTATGATTCAGAGGACTTGGGAGTATTATGGCTTGGCTGAAAAGGATGTGTGTGACTCAGTTTGAAAACATCTTGTGGGTTTTCGCCTCTCATTTGTTGCAGGACTGAGTTTAATTCTGCTGGGAGAAAACAATCACTCCATAGCAGTTCAGAACACGGGATTTTGACTAATATTCAGACACAGAGATGAACGAAAGTTTCTGTCTTTGTGATAAGTTAGGTAAACTCAGCAAAGTAACTTGGTTTAAAATACGGGCTGCGCAGTACATCTTAAGTAAATACCATCTGCCAGGCATGGAAGCTGCCTGCCTGGAACATACCAGACTTTTTGCTTTCCAGTCAAAGCCCTTTGCCAAAGAAGGACTCAGCCCTGCTACTTACTCAGATGAATCTTCCCCTGTACTAAAGGAGCAAAATAATACATCCTAATAATGTCAACTGGTATTGTTTTAATGAGCTAGATGTTGCAGGCCTTTGGCAATAGTTGTGCTCTCTTTTAATTGGATTGTGGTTGGAGAAAGGCCTGTTTGTGTGAGCAAAGGTTTCATGATTTGGAAGCAAAATCTCTATATATTTATTGTCATCTCTCTCCTT
Source organism: Daphoenositta chrysoptera (assembly GCA_013397915.1). Classification (NCBI taxonomy): domain Eukaryota; kingdom Metazoa; phylum Chordata; class Aves; order Passeriformes; genus Daphoenositta; species Daphoenositta chrysoptera. The sequence continues at coordinate 1,793,003 of VZRO01003713.1, forward strand.
TAGCCCAAATGGCCTAAAGGGTATCTGATTTTTTTCCCCCTTAATGTGTCACTAGTGTCTTTCATGGTTTGTTTATTTTATTGATTGTGCCGTGCTTGTTTCTAGTCTTCCATCACTTGAATCATTTAGGAATATGGGTAAAAGCGGTAAGTTCAAATTGGAATCTCTAATTTAATTCTAGCTTTTACCCTCTTCAGTCACAAACACACAGCCGCTGGCATCCGCCACCCACCACACCTGCCATTTTCTGGGAGATTTCTCAGCTTCCTTCCTGGAGTCACATTTGCAGGAAAATACGACAGCTTTAAGAAAAGGCAGTACAGCTTTGACTGCTGAATGGGTTGGGTTGGGAAGTGAGGATGACTGTACAGCTTTTACTCCTCTGTAACATTTCTCTGCAAGGAACTGCTGCTTCTCCAAACACTGTGCTGAACCATGTGGTTTTTCCCTAGATCTCTGAAAACACCTTCGCCTTCCTTGCTGCATGTATCCTGTGGGCCATTACTTCAATGTCCATTATCCACATTATTATCCAGAAACTCCTGCTTGCAGATATTAGGTGTTAACACATCACGTTCCTGTGTTGTTAGAGCAGTAAAAGGTCCCTCTGAGTCTGAGTGGCCCTATCTGTGCTGCTAAATAAAAGGGATGGGAGGTGAGCTTGAAGTACCCCCTGGGCTGCTGAGCAGATTCTCTGGCTCTGTTTTGGGCTTCTCCAGCTGGCTCAGCTCAGGCTAAGCCTAACAATGGACTAGTCATAGGTAGTGAGGACATGAGGTGAGTGATACCACTTGACCAAAAAACCAGAATCAGTCTGTGTTTCATTTAGCAGTGTAACTGTAACCCCCTTGCTGCTGCCACAGAAGGTGCAAAATGAGGAGAAACCTTGCTCACAAGGTCTAAAGATCCAATATTAAAGTTCCTGTAGTATTACCGTCCAAAAGAAGTAATAAATTTTTTAATGCTTGAAGTTTCTAATAGTACACAAAAGTAAATGTATCCTGTCATGAAGTGCCTTTCCATTCCTGCAAAAATGCAGAAATAAATTCTGTTAAAAAGCCAAGTACTTAAGTAATTCTCATTATTTCATACTGTGAAAGAGACAGTTCATATTAGCTAACCACAACCCCATCCTTCTCCTTTTTAAATCAGTATCCCAAATCTGTGTAAGATCAGAACTTGCAAAAACCATTCCAAATAATTAGATCATGTTGCTGATACCAATAACTGCAGCATCATCAACCATCCTTCCAAAAGACCCAAGATTTTGAAAAGGGACCAAAGATGTAAGATGACTCTAGATTTGAGGAAGAAGCAGTATCTCTGTCAACACTCGGATGGCACAAGGGCAGGACTCGTGTGAAAGGCACAGTCCTTTTCCATCGTTTCAGCTTCAGGAAGCACAGAATGTTTAGTTTTCCCTACTCTCCAACTGATATGGGAGTGGGAGTCTGGACAGGACAAGACTCTCAGAGCCACACAATGTGGCTTTTTCATAATATATTTGGCAAACCTTAATGTTCTGTGGGACGAATCTAAGTTTTGTGTCTTTAATTGCATCTGATGGCGGCAGCTGAATATCTAATCATTTTGTAACTTCAGAGGTAATGGCTTTCTCTTCCTGCAAACATTTATCTGAAGGGGATAATGTAAAATCCAAAAGTTAGTGCTTGGCACAGAGGGTGAGGCAGTAAGTCCTTGGCTTTTAATTTTTTTCCTTTTTCTTTTCAGTTTTACAGCTACATTTATGTACATTTCTGAGGACATTTTAAAACTGCCATTTTGTCAGCTTCACTTCGTTAAAAGTGTGGCAGTCTGCCTGGGTCTTATGCAGAGTTAAAAGGAGTTTCTTGTCTCTTAAATTCAGCAATCATCAGTCTATATGTGTCTTAAAAGCTCCTTCCAAATTAACAGACTAAGATGTCAGAATACTTTTTCCAAAACTTTTTTATCATTCAAACTGCTGATTCTGCATTAAAACTTGACAAGACACCCTTGCCAAAACCTGAGCCATTGCAGCAAAAGCTGCATTTCATACTCCTGCCTCAGTGCTGCAGCCTGGATCAAATAATACAGGCACCGATTCATGGCCAGGATTGCTCCGTCTTCGTGCAGTGCTTCATGCTGAAAGCCAGAGCTGCCTTCCTCCCGGTGATGGCTGATCAGACCTTGCATCAGTGGTGCTACCTGGGGAGATGCGTGGCTGCAGGTCACCCCTGAGGCCATCGCCTCCCCAGCAGCTCGCAGCCCTGACATCCCTGTGGAAGGGCCGTGGGTGCCAGCGGGAGGCGAAGGGAGCCCTTGCACTTGCACTTGGGGCAGTTGTCAGTCCAGAATAAGAAGGGTCTGTTTACCAGCAGCTTCTGAAGGAAGGAAAAGATTTCCGGTGACATTTTAATTCCCTTTCATGCAGAGCTATTTTTAGACGGTGCTGCTGCCAGTCATATCAAATGCTTTGTGTCTTTTGAGTTTTCACTGAACTGCATAATAAGCGTTTCAGCTCCCTGGCACATAATGGCAGTGTTATTTGCTGAAAGTCTTATTATTTCGAGTGGCCTCTTATCTGAAGATCAATTCATTAGTTCTGGCCTTTGAAGTTTAAAAGGAAACAATTGCAGTTGCTAAAGAAAAAATTAAATTACATTTTGTTTCAGTAATACTTATTTTCTCTAATATTGGGTACTGAAAGTCTATTTTCAGACTGACAAAGCAGATGATCCATATTTCAGGGCTGTAATCTGGCCTCTGACATCCACAGCTTGTCAAGATGGGTGAGAGAACTGAACTGTTGCTGAGGGATATTTAGTTCCTTTTCCATTATTTGGATTGTCTTTTTAGTCAGAGAGTGAAAACCAGTTTCCACCTCAGGTGCTTATGAAAAGCTACCAGCAATGAGAGCTGCAAGGAGAGGTCACTTAGGTTTCCATTAGCCCTCTTGTACGCTGCTACCTCCCATGGTCACTAGTCCAGGGCAGGGGCCAGATAGTGATAGGACAAACAGGTATTTTGGACTGGTCGTGCCCTCATATCACAGGCTTGGATTCAAACCCGTTATTTTTTCATAACTAAGCACACAAAGGTTATTCAAGTAACCATTTGCTTGGTTAACTTCAGCTAAGTAATTAGGTGTTACTCAGAAATGTCTCAGACCTTTGAAGTTGCATTGTTGTAGAAAGTTGTGTTTTGGACCATGTCTGTGAAAGACTTTGGTTAAGGAAGATGCTGTATTGCTGCTGGACTCTCATTGGGCATGGGGCCTAAAAGTTGTTATACAAGCAGGAAGACAGTTTTCACCAGCCACCAGGTATGATGTTATGCAAGAACTGGAGGAAGACTGTGGTCCAAAGTCCTAGAAAATCACCCATCTTGAGTCTTCAGTGAGGATCAGTATAAAGCTATTGGCATTTCCATGGTAGCTCTGCAGAGCTACTGACTCCCACACTGGCAAGGCTTTTTACAGCTCCATGGTGCCGGTGAATGATTCTAAGAACAGAAAGTTTTCAAAAAAACTAAGCTGAGACCAATAAATAGAGTTTTTTTAAGGCCATCTGAATACATGGTACACGGAATTTTAAGGATAAGGACACAAGTAGTTGAGTGAGTATCTTTTCTTGTTCAGCAAAACATTTCTGATACCAGCATGCTTTCTTCCTCCTGAGCACCTGAAGCTGATGATTGCAAATTTTCTGGTCGAAACTCTTGCCATATAGCTTGTTTTTTAGAAAACTTGTGAAAACCCAAAATCATACAATAATTGTCTTTAGTGAATATTCAATAGATATAGCCACAATCCATTTAAAGTGAATCAAAAATGTGCCATTCATTTTTTTAAAGTATTCCTTATTGACTCTCTAGCAGCTGGAAAACTATAGCAAGTTTTAATTATCTTCAGAAAACAAAAAGCTCCTGCCAACACATGCTGGTTATTATCAGCAGCTGCTGTATGCTGACATACTCTTTCAGCATATATGAGGCTCAGCTGTCCTAAATAATCATTGTAAAATGTAAAATAGATTTATAGTGATGTTAATTTCTTGTTAGATACTTAACTACTGATGTAATTCATACTGAATTTAGGTTTGCTTCTTTGTTTAAGCTATAATAATTTTTTTTAAAACCAGGATTAATATTTAAGAGGTGCAAATAGCTTGTATGAAGAGTTTAAAATATTGAACTGCAGAGCTTTTTTAACTATCCACTAAAAATAATCAAAATCCCTGTTGTCATGGTTTTAGCATTTGTGTAAGCATAAAATTTGACTTCCTGCCTTTGAGTAACAATTACTGCAACTTTATAGCAATGAAAAAGTTACAAATTAATTTGCTGATTTAAACAAAAATCTTTACATGTCATCCTTTTATTAGCGGAAGTGGAGATCTTTATGGCAGTGGCTGTTGTCAAACCAGATGCTGCAATTCTGTTTATTGCAGAGTTTGTTTTTTAGCAGAGCTGGTTTTTTTTTAATGGCACTAGTGTACTCGTCAGTCTGAGACACCAATAAATACATGTGACATTTATGCTTCAGAAATGTTTAGAAAGACACATAGGTATGATACACTCCTTTTCAATGTTTCTTGAGCTTGCATCTTCTCTAAAATGGAAAATTTGTGATTAACTCAATTCTCCATTACCTTATATTCTCTGTGATCTATTTTAATTTTGCACCGAAAAAGTACAAAATTTGTCAGGCAATCTGTAAAATGTGTTGCTGGCACCAAGGCAATTTTAAACAATTTCTTGCTCACATGAGAGATTGACAGAGATTTGATGGTTTCCATTTTGAAGCGAAACCTGGAGGGAAATGTTACATTCAGCAAACTGGACTCTTGACATTTTAAGAAGTTCTTCAATATGGATTAAAAATATGCATGAGACTCCACGTAGTTGTATTTCACTGAAATGACTATTGACTTTTGGACTTGAGTTTTCACCCACTCTGTTTTTAATCAGACTACCATCTACTGAAATACAGTTCAGGTTCTAGTTTTAAGTAGGACTCAGGTGACATTCACTCAGGCTGTGTCCATATGGTCACAAAATGACTTCACACCAGCTGTGTAAGGCACATATTCCTTTCCTTTGTCTTAGAGACCCAGAGTTCAGATCCCCAGCAGAGAAAGACACAGTGCTGAAACAAAATAGCTCTAGTTTGCAGAAAAATAATATGTGCAGGAGCATCCCAGTAGCACCACAAAGTGCAAGAAATAATCCTGGTTGTAGTATAATGTTCAGAAACCATGATTTCTCATTTGATATGTCTACTTCACTGAAACATCCTAAACTTTCCAAAACTTCAATGTACAAGAATGGCTCCGGCAAAAAGACTGAGAACTTTACAGAATCACAGAATAATTTATTTTGGAAGAGACATTGAGGGGTCATCCAGTCCAGATCCTTCTCAGAGTGGGGACAGCTGGATCAGGTTGCTCGGGACCTTGTCAGGTTTAGTTCTGAATATCTCCAAGGACTGACACGCAACTTCCACATCTGCTCTGGGCAACTTGTGATGTTATTTGACCACCTTCATGGTGAATTTTCTCTTCTCTTATGTCTAATTGGATTTAAAATACTGAAACCTTGTTTCTGTTGCTCGTCATCCCACGGTGGTGTACCTCTGGTTTCGCTTTCCTGTTAAGTAGATGAAGGCATCAATAAACTCCCCTAGCCTTAGCCTTTTCTCCTCAAGGTTAACAAGCCCAGCTCTGCCAGGCTTTCCTTCTTTGTCAAGTGCTTCAGCCTTCTGCAGGGCTTGCTGTGATATGTCCATGATGTCCTTGTAGTGGGGGACCCCAAAATGAACAGTGTAGCCTGTAGTTTCACAAGTGTGGATGACAGAGAAGCAATCGTGTACCTTGATCTGCTGGCTAAATTCTTCCTAACGCACTAGCCCAGTGTGAGGGTGGTATCATTGGCCAAAAGGGCAAATTCATGTTCAGCTGGCTGTCAACAGAACCCTGAAGGACTTTTCTGCAAGGGCTGTCCCTGTCCAGTTGGCCCCAGTCTGCCTGGTTGCAGAGGGTTATTCCACTCCAGCTGCAGGACTTTACATTTGCTTATGTGGAGTGTATGAAGTTCCTGTCAGCCAATTCCTCCAGCCTGTCAAGGTCACTTTGAAGAGCATCTCTCCAGCATCCCAACCACTTCTCTACAGTTTGGTATCATCCACAGTTTTGCTGAGAGTGTACTTTATTGCATCATCCAGGTTGTTATTAACGACATTACACAGTATCAGCCCAGTATCATTGCCTCAGGGATACCGATAGCAACCAACAACCAGCTGGACTCTGTACTGCTGAGCACAAACTCTGAGACCAGTGGTTCAGTCATTTCTCATCCATGTTATCTATCATTCACTTACCTAGTTCGGCTGTAAGGATGCGATGGGAGGCCAGCTTAAAGACAAGCTTCCTTGTTCTGTCTGCTTCCCTAACTACACCCTAACAGCCCATGGGTTGTGGTGTACTTAATGCTGTGTCTGTGAATGACACAAGTTCAAGATCTCACCCACATTCCTATGGCAAAAGCAACAGTAAACCTTTCTCACTTGTAACATCTGTCCTATTCAATTTTATAGAAATTAATAACTGTACATCAGCACAGATAATGGAACCAGGACCTCCAATTTCACTGATCTGTGCCGTAAGCACTATGCTGCAAAGTCAGTCTCAGTAGACCTTCCAATTCTGTACTATACACTGTATTGGATCCATAATTCATTGAATGAAACTAACCTATGGTTCTTCTGCAGTCTTTAAAAAGGAAAATAGGATGAAAGCAGAGAAAAATAAACTGACTTTATAGCTTTGTTAATTTGTGCTTTGTCTTGGTAAGCTGTTAATGTGTATTCAGTCAAGTCCAATGAGTTGATACCATTTGAATTAAATTGTTTTATCCCAGCCTGAGGAGGTGCAGATTAGTCTAAGGGAATTTGGAGCAAAGAGATACACGGTGAGATAAGAGGAGAGCGGCAGGTCTGCTCCACCCTTCCCAGTATCTTCATTTCCAATGTACAGCATGAGGTGAGGCCACGTCTGCAGAGCAACTGAACAAGCCACAACTGAGATCAAATATAAGACAAATGAGGGGTAAAGAGACAGATGAGGTGGGTCACTGTTGTCACTAAGGCAGGAGATAGAGGAGTCCACCAAATATATCCAAGGATGCTGAATCAGAAGTTGTTTTTCACCCTGGCTTCTGAGTCTTAGTCTTGCCCCAGGCAACGGATAGCTGCATTTAAACTGCCATTATCTGTCCAGCATTACAAATATGACTCAGGTAAAGGAGGGCAAGTAAATGCAGGTCTACTGCAGAGATGTACACATAAGAAAATGAATCTACACAGTTTTTTAGTCCTATGAAAACAGAAGAGTTTGGAGCTAAAAATAGGCATCTAGGTTTTTTACCTATTTTTTTTTAGTATCCTCTGTCCCAATTCCTATCAGTAGAGGAAGAATAAATATTCCAGATAGCAAACATATTAAAAAATTGCTTACTCTTTCTAGGAAACATTTAAAAGGCCAAAGGCCATCACAGATTTTTTTTTTATGATCAGAGTAACCGGACTGCAGGAATTAGCTTAGCCAGATAAGTAGTTTTATTGGCTTTAATAATAAAGTCAATCACTCATTAAAACAAAAAAGTGCACCTCTGAAGTATTGGCTTAAAATGTTTTGACTTTAAAACACCTGAAGGACTTTAGAATATAAGGAGTCCATTGTGATTCTGTATCTGGAAAACCTAGAAAACTTTACTAGAGTTCTTCTTAATTGGTATGTTTTGTACTGCATCAAAAACTGGAAAAAAATCCCACTGGCTAGCAGAAATAATTAAGTTTACCATTTTTTATAAGTGGTGCTTTCAAAGTAAAGCATGATCTTAAAAGTGCAGTTTTCTGAATCTCCCTGACCCTCGTCCTCAGACCATTTGAAACCTTCAAGATAATAAGAAGTGACAGGTGTTCAGCAGCTATGAAGACTCTGGTAGCATCTCTGTAACGTGGAATCTGTAGCTGCTACTGCAATTTGAAGATCAGAAGACGGACACAGCAAAGCTCAGAGATTTGGATGGAGTGTAGATGGCAGCAGAGCAGCAAAACAGGAGTTACAGTTCCAGAGTCCCCAGCGCTGTGTTCAAGTACACTAGATCACACTGCCTTGCCAGAATAGAAAGACACACAGAAGGCATACAGCACTAAAATAATACTGTTTAATTCCTGGGGCCTTTCACCTACAGCTCTTTCCAAAGGAATTGGCAAGGGTACAGGCATGGCAGTAGCAAGGTGACAGGTGTGGCACCAGTGAGGTGCATAACATCTCTGCACATTAGAGAGATGGTGTCAGTCAGGGCCAGTAGCTGGCATGGAGCACCCTGGGGGAAATCCTTGACCTTACGTAAAAACTACACCACATAGCACCTCTTTGAACTGAACTGAAACTGTAACCAAAATTATCTCTATTGAAGACCTGGCTGAAATTCCTTGTGCTGGCAGCACAAGCAGTATGGGTTGGAGTCTCGGAGTGAGTGGGGCAAGGCCTGGGGCTTGTTTCTGCAGCATTGGCTGTAACCTGGGTGCTGGTCTGGAGAGCTGAGCAGCTCACTGCTCAGCCCCTGCTCTGGGCAGTGTCACTGGACATGGAATCCCGCTGAAATGCACATTCTTGCCAAAAGGGCTGGTTTTGTTCCCGGCCACTTCCCTCCCTTGGATCGAGTCTGGTAAAAGTGCGACTACAGGATGACTTGTTCAGGTCATTGGCCCAAAAGATTGTGCTTGTATGGTTTTATTACAAGGTAGGTGGCAAGAATGTGTAGTAAGGAATGGGACAGCTCTGTTTAATGTCAATCAGCAGTGTTGCTGAATTAAAAGCAAAGACTGTAGTTGCATAAGCAATGCAGACAAAGGCAAAAAAGCAGCTGGGTGTATTGGATTTGTTTGCACATTTCTAATGTGTCCTTATGTCATAACTCAGCAGAATTATTTTAAATAGACATTTCAGAGTATCTTAGCTGAAAATCTAATTAAAATATAGCAAGGTTATGCACAGAACATATTTTAAATTGTTGTTCGCATTTGTTTACAAGAATCCTGGATAAAATCCCTTTTTCCCTTGCCTGGATTGTACTGCCTTTGTTATCTGTGGTCCACTGATGTTTGCAACTCTCTTGATTACTATTGAAAAGCAGTTATTAAACAGGGTGTTTCATTCTTAACAAAAGTTCCCTAGAAACTGGCAGGGCTGAAGGATTTAAAGGTCTCATTCTGAAATGCAGATCATATCTTTTTATTAAGAATTTCTTTGTGGATATTGGAAATGTAAAGTTGACATTTCAAGAGAGATCAGCACAAGCAAAGCATACAGTGCTTAGGAAGAGAAAAGCCAGATTCTTCTGCCATTATTCATAAAGAAAAATATTGGGACCTCATGTGAATCAGCAGGTAGGAGGCTGCAATGTGCCTGTAATATCATAGTGCTCTTTGAGCATGTTTGGGAAATGCAGAGGTTCAGAACAGGTCTAAGCTCTTGATTTAATTGCTTATCTATCTACTAGTCTGATTTTTCTCCTCTATTTGCTTTACTTTCTTGCCTTATCACTCTCTACCATAAGAAATAACAACGCAGATTTTGGCCCTATGTTTTGCATCTGCCCACAGAGATAACTTTCCGTAACTGCCATTTTCATTTTGTTATTTTCCCCTTCCTTATCACACTATGCACATGCTCCCTCTTCCAAATCTGCTAAGAAAGTATGCTAGCAATGTGCCTTTACATGTTTGACAGAACTCTAGCGTGCATAAGATCACTGATCATTAAAAAGAAGCTGTCTAAACAAAATCTTCCTCTTTTTTTTTTTTTCCTTTATTTACATTTTTTCAGTGTTTATGCACATTTTAATTTGGCTGCACAGAGTCTGCTTGTATGGTTGCCCCGTCACCCTTTTTTCTTCTCATTCTGCCTCTCTACTCTGCAAACAAAATGAAATGGAAATATGCCCGTAAGCTGATCATTTTTAAGAAATCACGGATTTGGAATGTTTTCATTATGTATCAACTGTAGTTAAAAATACACAGTTTTATATTTGGGAGCCTGCTTTGCTGCACATTTAAAAATCAGAGAGATGAACACTAGTCTGCAGACATACTCATGAGCAAAAATAGCACATTCCCAAGTGGTATCATTTGGGGAGGCTGTAGTACAAATTCCCTGGCAGCTGGGAAAGCAGGACAGAGTGCAAGGCAGCACTAATAGTGCTTCCCTGATAGAGGGGAACTCATCATGGCCCTCTAGAAGTCCCTTTGGGGGCCATGTGCTGTTCTTAGCAACAACCTGACCCTACAGGGACACTACCAGACTGGCAGCAGGAAAATTTGCTGGTTTTGTAGCGTTATGGCCCTTTACTTCATTCAAGGTGTTGTCAGTTCTTTCTCCTTTAGACAAGTATGGTGTCTTGTCCATAGCTTGTTCAAGAATGGACCATACCCACAGGAGTGTGACTGCTTGGGAACCCCACACTGCCACATCATGCATTTGAGTGCATGCTCCCATAATTTTAGGTATTTAGGCACTGTAATAATACCTGTGGAATTAAAGCTCACTGAAGGTAGACTGAATTAAGGATTCTTGTCTACCCCATGTATGTTCCAAGACACTCACAATACAGCACAATTCAGCTACACAAATGCAGCATGTATGTTCAATATGCCCTAAATTACTGCCGTGTGCCATGGAGAAGACAAAACTCATCTATGGAAGAAATTCTTTATTGCTGACTTTGCCCATGAGAATTTTGGAAGCGCTCCAGCAACAATGCATCCATCAGTCAGTCACCTGTTTCCTTCCTCTCTCCTGCAAGGTTTATTGCCAGTTCCACCTTTGAATTTCCCAGTAGGAGATCCAGTTCTGCCCTGTGGACATGCAAGGACAGCACTCAAGGCAGTGAATCACTCTGCTCTTAGCACCTTAGACCCTTCAGTAAATCATGTGGCAGTGTATTGTGGGGAGCTGTGGCTGTCCCTGTTAAGCTTTTGGGTGACACAGTAATCACTTTGGCTGTGCACCCTCCTCCCTGATTGTTGTAGCTATGGCCAGGTGCAGAGCCAGTGCACAGAGATGGATTGTTTGTTCTGCAGTGCATTGTGCCCTCCTTGCAACATGGTGTAGATCCAGTTTAGGAGGTATTTGTGGGGTATTACAAAATGGTTTGTGACCCGAGACAGGAATGGTGAGATCATGAGCACTGGGGGACCGCTGGGACAGCAGCTGTTGCCTGTTGCAATCCCTGTGGCACAGCTGCATGCAGACAGGAATGTCTGGCACGGAGGGAGTGCACCAGTGAGGGGATTACACGCTCATGGCGATTAAGACAACCAGGAATGCATCGAGTAGTTTTGCATAAGGCTCTTGAGGTTAGCCAGAGGCAACCATGCAGATGCAAGACTTGAACACCATCCCAGCCCAGAAGTTAGGTCCCATCACTAAACTGTCACAGGTTCAAAGAGTGGCTGCCTTGGTGTTGGAAGTTAATAAGCAGTGACTTTGTGGGGATTTGAAAGAAGACCCAGGTGTGATGAAATAGTGGCTAGTATGTAAGACACTATTTGCTTCAAGAAGACTTAGTTTAGGTGAGTTGGGCTGATGTTGGCATTATTTGCTTGCCTTGCAGAGCACATCAGTGGAAAGGATTGCAGACGTAAGGTGGTCCCAAAAGCAGGTAGCTGAGGATTTGCTGGTAATGTGTGTGGTGCTGACATGCCCAGGAAGTCTGGCATTTACCTGCTTGAGGAGAAGGAATCTCCTTTTGCTCTGAGGAGAATAATTACCTTTCTCAGCATCTGTGCCTACAGTTACCTGCTGCTTTTGTGTATGAAACTGCATAATGGGATGATAGCAACCAGAGGAAGAAAATCCTATCACTCTTTTGGTTGGTGGAGAGTATATTTGTCTGACTGAAGGCTAGATGGTGGTGCCTACAAAGGTGCCAGTGGGCTCAGTGTCTTCAAATGCACCCAGAAACTGCAGTTTTCCTCACTGCTGCTGCTTGGTGCCACTGTAGCAGGGAGTGCAGTGCTGTGTGATGTTGCCATTGTTTATTTCGACACTGTTTATGTGTCCCTGCTTGAGACTGCAATATGGTTAAAAGCTCTAGATACAGGCTTGTGCCTCTTCTTTCTTAGCTAAGAAGTTAAGAAAGAGGCTGGTATAGTTACGGGTCATAAGATTTAATTAAAAAGTAGGTGAGCATTAAAATACCAACATTCCAAGTGTCCTCATAACAATTAAGTGGTGCAGAATAGGCAAGAAGATTGGGAAGTACAGTGTCCTTTGTAAGCTGAGCATCATGCAGTGAGCGATAATGGAAGAGGAGTCTCCAGCAGGGACACTGCCATCAAACACACAGTCTGTACAGACAGGAACTCCACATAAAAGCCTGTCCTAATTTGTCTGATCAAAGCTTCCTGTCAGATTCAAGTGCAGACCTTTTCCACCTAGGCTCTTTGTAGGACCATGTGTGTGTGCTGAGGGGAGTGTTCAAGAGCCTGTTCAACAAGTGCCAAGTGCGATTTGTTTAATGCCAAACCTCCTGTCTGAGGCTAGATGTACGTGCCAATGTCAAATATCTTAATCTGAGCCCTAAGTACTGATAAAATTCTTTGCTCAGATGCACTGTCAAAGCTAGGCAGTGTATAAGTTCAACAAGGCTTGTGGCTTACGGTATCTTCTTAATGAATATCATTTCGTTGCATATTAACTGCCTCAGCAGTGTCCTTATTAAAAATTTAGTTTGATATTTCTACAGTAAACAAGATGATGCTTGCTTTGCAATAGATAACACAAACTAGTTCATGAACACCAGCCCCAGCAAAGGCTTGTTTGTGGTGAGTTTGCACGTCGTGGTTCAGCTTTGTGTGGATTTTCTTTGGCTTAATAAGGATTGAATTTGTGCCGAAGTCTTTTCTTTAGTGAGCCACTAAGAGGCTCTCTTTCCATTACCCTGCTGCTTATTTTCACAAAACTTGTAAGAGTTTAATACCTTTGAGCCATCTGTCTCTCTGTCAAATCAACCAATTCATTCAAAAGTTATTGGTGGAGGCGATAAGGAGCCTGACAGAGAAAGGGAGGCAGACCTAAAACACAAAGCCTGGCCATGTCAGCGGCATTTCCTTAGGAAATCAGTCTAAACATAGATTGCACCAAAAAAAATCTTACAAAAAGTCTTTGTGGACTAGATCTCTTTTATACAAATTTCTCCAAGTTTTGAACTAAAAATTGGCTTATAAAAATAGGTAAAAGAGAATTTCAGCCTATAAATGGGAGCTTTCCCCTATTTTTCAAATGCAGCATGAGAGAAAGCCGAAAACAAGGCCTGAGACCAAGAAGTGGTATTTGTTCAAGAAGCACCTGCACAATTAGAGGAACTGTCCAGCTGTGGCAGTGGGATCTGCTCAGAAAGCTGCAGCTAATGGACATGGACATCTGACTTGCCAGTTCACAGACCACTTCTGCAAGGCCATCATTTACATTTCATGTTGTCATATCTGTCCAGGAGCTCTGGCATTTCCTGTCGAGTTCAAATCTGCTCACATCGAGTAAGTCTCTTAAATCAGCCCATGTCAGCTCAGGGAACAGTGCTATTTGCATTGCAGCCACAGTGCCATTGCTTCAGGCTTTCAATAGTCATTTGACAAAATAACTTCAGTGCTTCAAAAAGCTTATAGTAACGGCTCTAACCCTTATCTTCATGCACTGTGTGTAGTTCCACCCAAACAAAGGAGGTTATGTTGAGCAACTGGGTGAGTCATTGTAGGTTCCAAACTGAGCGTAGGCTTAGGAACAACATTTGGTTACAACAGATGGGAGGAGCACATGCTAAGAAAGATATAACTATCAGCAATTGAAAACATAGCAAGGCCAGAGGCAAATGATATGTACATATGGCTTATGTATGAGTACATACTCAGTATTTCTTCCACACTCAGTAATTTAAAAAAAATTAAAACTTCGCCTGGTGGGAAATTTAGGTTTCTCATGTTAAAACGTGGTATATAATTTCATTAGATGGCAAAATGAGACTATCATATAACATTTGTCTCCACTTTCCCTATAATAGGGATAAAAATATTCTTAGGGCATAAATAGCAATGGACTTTAGTCATAGCTGTATAGTTGCTTCATTATGGTACTGTACTGCAGCAGGGAAGTCTTCATGACCCTAAGGAAAGCCCACGCCCAGGGCTGACTAGGAATGCCTGATAAACACACACAAACAGGTCACCAAGTGGCACTGGTGGTGCTCCTGGGCTTCTGAGAAACAGTCTGGTACTGCAAAAAATCGGAATTTTCATCATGTGTGCTTGTCAGGTGGGATGTGGCTACCACAGCAAATACCCCGTATGTGGATCAGATATCCTGGTCAGAGGTGGAAGCAAGCTGGGGCCTCTTTCCCACTGGGGCCCCATGTCAGGACCCTAGAGGCCCATGCGTTAGGTGACACCCCAGTATACACTGTAACCCTTTGGGCTGCGTACCTGTTTGTCATCTCTACATTTTCTGATGTATTAAATTATGATACAACACAGTGGAACAGATACAGTAAGACAGGCTTTCAGCATTAAATCCATTTTGCAACAGTTTCATGCCTGGAAATTCATTTAAGATCTGTATCACTACCCAGATGAATCAGGCCAGAGGCTCTGGGTGTATTTACCCAAGTCTGTTGTCTCAGGCAAGGCAGCCCACCACACCAGGTATAAACAACATCTCTTACCTACCCCTGCAATGAGCAGGTGCTTTCATTCAGTGGCAACAGCTTAATAGGATTGCAAAAGCTGTACATGCCAGTCATCCCATTGCAGGGTAATTTCTAATGACCTGCCTCTCTGTTGTGTCTCATTTGTGGAAGAAGCTGTCACACAGCTCATCAAAGTGAATTTAGCCCTATTTGTACTTGCCTGTCAAGTGTCTAAGCTCTTGTTTAAGCATCTCGCTTATCACAGCAAGGAGGTACTAAAGGTTATTGTTGTCCTGTCCTTTTTAATTATAGCTGGACAGCACTTTAATAAATGGCGACAGAAGTAAACAAGTTTCAGAATAGAAAATGAAGGACTGTATTACACTGCAGCATCCACAAATCAGTCAGCTGGTAGCTATAACATGTTACTGCTGAGGACCTGCATTAGCAGTAGCCTTGTTTCCAAGCCTTTGATATATATATATATAGTCTTTGCTACCTTATTAATATTCACAGGATGAGAGAAATATAGCTGTGAATATCTATCTAGCAATAGACCATTTGGGAAAGGCACAAAGGCATTGATTTCTATTTTGTAGTGTTCAGTGATCATTAATTTCCCCACACCAGTTGCCATAATTAAGGCTCTCTCTCCTGAGTGTGAACAGATGATAGCACACCACACAGGCAGGGGTTTGATGTGCAAGGAATAAACCCAGATTTTACACCCCAGCTCCCACCTTTTAGTGCAAGTGAAGTATATATATGTATATATATAATATCAGGATGGACACGGATGTTTGTGGTGCTGACATGCCCAGGAGTCTGAATTGTTGAAAACCTGGGTAATTAACATTTTCTGACAGTGTGTGGTGACTGAGCACCTTTATGGGGCTTGGTGGCCCCAGGATCCAGATGCTGCTCAGGCCATCCACATGCTGGGGCAGATGCAAATACTCAGGGGTGCTGAACAGAGCCAGAGGCTGTCACAACTCCTTCAGAGAGGCTGGGGATGGAACTGAGCCATCTCAGACTGTAAATTAAGTACTTGCTTTGGATACTCTGTGTCACTCTGGTTTCCCACACTAACCCCAGTGAGAAAATCATGCAGCTCAATGCCGTTCTGCATAAATTTTATTTCTTATTTCATTTTTTTCATGTCTATGAAATAGGATCTTCTTCTAACTTGGAGTATTCCTTAGAGCTCAATGAGAACTGGGAAATATTTTCCTAATACTGGGCAATTACAAAGTTTTTTGGATAGGAGTCCTGGGGAAAATCTTGTCATATGTGTGTCTGGTTTGAGAACAAATAAAGTGTTTGAATTTACATTTACATGCATGAAAATCATCTTTGGACTGAGATTAAGCCCAGAAAGCATTAGCCCCAAAGGCACTACCTTGATAGAACTTCTAGGAAATGTAAATGAAGGTTAAGAACTGAATTTGTTGTTGAGCAATTATCTTCAAAGCAACTAACACTAAACTAATCTGCAGAAAGTGATGAAGCTCTCTTGCATGGGAGAGGCAGGCTGCAAAATCCACTGGTGATTGCAGTTGTGTGATATGCTCAGTCTTCAACAATGGAAAAAGGGGCTGAGAATAGGCAGGACAAGAGTGAGGGACACTGACTGGAGACTCGGGTTTGTAGAAGTTTTGCAGCCAAAGCTCCTGAGTGAAGCAATGCCTTGGTAGGAAGGGCTGCATGGGCAGGCTGGGGGTGGTTCTTTGCCTTTGGAGGCTGAGGATCTTCTCTGACGCTTTTTCCCCTCCCAAGATGATTTAATTCAGGCCTGAGCAAGTAATGTCAGTGCCCAAACTCATGTTCAGACTCATGTCCAAATCATTCTCAACCACTCTGATGAACTGTTTGGGTGTAAAATGACAGGCTGGGAGTTCTGCCTTGTAGTACGTTATTAGAAAGGAAGGGAGTGTCCCCTGCTTTCAAGAAGAGAGAGGCATCCTTCATGTTTTACTCATCACTGAAGATTTATTACATCCAAAGAAATGCTTTTTCTTCTTAGGCTTCAGCTTTGGAAAACTACAATGCTACGTTTTCAAAGCCAATTTAGTTCTTGTGGCGTACAGTTTAATAGAACAACTCTGTTAGGGACATCTCTCTGCAAAAAGTAGTACTAATTTGAAAAACTTGGAATAAATCTTACTTAAGTTTTATTTAATTTTTAGGATAAAAAAGTGCTAAATGTATATAAAAAGGCAGAAATCTGAAATGTAATAGTTATATATCATTTGAATGAATGACAATAGTATGACTTAACTGTATGCTTGCTTTTTAAAGATAATAGAATTGTGCTTCTTGCAAAATAGGTAATAGAAATGTGATTAAGGAGCTACTGCAGTTTAAAACAGCCTTCTTGCTACAATAAGAAAGAGAAAACAAAACTTTGTGCTTGGTTTCATTTTACTGGGTTAATCAGCAATTAGAAAGTTGAAAACAAGTTGGTACACAGCTCTGTACCTATCCTGTGAGCCCTCAGAGTACACCAGACTCATTTTTATCACCAGAGGAAGAAAATTGTAGCTATAAACTGTACTTTACTGGAGGCAAAATCAAGATTTGTTGCTGGGTCTCTGTGTCTCTAGTCCTGGTCTCAGTGCTGCCCCCTTTCCCAGGCATCTGGCATTCAGTGATTTGCAAGTTTCAATTAAGTCACTATAAAAAATGAGTAGCTTGAGGGCACTGGTTTATTACTGGTATCCAACTCTGTTTTCATTTACTAAATGACATTCTGAAAGCTTCTGTTCTGAACATAATCACCTTAGGGTATGCACTGAGCACAGCCCTGGATGATTCAATTATTTCTGAATGCTCTTCTGTCCCCAGAACGTTGGGCTTCGCACATTAGCAGCATGTTTAGTGTTTCACAGTTGTTCTCTTTGCACTCACCAGGATTTTCCCAGGAACAGGCTGGAAGTATGCAACTTGCTGCTGCTTCTTGAAAACGTGTTACCATTATGTCTCTTCTCAAAGTAGCTGACTTCTCCAGATGAGTGTGTTAAAGTTGATGGATGTATTTTTTTTATCTGTTTCTTTACAACTGTGCTTTCCCCTTACTGTTTATGAAACCTTTGCATATGTCTCATAAAGCTAAATTACAGAAATTTGTAGGACATGCTTTGTCCACGTGAATTGTCAGATAAAAGTACAGTTTCCACAAAGTTTTCTGGGAAGGTGGTGTAGAGAATCATAATCACCATCAGCATGTGCTCTGTTTCCAAAACTGTCCCATATTCTGCAGGACAAAAACAGTCCGGACCAAGAGGTGAACCATGAACCTCAGAACTGCAGCAAGTCTGCAGTTCACAGATCAGAGCTGTCAAAAGAATTGCAGAGCTGTGACAGTAAGTTATATAGATGAGGAAAAAATGCTGAAAAGAAGGAACACGTCAAAGCCCACACATCTTTTCTGAAGGGATATCAGGAGTGAATGTGTTAACAAGTGCTGAACTTCAGTATTTTTGATTTTGTACAATTTTCCAAATTTCAGTTCATTTCATAGGCACGTTTTTAGTAATGAGACAACAGTCACTGGCTGAACTGCCATGTATTTGAGGGTTTCCTCAGTCATTAGTGAAAATCAGAAATCTGCATGTTAGCTAAGTCCCTTACCAGTAGTTATCCAATGTAATTTTGTGCACTCCTCTCTCCTGACCCCTCAGCTGCTGTGGTTCCATTGCCAGTACTGTGCTGGCTTATCCCATATCTCTGAATGGGCATTTATCACTCCTGTCTAGTCTAGGTACACATGCTCAAAATAACTTTGAAGTCTTTTTGCCCTCTGCTTTGCTACTCAACACTTCAGCCACCTCAGCTGCCCAGCTCAGTCCAGACAAACACCAGAGCATTGCTGGGCACACTGGTATTTCAGTCACTCAGATTTAAACTCTCTCAGGCCTTTTGTGGCTGGGAGATGTGACGGGCTTGAAACTTCTAGTAAAAGCTTGCGAGATTTGATAGTATTCTGGTGAGCCAACACGTCTCAATATCTCAGCTGGTGGACTGCTGAGGAGGCCAGAGTTGCCAAGGTCCCTTGAGCTGGTACAGAGTCAAGTTTCCAGATTCCCTGTACCCTATTCAGGATCCTGGAAATCGTGGCAAAAGCTTTCATATGTGCAGCTCAGGGCACTTCTGTTCATTTGAGGGTCTCCTGAGTTCATAGACTCAAGATGAGTGACCTCAAAACACCTCAGAACTTCCAAGCCTGGAGCTCATGACAGGTGCTGGCTGCTCCTGGTGTAGCTGTTGTCAATGACCTGGGTCTTGATTTCATATCAAAGAATGTATTGTTGCATCCTTGTCCTTCAGTTGGAAAATCTAGAGGCATTAGCAAAGGCCAGAGCCAAGCTCTCTTTTCCTGGTATTTCTGAGAGGTGAATATGTTAGAATTTCATTTTGGAGGAAAATTTAGAAAAATCGCTTTTGATCCTGCAGAAAATGCAACTGAATTTCTACAGCTCATGCATGTGGCAAGTGGTGCAGATGCATACTTTCCTAGCTGCTCAACGATCCCAGAGCAAATCTGGAAGAATGTGAGAAATAATCACAGTGTTTGAGAGCCTCCAGAGCAACAAAAGCTTACAGAATGTGGAAGCAGAGATGGCCTTACTGAAGACCAGAAAATCCATCTTTTTTTTCCTATTTTCTCACTTGAAAAAAGATTTTTATTTATAAAAGAACATGACTGACGTACTAATTCCAAAAGGATGGATGTTTGCATCCACTCAAGCTCAGCAAACTAAACTGTATTACAGCTTAACTTCTATTGCTTCTGTGGTGCGTGTGCTGTTGCAAAAAAAAAAAAAAAAAAATTGCAATACAAGAGGAAGTCAAGGCATAAAATATGAATTGAGGCTTTGTGAAGACATCGTTAAAATCTTGCCATCTGTGAAGGGATGAGGTTTAATATTTCTTCCGTCTGCAATTCAATGAACTTGTACCAATGCAAACCTGATTAAATCAAAGGGGTAATCACTTCCAATTATTTTTATTAATGACCACAGATATAATTACTGTAAACATAGAGTTTCTGACACTTAATAGAAAGGTTTGACCTTGTAAAGCTTAAACCCATTAGTTCATTTAGCCTGGCCTCCTGTCTGTCTATTGGCTTTTATTGAAAACAGAATTTGGTTGTTTGGCTTCAATATCCTTCCCAGAAACTCACCCTGTATTGACTAGGAGACAAAAAAATTAAAAATATAATGTGTGAAAGTCATATGCTTGACTTCTAATTTGAATTTATCTGTCCTCACATTTCAGACATTGTTCTTGTGCTTTCTTTATGAAATGAAGAGATTTTCACTGTCAGGTATCACTGCATTCTGATAGAACTATTTATCAAGTTTGGGGTTTCTTAGAGAGGCCAAACTACTGGTCCTCACTGTGCCATTACCTTATCCAACATGTAAACAATTCCTGTAGCTGTTTTTTGAAACCTTTCAATTTTTTTTGAAAAAAGGATGTTAAATCTGTCCCCAACATCCTTGCCTGTTATTATTTCACTAACATAGCCTTAGGGATCAAATTACACAGCATTTTTTCCACAGCATTACACAGCTATTTCTTCACCCAGAACTTTTTGGAATCAATGACTTCATGATCACAGCATCTTTTCAAAGGATGTAGTCACTCACTTTTAGAAGGAATGAGTTTTACCTCCTAAGGGCAGGGGCTCTTTGGCTGATGGAGGACAGATGAGTGTAGGAACTTTGCTGATTATAGGGCACAAAATTGATTCAAAGGAAAGCTTTAAAATCCCTTTGTGGTTGTCCTGGGGCAGTATATTGTATTTTGAGGTTGGCAGCTCAGCAGTGTTGAAATGGAAGAGCTGTAAGCACAAGGGCTTTTGGGTGGGAGGTGAGTAGCATGTGCTTTCTGTTTGCTAGGATGGTATCCTGTGAGGTTGATTGCTCACAGTATAGATACACAGTGATACTGCCCTGATACTGCTTCTATCATATTTCTGTATGTTTCTATTAACTTCTATGAAAAAAAAAAAAAAAAGGTGCATTTTAGGTTGAAAATCTCATTCACATGCATTCTAGTCAGAGTCAGCCCCTTGAAAATCCATTTAAAGAGCAAATCATAGGCCTCTGAAAAGAGAGGCAGGAAAGTCTTAAAAGCACGAAATTCAGTGATTTGGAATAAAGGAAGCTTAAAACAGACAACATCTGTTGTTTTCAATCCCATGGGATTTTCTGCTTTTTTTTTTTTTTCCAAATCCCAGCCCTTAATGAAGAGCAATATCAGATTTAGAAAGAAAAAGAAATGGTTTATACAAAATTAGAAATGTGTCTGGAAATCTGAAATCCTTGAGTATCTAAGCCAGTCTCTGCTCCAGATCTGTCTTTGCTAATGGAGAGAGGTCCAAGTATTGTGTCAAACAACAGTTTACAAGTGCTGACATTCCCTCATCAGTCTACAATGGGATAAATATTTGCTGGAGAAAAAGAATTTCAATTTAATTTTTAATGGCCAAAAGCGGATGCAGAATTGGACACAGAGCCTAAGTGGAATTGCCATGGCATATACAATAGCAGAAGCTACTAAAATAGTTATGGGATCACATAATTTCAGGGAAATGCAAAATGTTTCAAAGAATAACCAGGGTTATTAAGATATTTCTAGAAACAGTTTTTTATAGACAACAGTTTTTTTATACTAAATTTCAGCATACTAAATAGATGCACATGTAAACCACCTTCTGTCAAAATAACTTCTGATATAAACTTTATTTTCTTAAAGCTTTGGAAAACTTTAAAGCAGTTCTGAGATATTGAATCAACATACCGATGTCTTAACAATGTCATAGCAGGCACTGCAGAACTCTTTAAGTGTCCTATAGTTTCTACTTTTTGTGTTAGAAAAGGAGGTGTAAAGGGAAGGAATCTGAAAATACTACAACACTTCACACTTTCTGTTGCTGCAGGTATGGGCGTAGCCTTTTGGTAGTATAAGCTCATCACATGCATTGACATATTTTTGTACATTGTGCCATGAAGCCAGAGAAGGAAATTGCTGAATTATATCACAATCTCTAAACAAACTGACCTGCTATGCAGATTTCTGGCTTAAGAGAAGAATTAAGTTGATTGTGCGAAATAAACATGAGCTTTTTGCCACAAGTACATCCCTGAAAGTTTAAATTCTATCCTGCTTGTAAGTAAAAGTTCATACACCCTTAACTCTGTGAGGGAAACCAAGGAAAAGTCTTTGGATGCCTTGTTAGCAGTTATCTTGCCTGGAGGGATCTGTCTCTAAGTTACCGCTGTTCCTTGCTCAGCAAGTTGCACTGATCACGAGTGCCACCAAGCCAACAGCCCTTCCTCGGCTGAAAATCCAATTACCATCCTCTTTTTAATCAGATACCTCGCCCGTGTCATTTGTTCCTGTTGCAGCCTTTCTGCTGGTCTTCAGAGTGCAGTCCAATTGCAGTTACCTTCTTGCACAAGGCTGTGGCAAACCGGACGTGTTGGCTCTCCCTGCCGGCTGCCTTGACATCCACACAACACTGGAGCTCTTGTTCGCCCATTCGCAAAGACCTGCAAACTGCAGGTCATGTTAACCTTAGGGAGCCTTCACTCTTTGCTGTCCAGAGGTACACAGCTGGGCTGCTGAAACCCTGTGTCCCAGGGAAAAAGATTTTGAAGGATGACTGCGTGGCCTTCTCAGGGCTGGTGGAGCCATTGCATTTCACTCCCTGCGTACATGCAGGAAGGGCCATGCAACAGAGCCCTTCACTCATAGGCTCCATCTTCCCCCCAATAATTATCATCTTGTTTGCCAGGCCAAATGAAGAGCTGGCAGGGTGAAATGCACGTGGTGCTAAGCAAGTCCTTCCCTTTGCACATAGGTATTGTCACATGCCTATAGCAATAATAATTCTAATTTGTCCATGAGCTGCACTGAGGAGTGCTTTCAAGATACACATCTCTCTTGAGCGCCTTCACAGAGTCTTTACAAGCAGCATGTGTATGGAAAGAATTCAACAGCTCTGGAGTGCATCACAGATACGTTTGTTAAAGCAGTGTGTGTATGGTGGTTTTTTTAAGTGGACTATAAAATAATGAAAAGCTTCATCATGTAACTTCAGCTATGATTTCCATTCTTATTAATGCTGCGACCACATCTCTGATACAGCTGAGTTGCAGTGGTACAAGGCAGGATTAGCTTGAGTCCTAGCTTTATTAATGATGCTGATATCGTTATTTTATTAAGGTTCTTGTTATTTTTGCTTATCTTGGACTGCTCTGAGAGTTTCTTATGCAACTAAAAAGAAGGGGCATGAACTCTGTGGTAAATCCACTGACTCAGTTTAATATTGACAGCTTTATCTGGACTTAAGCCACTGTATATAGGATCCAAATCTGAGCTGACTTCTGACTGTGAGCACGTAGGATTTTTTTTTTTTTTGGTGAATTTGGTAGTGTTTCAATGTTTGCAGTAGTCTTGTAAGTCTAGATGGTTTAAGGTTCATTCACTGTGTGAGCTGACCATCTGCTCTCGGTAATTGCAAATTCAGTCCCAGTATTAATGAACTGTTCCTCTGTTCTTGCATTTCTCTGAAATGCCTCCAGCAACTGTTCCTTCCTCACATGGAAAAGTCACAGCAGCTGTGGGATTCACAAGGATCTCAGTGCTTGTCTCTTGCTACACTTCTGGCAGCAAACCACAAAGTACAAATGATTTTTCTAACTGCCTAATAACTGCAAACCCATTAAGTGTAAATTCTGTGACACCAGAAAAAAACCCAAACCACTTGCTTTAAAAGAGCCCTAATGGGATTAGAGACTGTATGAACACCTGGGGTTGCTCTCAGGGCCGCCTAACTAGAACAGGTTAGAGATAAGGACCCAGCTTTTCCTTCAGTGTTGGCCAGAGGGACTGCAAGCTGCCCAGTGGAGCTGGGGCAGGAAGCGTGAGGTGGGGATGTCCTTCCACACCTCCAGGCACCCACCTCCCTCATAGTTGCCTTCATAAAATGGAAAAACACTCGTGCCACTTCTGTCATTTTTCTTCCGCTAGCAAACCAACAGACTTCTGTTTTCTTAGCAAAAAACTGTTTTCTTCATGAATGCAGACAGATCTGTCTTAAATTTGTTTATCCACCTTTCATAAAGGACCAGTCCCAGCAAGAGCCCCAGGCAGTGCTTTGCACACTGCTCCCAGCAGACGGGTTTGGTGTGCAGGGTGTGCTGCACCCTGCAGAAACTGCATGTTGGTCTCCTCCTGCTCTGGAGCTGCAGTCACAGCATGAGCTCTGCTGGGGCATCCCTGCGCGCTGCATCGGGGCAAGCCAGGTGCCACAGCCCAAGGCTCCCCGTCACACCGTGCTGGGAGGGCTGTCAGCCTCAGCCCACCAGGCCAAGGGGCCTCAACCCAAACACTGTCTCCTGCACTGAGGTACTCACCAACAGCTACCACTAAATAGCCTTACGAAATGCAAAAGCCAAAAACCTCTTCTTCCACACCGAACAACCTGAGTTGAATAGTTGGACACAAACTACCTGATCACTAGTGTCTTGTAAAACGGCCATCCAAGGACACAGTGGCACTCATATTTTTCATCATACCTTAATGCTTTTCAGGTGTCTGACCACCAACCAGAAGGTACTTAAACCCACGTTCCCCGGTCTTAATAAAATGTTTCACCACAAGGTTGGCAAGTACTTGAGAGCAATACAAGAGGAATAAATATACATTTCTACTAAGGTCACTGATTTTTATTGGACTGTCCTGAAATTTCATTTTAGGAATTGTGAGACGTTTATGCTGTTTAATGATCTGTGGCACAAGTGTGGAACATGACAGACATTGCAGAAGACACAAAAGTATTTAACTAATCCAGATGGCAGAACATAAAGGAACTTAAACGGGACATAATTAAGCTAGGTGTATGCACAGCACAATGGCAGAGGAAATTCAACATTGCAAAAAGCAGGGTGATCAATAGCTGTGAAGAATAATCTGATCTACATTGACCCTTTGTAGTTTTCTAGGTAACCTGTCACAAGCTTGCAAGAAGACATTTAGACGTGATTTCCAGCCTTGGGCTCTGTAGGGGCCATGTTCCTGTGCCTTCTGTGGTAGTCCAGGTTTGATGTACTCCCTTAGAGCACAGCTCTGGGCAGGTTTCCTCTCCTAATTTTTGTCTGTTTCCCTGTGTCCCTCACAGACGGGTGGGATATAATCTCTGAATAACCAGCGAAGCCCCATTTGGGGTTAAACTGGAGACACTGAGTATTGCTTCTTTTTGTTATACTACACCTATGTGTTTCTTAGCATACTGAGACACCTTCGGATTTCTTCCCCACAAACCAGCCTCCACGTTGTTTTTCTGTGCACATGTGTTTGTTGCTGCAGTTCTCCAGCAAACTCTGCTCATTAAATCCCCCTCACGCTTGGCATCCTTCCTGTTGACTGCTGCAGCTTGCCAGGCTCCAATGAGTGAGTGATATTCAAAAGGCACAATTGATTTTAAAAGTGGCCCATTAAATTTGGTTACTCATTGTTTACTTTGGGCTTGTCACAGAGGAGTAGCTTCCCTCTACCCAGCTGTATCTTCTTCTCCTCCCCATCTTCCTGATCATCCTCCTCATCCATCTCCTCCTCAGGTTTCCAGTGGTAGGTGAGCAGAGCTGGCTACCCACAGCAGGTCCTACTGCTCCCACCGGCCTGCCAGGACTGGGGTGCCTCCCTGCTCTAAGGAAGTGTTAAGATTTTAATGTCAGAACAAAATATGTCTCATTTTTGGTGCTTCCCACTCCTCATCTCCGCGTCACTGGATTCCGACAGCCGGGGCCAGGGCAGGCGTAAGGGCTTCACGGCCTCTAGTGGGCAGCGGCCGGAGCTGCAGGACTTTGCAGCCACTGCCACGGAAAAGTGTGGGTTGTGTAAATGGGGATATGTTTACCCTGGTTTCCTATGGAAACAAGGCTTGTGCAAACACTCCCTCTGTACGCGCTTGTCTCCACACCCTCGGCAGCTCCGGAGCCTGATTCCAGGCTGATTTGACAGAGGTGCGGAGATTTCACAACCAGTGCCTCCAGCCTTTGTGTCGATAGGTGTGTGCCTGTGTCAAGGAGGAACTTTTATGCGTTTTCTAACAGCACGACTATTATTGTACAACTTCACACGGTACAAAAATAACAGCATCGGAGAGACTTTGCGTGTATGGGGAAAGCTGCTTTGAAATCCCTTGCGAATCACATTTGTACATGTGCCCATAGAAATACTGACCCTTAATTTTGTTTGATAATTTGCTCATTGTAGACTTTAAAAACATGTCTTTTCCATGACACGGTCAGATAGTGCAGCTGGGAAGGGAGTGGGAGGAGACTCTCCAGGTTGCCAGTACTGCCCAGACCATCACAGCACACTGCCTGCTTTGTTGCTTATAAACCTAAACTGGTGCTTGAAAGACCCAAATCTTGTATTTTCTTTCTGGTGTTAGCTTCCCTATTTAGACTGGTTTATAACAGCAGCCATTAAATATAGCAACTAAAAATGAAGGTCAGAGATAGATTCTTCATCAGAGTTCCGAGAAGCAGTTTCCATAAGTCAGCAAGAACAAAGGAATTAATTTAGATCACTCAAAACTTTCCTGGAAAATGGCTGCATATTTGATACCTTTTCTTCTCCTTGTTTTTGCTTGGCTTTATTAAAGATGGGAGAAAATATATGGCTGGACTGCAGGCTTACTTTGGGTTAATCCAGCAAAACAAGCAGTCCTTCAAGTGAACAAATGGAAGTGTGTGATCTCCTTCATCATGTCTCGCTTCTTGCAACATTTTTGTTTGAAAACCTCTTTCTCAAGTCACGTGTTGAATGCCTTGGCTTACTTGGATCATCCAAAAATAATTCTTAAATATAGTAAAACGGATTTAGATTGAAGCTGTAGGAAGTTGATCTGTAAGTGTACCTGAAGTGGCTAGGATGGGAGTTTTCATTTCAGAAGCACTTACTTCTCGTGTGTTGCAAACACTTGAAATGACAGAATTACTGGTAATGACTTTTCTGAGTTCATACCACAAATGCCAAGCCTTCAAAGACTGAAAATGACTCACATGGAACCATTCTGCTTTGTCCTTGGATAAAGAGAATCTCACAGAGGTTTTTTTACCCTCTAATTTTTCCTAGAAGTGATTTTTGAAAACAAAACCACAGTGTGGCCATTTAGTGCTAGGAAGTCTTTGCTGCTTTTGCCAAGAGAGTTAGAGGAGGACAAGGCCAAGTGTGGCATCACTCACCAAGTGTGGTATGCAGAAATATGTCTAATTGGGACCATCTTAGGAGGTAGTAGAGTATTGTAAGTTAAATAAAATCTTGCTGTCTCCAACTCTTCTGAAAAATCCTTTCTTTCTGTTCCCTTGTACTAATGCTCCTCATTTCTAAAACCCAGTTGTGGCCTCTGCCTTGGCTGCCTTGGTTGTAAATGATAGTCTCACATGTCTGGGTACCTTCCCAGCACTGACATACATAATCAAGTTTCTTATATCAAATCTCACTTTGCAGGAAATTACTTTGGGAGAATCCATCATCTTCTTTGCCCAAAGCTGCATAATGTACTGCCAGTTTTTGTTTTTCTTTCATTTTTTCCCCCTCTGTAAATCATGCTAAAAGATCATAAGGATGATGGTAATAGAAATATAATTAGTAAAGTTTTTTGTGCATGTCTGTGTTGAAAGAAAATTAATTTGTCAATAGCATAACTGACCAAAGAACCAAATGTTAGTTTTTTGGATTTCTGAAAGGTCGGGAAGACAGTGTTTCATACCTCAATCATGCTGAATTTTTCTCAAGTCTTTGCATGTTTAAAAAATAAATTTAATATAATGAAATAGTCACCAACCAGACTCATTTGTTTTCTCTTCAGTCAGTGTGAGGATGGGAGAATCACACACTGAGGGGCACTGCTAACATGGAGAATTCATGCCCATTCCCCTAAGTGTTTGTTCAAAATAAACCTCTGATATCTTGATTACAGCCTGTTAAGCTCCAAAGCAGTTCCTCAGATGAGCTGACAGCATGTAAGCATTTTTTTCTGCTGATGTTCGAGGCAGGACTGTGCAGAGAAACTTTGTCTTTCCCTCTTGGTTAGGGACAATTTTCTCCTGTGATAACTGCTGTTCTTAGTTTTAACAAATCCCGCCTTAAAGTCCCTGCGAAATGCATGATACTCTGCGAGAGGTGTGTGAGAGGACTTGGTTTTGTTGCAGGAGGTCTTGTGTATATGGATGTGTTGTGAAAACTTCATGTTTTCAGTAGAAGTGAAAGAGGAGGTGCTGGACATTTGAGGTGAGGACATTTGTTGCTCTGGGAGCCCCAGTCTGCAGCTGTAGAGGTAGTAAAAAACTTGTACGAGGAGAGCTGCTTTGTGCAGAACTCTGCTTTTCCGTTTTCGTAAGTATGGCTATGAATTTTTGCATGTAAATGCAAGAGCTGAGTTGCCATAGGGTATTTAAGGCCTAACATCCTTCACTCAACAAACACACTTTCTATGAAGAGGCTTTCAGATGCTGGGAGTGTTCTGGCCATAATTTAAAAACTTCTGCATTTAGATGCTGTTATTTATTTCTGATCTGGAAATGTATTTTGGTCAGGCCTTAAGAAAATTAGTGTCAGTAGCGCATCAACTTTGAGATTCCATATATCCCATGGAATTACCTTGATGTATTTGACATAGTCTCAAATCCTGTTTGCTGATAAAGAGATGCTTGGGAAGACAGCAGTCTAGTCAGATAAATTACCTGAAATAGTCATAGGCCTGGCACTGAGATATGATGGTGATAAATCTATACCAGGGCTGTGACACAGTCAGCTACCTTAACTACAGCTGCTGTGAGAGGCCATAAGTTTCACCCTGGGCAGTGACCATACCTGTTACAGAAACTTCAGCAGTCCCACTGGAGCAGCATTTGGAAAGAGGCCCTTGAAGTCTTAGGCAGTACAGGATGTGTTCTCGGCCTTTTACTGCTCCCCAAGCCAGTGGTACTCTAGCACTTGGCTGGGTATTTGTGGAACACTCTGTTTCCATATGTATTAGTGCTTGAAACCATTAAGTGTTCCACAGCTCTTTTACAAGAGGAGTAATTACATCCTGTTGGCAGAAATTACTCCCGCTGTTTAATTTGGAAACCATATTCTTTGCTTCCAGTCTCGTGTTGTTACACAGCAAAGAGTGGCTGCATTTTCTGCCCAGGGTGGTGGCACTTCTGTCTGACATGTGCATGGGGGATGATAGCGATGGCAGTGCTGTCCCTCAGGATGACATTTCAGGTTTGTCTGTTACCAAGTTTATTTTAAATAGTGCAGGCATGTAGCTTCAGAAATCCAACTTTTATTCACAGCAACAAAAATATCTTTTCTAGCTCTCATTTCCCTGCACAAGGGATGCTGGGCCAGCCCCCGGGTGCATTGGGTCTTGAGGCAAATGCTGATGCTGAACGTTTCTCTCTTACTCTGTCCTTTTAAAGCCTTTTATGCACAAAGAGAAACTAGCACTGCAGATGATTATTGTCTGCTAATGGTGTTTTTAATTACTGATTTTCAGGATACCCAATTAACTTTCTGCTGAAAACAAGAATTTTTTTCCTCCCTTGAAGCAAGCCAGTGATTCATATTTTAATATGAACTTTTGAAAGTTTTGACTCATGCAGCAATTCCAAGAATTTTTCTTTCTGAACCCTTTGAAGCATTTTAACATACTAATGAAATACTGTGCCTCTGTCATCCACAAAGCAAACCTCATGTTAAACAGGGCTTGCTGTCAGTGAAGCATGGCAAGTGCCATTTCCAGGGCCCTTGAGATGCCTTGTCACACAGCATGCCCTTGGCGGGAGCGTACAGCCACACTTTCCCAGGCCCCAGCCTGCAGGGGCACAGAGGCGAGGGTGGTGCCACCGAATCGAGTGTGGCACTGCCGCTCCTTGGGAAGGGAAAAATACTGGGAAACAGAGCTTGCTGGAGAGTGTTTGGAATCAGGACGGAATTTATCAGCTGGTCAGTTCGATCAAACCAAAGGGAGCTGCGTTGGGCTGGGCTCTGGGAGCCCTGCTTTGCAGGGAGCCGAGCGGGAGATCGGCAGTCCTTTGGTCGCGTGATGAGTAAAGCAGAGAGGCACTGCTTGGCTTTCACAAGTGAGACTCAAGCTGTAGAGTCCAGAGCTGAAAAACATTTATGTTGGCTGTTAAAGGGAACGCATGTGACACAGAGATGTGCCATATAAACTCCAGAGATTTTCCAGCAGGAGAAAGACTAAATGAGGACCAAGTATAAATGAGAGAGGTTCCTCTGAAAAGTAAGTTAGGTAACGCATATTTTGATCCTTCAAAGAATATGTTTGATATTAAAATGCAAAAGTGTACAGCTTTCTCATCAGGTGGAGATAGTGCAACTGTCCTGCTTTACTTAACACCCGCAATAGTAAATGAATGACAAATAGTTCAGGATCTCTTTGGGAAATGGCAGTCAGAGGTAAGAGCATCTAACTGTATGAAAACTGCCCAGGAGAAAAATCCCCACTCAACATGTTATTATTAAAGCTCTATGTTTTAGATAGGAAGTTTTCAATTTGCTTTTTTATTTTGATTTTGCCTTGAAATATCCATCTTGATGCAGAGTTTCAAATAGTAATAACCCAGTATATTTCCTTTCCCCTTGTTTTCTTGCTGAAAGTGATGCAGCACTTTATGTTCCGTCATCTCTACAACTTTTCAAATCCCATAATCCTTAGGAGAAAAAGGAGTGTGTGTATGAGTGTGTTTGTAGGGGAAACCTGAGAACAAGGTTCGTCCCTTCCTGGTAGCAGAAAGTGAAAGCTTTGCCTCAAGTTCTGCTCCAGAATCTTCCAGGGTTAGCAGAAGACATGCAATAAGAAAGTGGGATGAAAGGAAGGGGGCATGCAGCGGGGCACTGGCTCCGTGTGCCCTTCCTCTGCAGGCAGCTCAGTTTGCAGTTGTACCGTGGTTATCAGTGGTGTGGTAGCGTGATAGGGAACAGCAGCAGGAAATGCTGGCAGAATCTGTGAGGCTGGCACTTGGGAGCAACAGAGGAGATCAAAGACTTGAGTGCGTTTGCAGGCTGGAGAGTAATTGCAAGCCCCCGGACAGCCTCGGGCTGGCAGTGCAGCCTGGCCATCGGCTCTGTCTGGCAGTGTATTCCCAAGGGAGAAGTGAGTATGTGGCACAGGGGGGCACAGCTGCAATGCTGCGCTCAGTTCTCATTCCCCGTGATCCAGCCCCCATTCAGCTTGCATCAGGGGATGCAGAAAAGTTGTTAGAGGGGAAATGGCTTGTTTTGTCAAAGCAGGCTTAAACAGGGCTGTGCTGTAGTCTCCAGGATCCAAAGATCTCCTGGCTGATCTTGTTGCCTTCAACTGGATGGTGAAAACTAATACAGAGAACTTGAGCTGGAGGATCCAAGTGTAGCTCAGATGTGGAGAAGTTTCAGCTGAAAATGGATGTCCAGACTATCAGAGAAGGAAGGCTGCAAAGCAGTGGTGTGGAGGATCTGTAGGCAGACACAAGTGCTCCTCTTCATAGATAAGCATCTTCATCTTGCTCATCTTTCCATTAGTGTCCTCATACCTGTTGTTTCTTCTCAAACAGCTCAAGGCTTTCGCACACCTATCTAGTGTCTCCTGCATTCTGTTTTAGCAAAGCAAAATCTGACAGAAGAATTAATGTACTCTTGAGTACCTTAGAGTTTTAAATGCAAAATGCAAGGTTTTTAATAATTCTGTTTACCACATTATAGGCAAATAGGCTACAGTCAGAGTGCCTTTAAACTGTTAAAACTTTCCCCCGGACAGCCTCGTGGTAGAAGGCTTGACATGTTAAACATATACAACTCCCAAAAAGAGTTCAGGGCCAAGCAGGCACAGCTATCCTGGTTGCATGGAGAAGTCCGAGCTCTTCTAATTACAAGTCACTGGGGGAAAATGGCAAGTCATTTATTCCATCCCCTTCCCCTTCCCAGTGTAGTTAGTGGGAGCTGAAACCATTTGTGAGCTTGGTGTGCAGCAGGGTCTCAGCAAATTCACAGCCATCTCCAGGTAAGGGGAAATGAAAGCTGCACAACAGTGGCAGGAGGAACTATCCTGCTGTCCTTCATCCCTGGGACAACATCTACCAAACAAGGGAGAGTCAGGGATCCCACAACCAGGGAACACAGATGGACTCATGTTCACACTGCTTAGGAAGAAGTTGGTAGAAGTGGTCCAAAACAGGAACCAATAATGCAGATAATTGTTTCTGGGACCTGAGCTCATTCCATGGCCTTGGATTCAGCCATACTGTGCTGATGTAGGGCTGTGTTCACAACTAGCAGGTAGTGTGGGCCAGCAGAAGATTTGCAGAGAGAAAAAGTCCTGATAAGCCACCATCTATGCTACCACATTTTGCTGCTTTATGGGGGATTTAGTCTAGTTTGAGCCTGTGAACTGAACACTCACTAATGGTGGCAGCAGATCTTCCCTTTCTTCCCGAAAGAACTCAGTGCACTCTCTGAACTAAAGCACATGGAGGATGATGTAGAATAAATAAATTTATTTCCACCTGCAACAAACTTTTTTTCTTGTTATTCAGGTGATGATCAGCAATCGCAGGGGAGAGAAAGAGCAAGTCTTGCCCTCTGTACCATAAACATTTCTCCAGACATTAAACAAAAAGCTCTATAAAAGTCCTTGGAAGATCTCCATCCATATAGTGCATGTCACACTGTGGTATTAAGTCTTTAATCTCTTTGGAAACCTTTGCTAGAGATTCAAAATTCTGTTATTATTCAAGTGGATATGTACTACTGATGGGTCTCATTTACGGATTTTCAAGTACACTTTAAAGGTCAAACAAGTAATTTTAATCGGTTATGTGGGGTTTTTTGACAGCTGATAAGTACTGAATGTACAACAGCACCTGGAAAGCAGATTTGCTGTATTTACCATTACATATTTGGATTGGTTGCAGGGATAGTGCTTTGCCCACGCTCGTTGCACTCTCCATCATCAAGTTACTGGCACTGATCAACCAGTGCATCCGCAGGAGAGCAGTGTCATTGCAGCACTTCAGATCTGAGTCACAGCCTGGACAGGGGCCCAGGACCTCTGTCTTACGTCTGCTGGTTAAGAGAGGAGTAGCTGCATCAGAGTGAGTGGTGTTGTCCTTGGCTCAGAACATGCCTGGCTACTTAATCCATACTGCTTTCTCCTAGGCTGCCAGGCTAGTAACCATTTGGAAATCAGTCTGGTGTTGTTGTTCTGAAGTTCTTGTGTGCAGGTCACTCATGCCGTGCTGGTGGCGATCACAAGGTGATGACTATCCTCACAAGAAAATGAGAATATTTTCCCATTTCAACAATATCAGTCATAGACTCAGAGCAAGGCTTGAGCTCGGGTGCTGTGGCATCAGCTTCTGTCATGTGAACTAAAGGGCTGACTGCAGTGCTTATGGGTGCAGCAGTACCTATGGGGATGAGCAGAAAGCCTGGCCAGCCCCAGAATGAAACAGAGGAGATTCTTCAGCTTAGGGAAAAAAGACAGTCAAATTGGATCTGACAGAAGCCCACAAAGTCATCTATCACGTGGAAAAAGTGAACATGGGAGAATTGCAGGGCATGTAATGAAGTGGTTAGAGAGTCTGAGTAAATAGACAAAAGTGCTTTTTTTGGTGTTTTTCCACTGCAGTTTTGGAACATGGTAGAGTAGGGTGGACGAGACTCAAAAAGGGATGAGATCCACTCATAGAAGACTAGCAATGCAATAGTCCAGCTCCAGCAGCTGGCAGGAGAAGCCCATGGGTCCCAGCTTGCTGGGAGTTGAGAGGCTCACTTGGGCAAGAACCGCTGTTGGCACACGCTGCTCTTGCACACTTCCCTGGTCAGAAACCTGGGATGTTCTTCCTCGAGCCTACAGCAGCAGCTCAGCTGTTCTCCAGTGTGAGCAGCAGTCAGGGGAGCCCATGGGCCACCAGGACACGGGCAGCTGCTAGTAAGGAAGGAGTTGGTTTTAGCCCTGGCAACACTTTGAGCTGGCATGCAGCTCTCACCGTAGAAAAACCCCAGAGAAAACACCAGGATTTTGCAGCCCATTCGGACTGTATCCAGATCTGCCCAGTCATTTTTCATTTCCACAGCACAGTTTCTTAAGAGGATCTGGAGGGTGGAGGGTTAGAACAATTAACAGTTTACAGAAATTCGGCTCTGTTTTGCTGTTTTCATGGGAACAAAGTTCGTAGCGCTGGTTTTATGGTACCACCTTGCTTTTATACTCCACGCTTTGTTAAACATGCTAATAAGCTCAGCGCTGTGTAGTGCACTTAGTGCTGTGCAGAAAATAAAAGTGTTTCCTGCCCACACTTCACAAGAGTGCTGTGATGGTAAAGGCTCTTTCAAGCTTAGGGCTGCTAGCCTAAACAGTATCTACACTGGGCTAGTCTCTCAGAAAGCTCTGTATTGCAAATGTAAATTTATCTTTGTAAGAATGACAAGCTCCTGTTCAAAGCACAGCACTATATAAAGCAGTTCACCGAGGCAGTAGGTTTTACCATATTCCCCCCCTGGAACAGAGAGGAGTTTTGTATTACATTAATCAGCATCTAAGCCCTGAAGGTCACAATTATCTGACCACTATTTTTCAGTATTAGTGATTTTAGTACATGATTAACTTTCATGTGTGCATCATTAAGATGAGGAATTGTTTTTGAAGTTTCAAATAGAGCAGCAGGTCTTAGCTGTAGTATTTGCCATACTTGCTCAGCCACTCTTAAAAGGAATGATTTATAGAAAATCCAGCTGTGAGTTTTCGTTTCTTCAAGAGCAGGAGGCGGGACTAGAAACCAACCTAAAACCAAGCGGAGCATTGATCAGAGTAGAAATGATGTAGAGCACAGCTCCGCAGACAACAGCTAAGCATCGTGGAAGTATTAGCTGGCAGCGATAAGGAGGCGGAAGCAGAGCTCGGTGACAGAGGAGCCATCTGTCAGGAACTGGGAATCCGATTTCAAGAAAGCAGAAAATGAAGTAAAGAAGAAAGTGATTTTGGTTCAGAGGTACAGTGGAGCCCAAGGATATCTGTGGACAGTAAGTTTCTATACTGGAACAGGGATGTTTAATACAGCAGCTAATGCTGTTTGAAAGGGCTTTTCAGCTTTGAAAACAGACATAAGTAGCTCCTGTATTAAATAGCTTTTACTTCAAGTTCTTATTTATTTGTAAGATGTAAATAAGCTTATCTGTTTGAGGTGGCTTGTTTAAAAACTTGTAAACAAACTTTAAAACTGCTGGTTTTACTTACTTCAGAGGGTGTTATTTTGTTTAATAAGGTCATCTCCTGTTGAGGATAAGATTTGCTCGTAGCCTTTCAGAAAAATATCTTAGAATAAAAGGCTGTTTTGGCCCCAGCTGCGAGGTGAAAAAGGGTAGGCAAGAATATTTTTTCTGGAAAGGGGAAAGGAGTTCCCACCCAAATAGATCTAAACTAACTGGAACTACAGTGTATAAACACCCCGGGGGTAAATCCTACCCTCAGTTACACTGTTGTAAGTCAGGTTTAAGTCTACTGTAGTTAATAAAATTACTCCTGATTTAATTAAGGATAGAATTTGGTTGCACATTTCTTAATAATGAAAAAGCCCCATGGTTCTTTCCAAACTGCATTTTATGGTAACAGATTATTAAGGACTTGCTTGAAAATATGTTCAAATTAATTGAAAACTCACACTGTGGATGCATCTTTTGTCATATACTTGTATGCTGCTTTGAAATTAGCACAAAAGCCAGCGTGAGATATTGTAAGCAATCCTATTATTTCTTGTTAGCAGGTTCTTAGATAAGGTTTGCATTGCTCATAATTTCATGCTCGTTTCACTTCAGTGGCTTGTATTTGGGGTGATATGCTTTAATGCTATAAAGGTTTGTGGAGCTCCAGCTGGGAGCGATAAGGCGATATTATCTGTAGCAGAAAAGTGTCAAAGTTCTGTACAAGACCCCAGACTGTCTGTTAGGGAGTGAAACTGTTCTGTTACATATTGTACAGAAAAATTACTCTTGGTGTGGTTTTAGTGTACGAGTTTGAAGCAGAAGCATTGGCTGCTGACTGAGAAAAAAAACCAAGTAAAACCCACTCACTATTATGGCCCAATATGGATGACAAAACACTGTAGCATGTGTGGGAAAATGGCTGCAGTCCAATGTCTGGAACCATTTATCTTCTGGTAGAGTCTGGAAGATGACTGTTTTATGTATTTTACAGAAATCCCTGCTGATTGATTTCATTTACTTAGGAGGAGGGGTCACAGTGACTGATGGCAGGGACAACTGGGGCAAAAAGTGGATTCTTTGCATTATCCTGACATCCTGTTCTGGTTGGGATTATTGGCACCTTTTGAAGGGAACAGACTATGTTGGGCACATCTTACTGCTGCATTTGCTGCTGCTCACAGACAGAAGTTTGCTGCTTCTTTCTGGGTCTCAGCAAGCTGAGAGTTGCAGGTTGTGCTTCCACTAGTGCCAGGCACATTTTGGAAATTAAGATTTGCAGGGGTTTGGAGGTGAACGGACAGAACTGGGTTCAGGTCTCTGTAAACTGCCAGAAGCTTGGCTGATGGTGGGTGCTGTTATTGAAGAGGGAGGAAAGACTCTGTGAAAGGTCTGGGAGGAAATTCTGTTTTCAGTGTGTGAGGCTTGCAGAAATAGTTTGTCCCTCTTTAGCACATGAGATTTGTATGCTAGGGTGATGATACTGTTTTTTTCTGACATTTGTTGCTAAAATAGCCACAATTCCTGGCATTTCTTTATTTATATGGAATAAAGAGCTTACCAAGCACATTAGAAACAACAGGGATATGCTGTACATCAGTGTTACTCATTTATCTCTCTGTTATTTTTATGTGTGCTCCGATGGCCTGTCTGTCAAGGTGTTTGCCTTCAAATCAGTTCGGCTCACATCACGGCATGACAGTCACTTGTTATGTACCAGGCATGTCTACAGGCATTTGCTTTCATGTTGCAGGGAATGAGTGCCAAGATTTTCATATGATGAAACAAAAGGGTGGGGAATATGTTTCCTAGTCAGTAAGTACATTGCTACTGTGTTGTTTTACAAAACTGGAGAGGAAAATGGATTTTTCAATTGACAATGCTACTTCGTTTGGTACCCTTTAGGCTCTTCACAGGGTCCTCTACTAATGGTTACAGTGCCAAGTCCAGTGCAGGATCACATAAAAAAGCTGGAGAAAGGGAAAATTATTGTGTGTCCCCCATCACATCCAGTTTCCCAGACAAAACCGCTTAGTACAGTCAAGACATTTTTCATTGACAGAGAGAGAAAGAGAGAGAGAGAGAAAGAAGGAAGGAAGGAAGGAAAGAAAGAAAGAGAGAGAAAGAAAGAAAAAGAAAGAAAGAAAGAAAGAAAAAGAAAAAGACAAAATCTTCTCATGTACCCTAACTGCTGAGGAAGTTTCCTATATTTACCAAGTATTTTTATCAGAGCAGTAGGAGCAGTTAAGCACTGTGCTTAAACAGTATCCCAGATATAAACTCAACATCACCTCTCTTCTGGAGAGCATCCTGTACTATTGCCATGCACTACTATTCAGCCCACTCAGGTTCTTTGGTCTCACTGCTCCTCATGCCATCTTGATGTGCACTCATTTTCTCTCTCTGTGTGTTGAGGATGTGCATATGGTCACACATTTTGGTTTTACTCATGTGTTAACCTCTGATTTGGATTTTTCAGTTTACAAGAATTTAGATTAATTGTAACCTTTTCTGTTTTCTTAATTTCTTTCACTTCATTTTCAGACACTACATGTTTTGGTTATCCTCCCACAGAACAGTTCCTTGTTGACACTCTCCCAGAGGCATAGCTGCTTTTGCTCTTCATTAATTTAGTTTGAGCCTTTCCGGCTTTTTGGTCTATCTAACTCAAGAGGACAGTGGGTAGTGCCATGAATTTCAGGGGAAGGTACCACTTACATTCCTTGGGTATGCCACTGAGCTGCCTGATGATCCAGAACAAATCTAGTACCCCAGTTACTTTTTTAGATCTGTCTTTATCATGGGGTCCTCAATGGGGTTACTCTTCCTTGAGAGAGAGAGTGGTGGCAAAGAGATCCAGTTGTAAATCTAGTGTCTCCCTTTAATCTTGAATTTGGGAAGGAGGGGGAAAGAGTGGTCTAAGATGATGCATGCTTGTTTTTTCATCCAATGGGACTGCATTCTCCTAGTATTTGGAGCATGTTTGGGGACTTTTAGCCCCTGATGATTCCTCTTCCGTAAGGATTGGTAGGATGGTGTGGTCAGGCTCCAGCCATTTAGTCTGCTGCCCACAGTCCCTACATTTTTATTAGTCAGCTCTTAAATCTCTTCATTACATGGAATCATTTTTCATGTGGCCACCACAAAGGTGCCTTCCTGAGTGTGCTAGTTCTTACAAATAAAATATCTCAGACCATATTTTAGACATGTTGCATATTTCCCATTTTTCAAACAAATTTTGTCCATTCGTACTTTGCAGTATAGCACATGACAAGCATAGGGCGGGTGGTAGAACTACAGCTGCCTCTTGTTTTCTTATCAAATATTGATAAAAACAGTAAATCAGATTAAAAAAAAAAAAAGGAGCTCTGTAGACTGTGGAACATTATGAAACCACCCACTGAATGTCTGCGCAAGACATACGACAACAGCAAAGCTGTTATGTACTAAATGAGTTCAGAGTGGGGGCCAACTGAATGCAATGCATATAAGTGATTTACTTACTCATTTATAACCCTAACCTAGAATCATGAGTGTTTGCTGTTCTGTAAAAAGGATGACTTTATGTGACCCTTTAAAGCCTTCGGCATTAAGTGGCATTAAGTTGATGGCTACTTGTTTTGTACCTTCAGTGAAAAATTATGCATAAATCAAGTAGGCTTTTCTTGTAATGTACTCATAATCCTCACAAGCAAAACTCCCACCCAAAAGCAGTGATCAAACACCATTTCTTGAACTCAGAAAGGTCACCTCATAAAAAAATATGAAGGTATAATACTCAGGCCACCCAGGCAATTTCTTTTTTGGCTAGGACATTAATTAAGTCATTGTAAGGTTAAAATAATAATGGGGTTCTGATGTAAGCAGATAGAAGACAGGGAAGCTACATTAAATTCAGTTTCCAACCACCAAACACATCTAGAAGATTAAGCTCACTTGCTGTTTAAAGAACATTTTGCACAGGGACAGACAGGATGGGCTGAGGTTGAGTCCTGAATGTTCTGGGGTTTATGTATTTAAATAAAGCCCATAGCATTGTTTTTGTTCCTAATTACCTCTGGTTTGTTGATTTATTGATGCTTTTGAAGGCAAGTAGACTCAGTAAAACAGAATCATTCTGTGTCATGTAAACTTTCCTCTTAAATCTGTGGACATTATAGACAAAAGGAAAGGATTGATGGTGGGAATTTCTGTGGAGATGGTCTTCCACCTACAGGCAAAACCAGTGGTAGATGTCTCTAAAAGGTGGAATTGAGTTACTGAATTGCAAATGAATGGAAGGTCTTGTGAAATCACTAATTAGGGCTGTCTCAGTTCTTGAAATCTGCCAGTGCAGCCAGCAATTCGGGCAGAACGTGCCTGGGAACCAGCAACCCTGCAAAAGGGGTTGGTGGCTGGAGCGTCTTCATTGTTGCTGGGAGAAGTGATGCTGAACTTACCCATTCAGTGTGAAATGTCCCTTCAGATTGGGGTGACTTTGTGGGAAATAGGAGCACTGTGTGCTTTAGCACTTGTTCTGCAGGCTTTGAGCAGGGATGAAAACCCAAATGGCAGTCCTTTGCCAGCCATGAGCACTGACGTGCCATTGAAGAGTCACAACATGGTCTCAACGGGCTTAGTTTCAGGGAAGTACCTGGAGCCTGCACCTACTTTCTGCTGCCCGTGTCCTTGGGGCCCCCGTTTCCAGACCTGAACTCCAATTCCAAAAAGAACCTCTTCATCGTCTTTTTCAGCACAGCAGAGCATAGCACTGAGGCATTGCTCCTTCTGTGTCTCTCCTGTGTCTGTGCATCCCAGCTGCTACACCTGGAGCAGGAGATGGGCCCTCACTTGTCACAGAAGAAGGGTTTAACAGACTCATAGATGCACAGAATGATTTGGGTTGGAAGAGGTCTTAAAGATCATCTAATTCCAAACTCCTGCCATGGCCAGAGATGCCGTCCTCTAGATCAGGTTGCTCAAAGCCCCACCCAACGCGGCCTTGAACATTTCCAGGGATGGGGCATCCACAACTTCTCTGGGCAGAAGATTTAGAAGATTTGTTTGGGAGATGTTGAGTTTGTCACATCCCTGCACCAGCAGCTAACAACCTGCATGAGCAGCTCTGTTATATTAATTTGGTTTGCAAGAACACTTAACATAAATAAGCAGAAGTGAGTGTGGTAGATACAGGCCCAATGATGTGCACCTCTCTTGTACTTCTGAGCCACTGAATTCAAAATGTAGATTTATGTTAATATTTAGCAACCTTACACAGTGCATTTAATCTCCATAGGCCTGCAAGAACGTGTCTAATTTATACATCCAAATTAATGGAGGTAATCACATGTAACAGTCAGTCTTTTCATCACTTAACCCAATGAGGAATGAAGACACTATTTTGTTTGGACCATAATTGCTTATACATACCTGAAAATACCATCCCATATTCTCAGTTCTTTGTAAAAACACCATGAGTTTGCCGTTACAAGAATATTTCAGAGAACTGCATAATGAGTTAGCTTCATTTTTTAACTGAACCGAAAATTAGGAGGCTGACCCAGATCTCAGTGGGATATATCCAAAGGAGTTTTTCAGTGAACTTAGATGCTGAATGAGCTAGTTCATTTTTTAAAATTGTTTGAAAAACATCTTTCAGAAAATAGAGTCTTGGAAGCCTGTTACTTATAATGGGCATGCTTGCAGACCTCTAAGGCAGCAAACATCCTCATGCTTCATATTATTTATTTATATTACATTTATATTGTCCACACGAACTTCCAGAGCAAATTCAATAGACAGCTATAGTTCTGCCTTGATTCCTCAGACCTGTTAGCTGTGACATCCAAGTTGGGAAAATATCTGCCAGCTCCAGGTGGCTGAGCACACAGGTGGGTGAAACATGAGCAGTAATTTGGGGAACCATGAGGTGGTGTCCTGTGACCAGAAGGTACTGTCCACGGTTTTTACAAAAAGGGGCAAGGAGTTGTGAACATTGCTGGGAAGCCTGGGCTTTATTTAGCTACAGCAAAAGAAACTGCCTGTACCAGCAGCCTGTACAAGTACTGAGAAGTTCTGGTGGTAAACTATGAAATAATTTAATGATCTGTTCAAATTAAACGCAAAATCAAAGATTAGAGGGGTCTGTCTGGTATCACCTATAGTCATGCTCAATAACATCCCGTTCTGTGATTCGTTCCACTCAGCTTGCTGGGATTATCATATTTGTCAAATAAGGCAGCAGAACTGAGTTTTCAGGTGCAAAACACATACAGTGAGAATCCTAAGACCTATGAAAAAAAATCCTTTCTTATTTAGTCTTTGTACTCAGAACTTTTCCCTTGACATCTGCATAATATAATACAAATAGGAACTACAAATTCAATTTTTCTTAGTCTAAACTATGTTCAGGATCAATATTCAAATTTGGTGGAGTTTTAACTCCCATCCAATTGTCACTGTTTTAAATCACTTTTATAGCTAGAATAAATTTTCACTGAAAGCAGGTTTTTTTTGCAACATTTCTTTTCCAGTTAAAAAAAAAGAACAAGAATAAAGACTACCAAACAAAATGCAACTTGTCTAAAATCTCATAAAAGCTCTTACACAAGAATCTATCAAGCCTGGGAAAATATGTGTTCTTTTGTAAAAACATATTTTTCCTTGAAGTCATTGCTAGATTAC
The DNA here is from genome assembly GCA_013397915.1 of Daphoenositta chrysoptera. Classification (NCBI taxonomy): domain Eukaryota; kingdom Metazoa; phylum Chordata; class Aves; order Passeriformes; genus Daphoenositta; species Daphoenositta chrysoptera. The sequence continues at coordinate 1,834,661 of VZRO01003713.1, forward strand.
AAAAGTTCACATAACATATTGGTATGTGTATGTGTTTATGTAAGACAGGCCTCTGTATTTCACTTTCTGATGTCAGTGTTGCCTTGACAACTGTATTTTATTGATTAGTAGAATATATGTAATTTGGTTCAGAGCTGCATCATCTTACAAGGTCATTTTTCTTTGTGAGTTGTTTCATTTTCTTATTCTCTGGGTAAAATTATTTTTCTTATATGAGAAATAACATTCTTTTGATCCTTTTGTGGGGGCTTCTGTGGCTGTACTCAAAACCCAACAGAGTTTGACAAATGCATGCTGATAAAAGTCATTAAATACATTTCTACTGATACATGCGTTTCTTATTCAAGTTGTTTGACTGTATATGTTAACCTAGTATCTAATCTATAACTTCACTGGTAACCAACTGCAGACTCTATCCATGCAATTCCAGTTATTACATACCTTCAGGGTGCTTTTCCTCCAGAGATCTGAAGTTCCAAATAGTAACACTTCTCAGAATCTCTTTGAACTAGATATTATTATAGAATTTATTTGACACTTAGATAAGCCATGATGTGCAAAACTTCCCCCATGAGAATAGCTCCTGAAATTTAACCCTTACACCCTTATTCTACCCATTTGTGGGTGTGTCAGATCTATGGGTTGGTTCCTGACAGAGGACTGTATCATTTAGCAAACCAATTGTCCCATTACCAGTCCTATTTCTGGGAGTGCTGGCCGGGTTTATGAGAAGTTTTGGTCCTGACCTGAAGAGCTTTCATTTTCACACCAACTGAGCAGGGGCGAGGATGGAAGGGGTAGGCGGGATGCGGTGTCTCGGTTCAGATTATGAACCATTATTATCTCCATCCATGGTCTGATTATGTGCACAGCTGGAGGATCCACGTAGTTAGGTTTACCAAATCTCTGCCTGCTTTGGTTTTTCCTTGCCCCCTGTGTTTATGTGTCTCATGGTTTATGAGTATCACAGGAGTCAAGAGCAGTCAGGGTGTGCAGCTTCCTGGATGAAATCAGACAGGGGAACAACATGAAAAAAAATGAAGAGGCCAAGGAGAAGGAAGAGGAGTACAAATAATGGATGGGAAAGTAATGAAGTTCAGCCAGATGTTGATGTAAAAGCTGTCTTTTTTTCAGTAGAACTGAAAGCCATCCCTACAGTCCTAATATTAACAATTTACAAATTGTAGCAGTGATTGTATTTATATGTCATACAGAAGGTAAATGATGGCAACGGGTTGTCAACACACATAAGAAAACAAGTCTGAAAATCTCTAGCACTTTCTTTAAATGTAATAGTTCCTGACAATTAAATATCCCATTGGTTGCTATCTAAATATTTATCTTCAGTGAAATTACAAGTCCACAGTCAAAGAAAACCCACGCTCTTCTGTTCCAGGTTTTAAAGACTAAATTATGTTCTACTTTTGAAAAAATGCTTGGTTCCTGGGTCTATCCTGTTGTCTTTTTCTGGATAATTTTGAAAAAAAGAAAGAGAAGAGAGTCTGCCATTGATGGCCACTGTTACTAGGTTGTAGTTTTGAAGGTTGTTTACCGTGCTAAGACAGAGACTATAATGTGAAATAATGTTTTTAATCTTTTGGATTAAAACATTCAGCAACAGGTCTTCCTAGCAACAAGGCCCCACCTAACACAAAGCCTCATTTTCTTGCATGGATTTTCTGGGTCAGTTGCTGGCAGCAACAACAATAATTTACTCCAGATGAAAGTCAGGCCCACTATTATTAGCAATAACACGGTATTTGTCGGAAAAATCAAGAAACAGTGGCGTTTGCTAGAGAGACCATGCATCTTGTGGAGAACCTGCTCCATTTAATTCAAGATTTAGGTACCTGGGATTAAGCAGATGGTCTAGTCAATTTGTCATAACTGCTTAAATTCCTGGTACAGTCTAAGGAGAGCGGCAGTTGCTTACTGAAGATCTGAGGAGGAAGATCTGTTCCCCCTCTCCATCCATCTATCCATCCATCCATCCACCCACCCAAGGATGATTCAGTCTGCCTCATTCAAGTAAATACCTCTTCCACTGGGATTATAGAGGAACAATAGGAAATAAATGCTGGCAGCTCCATGCAGTTGGGTTTTACTCATTTGAAGATGGATGTGACTTATCTGCCTCTTGCATAATAGCACAAGAATTAGAGCACTGCCCCCAGAGAGAGGCAGTCCTGGGCTCTACTTGTTCTGAGTGGGTTGAGCTCACATCTCCTACATTTAACTCAGAGGAGCTAAATTCCCCCCTTCGTAGGATGACCATCCGTAAGTCTCCATGCTTTTGGTTTTTTATCCTTTCTTTTTCTGCCTGTCTGTGAGGACTGTAAGCTCTGTAGGGCACCAGCTAGTTTGTCATGAAACATTTGAGTAGCACTGACTGTTGCAAGGTTCTGATTTTGGCTTTGTAACGAAATACAAATAATGGCAACAGTTGTGCAAATTTGTCTCTTTGCACCACAAAAAATGCTGAGTAAAAGCTTTGTTCTTGTGAATGCATTTCATATTTTTGGCTGCTATTGATAAAAGTCGGGCTTTGTACAGCCTTTCGTTGTGAAATGGTTTGTGAAACGGAGGATGGGTCTGCCAGGATGTTGGATTTGATGAGTATTTAGGGAATTGCTGATTGCTTGATGGTTTGATACAGCCATGATTATGTCCTCATTTTTGTTGTCTCTTCTAGAGACATTCATGCTTGAGCTTGGTAGATTTGTAGCACTGGGAAATATGATGCTCCAAGGCCCTTTCTTGCAAATTACTCTTTTAGGAGATTTTTTGGACCTAGGCGAGTATGTAGCTCAGGGCAGGAGTAGACTGCAGAGCTCCTACTCAGTGACACAGCCCCTCAGTATCTTTTTCTCTTGGAGTTTCTAAAGAAGAAAGCGGTGGGAGGGAGGGACAGACAGGGCTGAGGGCAGTGTGAGGACACTGTGCTGTGGGGACATTATGTGGTCACTCCTGCAACACTGGCGAAGAATGCAGCAGTGATGTGTTCCTCACATGAATCATCCTGGAGCAGCCGAAAGTTGGAGCAGCCCATTGCCCAGTGATGACTAGTGGTTGACCTTTCTTTCCATCTTAGAGATTATTGTAAAATTGAGCTAAATGACTTTCTGCTTTCTGAGCACTGACATCAGTGCAGCCTGGTTTCCTGGGAATTTGGATTCCTTTCCCCCACCTCACTGAAAACAAGTCCTTCCCCTCCCCCATGTCACTTCCCAGATCTCTCTCCCATCCCTTAAATATTTGCAAGAGAAGGGGTACAGACACTGATGCTGATGCAAAGCATTGGGTACTCTGCAGCCAGCTGTCTGCTGCTTCTCAGCATGTGGGTCACCCCACAAATGCCTTTCCCTTACTGGAATGCTCATTTGTATACTTTCCTCTGCTCTGCACCAGCTTTTCTAAAAGGTAATATCTTTAAGACATGGCTCCTCCTGTCATATTTGGCTGAAAGTGGCCAGTAGATTCTGAGAGAGACAGGCGGTATGAATATTTCTTTAGGAAGCAGCTGTACAAATATACTGTAATGCATGCAGAAATTAAAAAAATTATGAAGAAATTAGTAGGTGAAGCTCTGTGAGTTGTGTTGTGAGGGAAGACATAAAAGGAATACATTTTTAGGTTTGCTGTAAATTTTTTTAATGATTATAATGAAAAATTGTTGAGCAATTCAACAATTGAGTTGCTCCTCCATCATAAGGAAAATGTGGGACTCACCCTAGCAGTTCATCCCTAATGTGTTCCAGCCCAGCCAGTGATGAATTTGGTCTGAACTTCTCAAGCATAGCAAACACCTATACATCTCACAGATAGTTAACATTATATCAGTACATTGCACCTATGAAGTGACAGTTGTTTTGGTCATCTACTACTTTGCCACCTTTAAAAGTGGCAAACTATTAAAAGTATTATAACTATATGTGCCCATTTTAAGACATAGATAAAGTCAGATTTGGAAGACCAGAGTCTACTTTTTAGAAGATTCTGGCTATGGTTAGGATCTAAGATTTTAGGAGAAACATAAGATCAGAAACTAACATTGTTTCTAAGTATACCCACTTGTGCTGCATATTAAAGGAAATTGTCCCTAACTAGAAGTCCCTGTGAGCATTGTGGAAGCATGCACCTGTGATGTGCACAAAAACAAGCTGTACAGATCCCAGCTTGGAGTCAAGGTGGTTGCACAGTACTGTGTGCTGTTATTTCTCGGTTGCTGGTGCAGGTTTTTCCAGTAGAAAATTATTTGAGAAGGTGTCTGGCAGAATGGATCTAAATAAATTAAAAATTTTATATATTTATGGATGAAACAGTTGCTAAATACATATTAAATAAATGAAGGTAAAACCCTACAATAAAGCTATTTATTATATTTCAGAGGGATCTTCCATCTTAACATTCCTGAGGTCTCATTTGTGATGCTGTCATTTCTCATTTTTTCATCTCCTGAAAGCAATATTTGCCTTAGGGGTATGGTATCATTGTGAGTAAAATGAGCTGGTACTACTGGTTTCATGGCTAATTGCTGTCCTTCGAGCAGCTCCCTTAGCATACAGCTCTGAAGGCTGCTTTGGAAGGGGCTTTATACTTACCACGGATGGTAATGCCCTGCTGTCTTCCAAAATGATGGAGGAGAGCATTTTGCCCTTTTCATTTTGAGGCATCATAAAGTCTTGGAGACTTTTGAGGCCAATTGCCAGATGTGATTAAAAATTAATGAAACAGAACAATTGTACCTGATCCCCCTGACACACTTGAGTAACAGCTTTTTGTAAGACTACTATTCTAAATTATTATTTTTGCATCTGTATTTTTCTCTCATCTGACCACAATGACTTCTTCCTTATTATTAAAAATGGGAAACAATAGTAGAGGATATTTGAGGATCTTTTTTCATGCAGTTCCCTGCAAATTCTGGTTGGATTTTGTTCATTGCACATAAGATGAACTATCAAGACAGACTGTAAACTGGAACATGAAACTGAGGTATTAAGTGAGGAAGGAGATCTGCTGCTGTTTAGTGCTACAGGAGGTGTCTTTGCTAAAGCTCACACTCAGTGTGTGCAATTTGAAACATTTACAAAAAAATATCTGGTTTTGGGGGTAGACCTACACTTCTTCAAAGCCTGTCTGTACTGGAAGAGAGACTAAATATCAACTTTTCTGTGTGCTCTTACCTCAACCTTCAAATATTCTACAGGAAAGGAAGTAGAAAAGAGCAGGGGGTGAGGAGGAGTGTGGTATCTGCATTGATGCGTTAGAAGGTTATTGGGGAATATAAATGCTCAGGCCCTGAGATTGAAGAAAAACAGTAATTTGACAACAAGTAATTAATTAATACTAATTAATGCTTCTTTATTACTTCACAAGTGCTGAGGATTGCAGACAACAATGTAAATGTAGAGACTTGGTTATACATAGAGAGATTTTGTTCTTCAAATTCTGTCAATCTTTTCAAACAGCTATAAATAAACAAGTATATATTTGACTGAATATCTTCCTTTGCCAAAGCTGAGAAACACAGTCATCATCATCTGTGAACTACTCACAAGGTTTTGAATGCAAAAGCCTTTAGGGCTAAATTCTGATATTTTTACTGAAACTAGATAGGAAAGTACACTTCAGGTTATTTATTGGTAGTGAGAGTGTCTGGTGTTTGATAAAAATATTCACTGTGAAGTATTGTTTTGGAGAGGTATTTATCACTAAGATTATAATTTGGGGATTTTCTTCATTTGGAAGAACATACTCCTGGCTGGTCAGACACACTTTTTGTTCATGGTGCCCTGTACAGGATATTCATGGGCTATTTGGAAGACCAGTATTTGCCTGACACAAATATTGCTCCCTTGAGAGTAGACTTTCATGATAATCCATCACATTATCATGACGTAAGTACGCACAGTTACTCAGAGTCATCGCAGTTACGTAGCTCCCCCCAACAGGATACTGTTAAATAAACAGTGTTATTGGAGGAATTGGCAATTCCCTCTTCCGTGCTTCACCCAAAGTATATTCTTAGCTTTTCATTCACTCGTGTTTTTGCTTTCCTGGAATCCGCTCTTCTGCCCTCTGAAACTCGTAGCTGTGCAGACCTCTGATCCAAACAAATCTGTGGTAGTTTGGAGATCTGCACTTTTGTATTCGTCAGAAGGAGTGAGGGTTAACAAACCTGGGCACTGCAGCTGAGGTTATCATCCAGCACCCCTTACACACAAAGCAGCATTGCATGAAATGGCACAGTTTCTGTGAGCAGGGATGCAAATGGTGCTGAGATGCCAGCATGGCAGGAATATAAGATACTGCTTGCAGGAAAAGAAGTTTATGGGGTTGCTGCTGAATAGCTACAGGTGTGGCAATCCAGAGGTAGTTAAATGCAAGGTCTGGAAAAGTAAGCACTGCATTCCAGCCACACACTGCTCAAGTTAGTGTCTCCTCCTGAGAACAGAGCTGGAACTGTCTCATCAAAACATCAACTTGAGCAAAGTTGTAAATTTGCCACCTAGCCGATTTGAGACCAAAGCAATCTGTTTAGTCAGGTGTATCTCAGAAATGGTCCTGAATCCAGGATTCCTCTAAGGAAGAGTAAATATTAGTCCTGCAGGTTTTGACAGAGAGTGAATTAGATGAACTCTCACTCTCCACTTTGGCCTTATTTTCTGTGGTTTATTTCAGGTTCTTAGATTAAGTCTTTTTAAGATAAAAATGAGCATGGCCATCCTCAGGAGGAGAAAAAGCCGACTCTATTTTTTTTTTCTTTTTTAAGTGGTCATTTTACAGGATGTGGCTGCAGTTATTATCAGTCCCAGTACATGAGTCAGATGGTGGTATTATCAAGTTATTCCTTACTCTGTGTTTGCTTAAGATCCAGCGAAGAAAATGTGACTGCCTTCACAGGCAATGCAGTTCAACATTTTCCTAAATTCAGTGACAGAGCACATGGAGGAATGAAATTTGACAGAGACTCACTGAAGTATCCTGAGCATTAGTGGGATAGTTGTGAAAACCAAGACAGTAAAAAACACAGTTGGAGAGCCAGAAAGAAAAGATACTTGTAAAAATAAAAGCAAAAAGGAGCCCAGCAGTAAGGAATTATCTGTTTTGTTGAAAATACAGGAGAGATGAAGGATGTGTGGTTCTTTTTCAGATCTGCTTCTTATGTAAATAGTACAATGCATGCCTTATGGCACCATCCAGCAAAGCAAGGATGGAAATAAACGTTAGACATATTTAGGTGCAGTGATTTCAATTACAAAAATCTGTTGAAAATCTTGATCAGGAAAACAACCTTATTCCTTAAGATAGCGTGAAACTGCACAGTTGGACCCCTTACAGCAGGAGTTTAAATTTATCTTTTCTTCAGAAGAAAATTACTTTACATTTATCGTTTTATTGTGATCTAGGTTACAGGAATATACTGCTGTAAAAATATAGCATTAGTGGAATTTTCCAAGTCCAAAAAAAATTTAGTGTCCAAATACATATTTTATCTGATTTATGGCTTCACAGCCATACTGCCAAATAAAATTTTCTTTACTGCGATATGTATGCAGTTCTTTTTAAGGTATTTGGAATGATGTCTAACATTTAAATTAAGCAGAAGTTTCCTTCTAAAAATACTCAGCTATATTTATTTTTTTTAAGTGCAGTTTCATCTTTTACATTTTAAAAGTGTAGCTTCATTTCTTACAGTGCTCAAACATATCTATGATATGCTTAACTAAATCAAGGACCCAATACATGTAAAAAACATATTATATCCTACAAGAGCGGTTTTTTCTTAATGTCATTGTGAAAGTACTTTTCTGAACTTCAATAATGTACCAGTTCCATTCAATGAATATCTCTCAGGAAAGCAATCAGACAAAAAATAAGAGTGAATATGCCCTCAGCTCCCCATATATGAGTGTGTTCCTGAAACGTCTGTAGAAATGTGTAATTGAAACAACATTTGCATAAATTCCATTTAGTAAGGATGCATTAGCTGATGCCAGTGAATGTGAGAACACTTAATCAAACAGTAAATAGCAATGCATGTCTAAGCATTGATCAGTTAATGCAGACATTGTCAGAAGAATTAAATAGATCATGATGTCCTTTTGTTCTTTCTCTTTATTTAGTATAATATACTGTTGCCTTCTAAATCTCCTCAGGGTCTTTAATAAAGAGAGATTTCTTCGCTTAATTTCGACAGCTGCGTAATTGGGGTGCTAAATCATCCTCAGGGATGTAATCAAAATTATTCTACTATGTAACAGTTTTCTGGGTTTTCTACTTAGTTTAGAGCAAAAGGAACAGATTTAGGCAATTGCAATCTGTTGCATTGCCTTAAAATTCAAGCATTGATCATTATAATACGATAGTTATGAAACCAAAGATCTCCAGGTCCCTTGCAAGTAAACCTAATTCAAAATTCAGAATAACCATTGTGGTAGATATATTGCAGTGTAGGAAAATCTGATCCACAAAGGCAGTTTAACAGAATTATAGGATTTGGTTTGCCAGATTTGAATCACAAACCAGCATCAGAATCTGGAAAAAAATAATCACTAAATCTGACATCCAATCATGACTTCAGCTACACAAAATGCACCAAATAACTTCCTGAACTCTAGACTCTGTTTATAAGAAGTCACAGGATCCGTGCACCAACACTTTCCATGCTTAATGGGAAGGTGATAGCAGTAACTGTGAAACTGAGGCTTTGTTCACAAGGTGCCCCATGCAGAGATGGGATCCAAGAGGGAAATCCCAGACTGGGATCTCACCACGTCCTGCCCTTCCCTGCCTGCTGGTCAGTCTCTTGGCCCTAACCCCACAGGTACCAGGTGATATATTCGTTCTGGTTCCAATTATTTCTGCTTGAAGGCAGTGAAGTTTCCTTTATTCTAGGAAACTCTGAGAAAAGGGTAGTGATCCCAACACCTGTACGGTTTCAGCCTTTGGTCAAATGATATGGTCACCAGGTTACACATCAATTGAATCAGATTTCCTGGGTTTATTCTAAGAAGAAATAACAGTAGGGCAGGACTCCAAAGTAAAATCATATGCTAAGCAGGAGGGATTTCAGCTAATGTTATCCCTTGGAGTTATGCCGAGCTGCTTATTCAAGTGCTCAATGCATGGTAGAGTTCCTGTAGTGACACTGCAAAAGAGCAGCTCAGCTCAGAAGTGGTGCAGAGAGTGACATGGGAATTCAGCCAAGCCAGGTGGCTTGTGGACACTGCAGCATCCTCCTGGAAACGACCTGCCCATGCTCTCTGAGAACATTTTTCCTGCAAACAGGCTATATGCTAATTTCTTGACACACCCTCAATTTCCACTGTATAATAGCACTAATGACCTTGACAGAAATAATTTCCTAGGGATTAATAACCATTTGAGATTTAATGACCTGAGGCTATGCCTCAGGCCATCAACTCCTTCAAGCTGCTCATTAAATCCTTAGGGTACACAGTCTTCTTCAATCACTCCTGCTTAAGCATTTGCTCAGTGTCACCTAATAATAATATTCTCTCTGAGATATTTCCTCTTCAGAGACCCTGGAAATGTGTTTGTCCTTAAGACTTTTGGGAAAAAAACTCATCATTAATTTTTTAGGTGATGGTGCTACAAGTCAGAGCATTTACTCAGGCTGTCACTGAGCTTTTGGCGTGAGGAACTCAGTAAAAATGAGACAGTAAAATTTATAAATTACACCTTGAAATATAAACTATTTTTTCTAGTTGCTTACAATCTCATAATATAAATCAAGAGCCGGTAGCCTCCCCCATCCAAACACTGGTGGTTCAGCCAAAGGTAACTCATTTGAGAGCTGGTTTGAGAGAGGCTACCACTTCCTAGCAAAGACTGGCTTCATACTAGCTCTAAAAGCCACCCCAAATTCAGATCTGTGCAGAAGGAGCAATATAGAGCAGAGCTGCCTATTGGAAGAGAAATGCTCCGACAGGCCAGTTTCTTACCAATAAAGTCATAAGTCAAAGATGGTGTATTGTCCCATGTTATGGTACATACTTGTGAAGGCTGAAGCTGGTTTTCTATTGAAGATTTTTCATTTAAGGGAACATTCTTCCCATATTCAGATGCCACCAAGCACAACTGGATCTTAGTTAAATCTGCTGCTGTGGTGTTACATCGTGTTCCCTGTTTATTTGTGTAAGAGCACGGCACAGCATGCCAAATAGGCATGGCACAAACAAATTGCTATTACGAGTTTCTTCCCAGAATTTCTAAACTGAGAGAGAAAGAAATGCTTGGGGAAGAAGGCAATCAACAAGAGTTGTAGGAAGCTGATACAGCAGTGTGGTGCAGAGTGATGTGTCTACAAATCAGTTATATTGTCTTCACATCAATTACAAGAATCCTCTGGTGGGGCTCTGCCAGGATCGCGTTCTCACATTAGTCTCTGTTGTGCACTGAGCAATCAGTTCCCTTGTTATGTCTAGGGAGAACTAGGAACAGGGCTCCTAGGGAGCTGGAAAGTGGAGATGCCTACCCATCTGTCTGGGAAGGCCTGCCCTCAGCCTGGCTTTAACTTGGAGCCAGCCCTGTGCTTTGAGCTAACATCTTTGTCCAGAGGCAGCCCACATATTTAGGGAAAGAAAAGTATTTCTAAATTAGCAAATTCAAAAAGTTACAAGTACTGGGAGTTGCTTAAAAACTTGAGATACTTAATCTTATAAAACAGTTAAGAAAACCTGGATACCAAGAATGTATAGTATCAACTGCAAGGGGGGGAATCTTGATAATCAGAGCTTAATTCTGGTGAGATATAGATATAACATATATATACATACATACATATATATAGAATATATATGTACAGATATATATGGAAACCAGCAGGTGAATTGTTCGTCAATAAGGCATTGTGGTGATTAGGGGGTGAACAACATAAGAACTTGCTTGATTGTTTATGTTTCAGATTAGTGGATTTTGAGGTCAGGTAGCTAATTCCATGATAGGCTTTGTGTGGGAAATGCGTGCTGTTTGTGGTAAACACTGAGCACCTACATAGGAATGTTCCTACATAAATCTCAAATCCCATTGCAAACATGGATACAGAGCACTACACCATCACTGCAAATGGTGAATATCAGGTGCAAATAAATGAAATTAGGGACCTTAAATCACACAGTACATTAGCAGGACATGCCTCCAAGGAGAATCTCACTGGAAATGTCTTTAGCTGTATATACCTGTTTCTCCCAAATTCTCTGTATAGGCCATAGAGAAGAATGAGCTCTTTCTGTGCACAAGCCATTTTACCTCTTTTACTCATTAACTTTAAGATAAGATAAATATTTTAAAGGAAGTACCTCCTTCTCTCCCTAGCCTTCAGTAGCACCTAGGATTGATAGTTCCGATGCAGTTGCAGATAGGTGAGATGATTTCCATTCTTCATATCCAAAAATCCTGATGTATGTTAATAAATATTCTGCATGCATGACGGAGTGGCTGCTGTGAAGGCAGGTCATCTAGATATTTAAGTTCTGATATGTCCTATTGAAAGCTGTTTTATAAAATAAGCCCCTCTGCTGAGACATTTACTATTGTGTGGAACACATGGGTATGCTGCTGACCCAGCTCTGCTTCTTCTGCTGGTTTGAAACAAGCCTACTGCATCATTCCCATGTCGATTTTAGGTGTAGGAATACAGCTCTGGTTGGAATTTCCTCTCTAAATTCTATTGAGAATTCAAATGAGAGCCAGATGAGTTTTTTCCTGTTCATTTAGAAGAAAAATGCAAAACATCATGAGAAACTTTAAAACTCCAACACTCCCTGAAAGTCCTCACCACAATAACATTTTCCTGAAAAAGTTCTTTCCAGTGGGATTTGAGCTTGCAGGTGATAAGCATTCATTATGTTTTTCTACCTCTGATGAGGAAAGGCCAGATTGGTAAACAATGAATGAAGGAAATTCTTTGAAATACATTCAACAAATAGTAGCTTTGTAGTCTCCGTTTTGAGGCTACTTTTAGCAGCCTCAAATTGGCTTTGGCTTGGAGTTATGGAAAGATTAATGAAAGCCCCAGCTCTCTTCCCAAAATCAGAGTCAGCCAATGGACCATCACAATTATGATTTTCACCTTTTGACAGTGTTGCCTTCCCTGCACATCCTCCAGTGCAGATGTAAAGCAGTGGCTTCCAGGCTGATTTTTTTGGGTTATTCTTTGTCCTTAAAGATGAAGCTCTACCAGAAAATATGGAACTGTAATTTTCAGTACACCAATGTACTTAGTAGTAAGTAAGCTTTCAGAGCATAATGCCATGGCCACAGAATACTGTGGGTCATGGATCTCTAACTACCATTACAGTGTAAAAAAACACTGCAAAATGCAAAGCATCAGGCAAAACATCATGAGAAACTTTAAAACTCCAACACTCCCTGCAAAATATGGCCCATCTCTTATATCAAAATACCTTTATCATGTCTTCAGTTTTAACCAGTGGTCTCAGGGCAATATGTGGGCTTTAAGGTGGTTGTTCGAAATCTTTAACTGCCATTTTGCTGATATTTCATAGTCAAATTTAGTCTTCTCCCTTCAAACACTGAGCCGGGCATTTCTTGTGATAAAATCTGTAGGAGAGACCATCTTTTGTAGGCAACTGCTTGCTTTCTGCTTCTGTTTCTGTCTGGAGAATAACTTATCTCATCATACTTCTGGCATATCTGAGGCTAGACCCTGCCAACATTTGAAAGTGAATTAAACCATCAAAAATGTCAGATTCTTAAAAGTGCAGACCAGGGTCAAGTCTAGAAAAAGAATATGCTTGGAAAATAAAGTTTCCTTCAAAGCACACACAACCAATTTTCAATCGTGTTTATCTGCATATCTGTATGTCATTATTGTAGCTCTGGACAGCCAAAAATGTCTCATGTCCTCAGCACATACTTTCATTCTCCTGGCTTTGAGGAGACATAAACCCAGGGCAGCCCTGGAATCCCGTACTTCATGGAGCACAGCTGGAGATGGGGAAGGGCTGATCCCAGAGGCAGCATAGCAGCTGGCAGGAGCTTCCCTCTGGAGCAGGTCTGAGTGGCTCTGTGCCCCTGAGGACAGCTCCCACCTTGTGCCAGAGGTGATGTCCAATGGAGGGAGGCATCCTCACACACTCCTTCTGGGCAAGGGCAGCTGTTGTTGTTCAGAGACTTCTCAACGACCAAACGGAAATTTGGTCAAAACAAATTGAACCTCAGGCCCCAAGATTTTGAATAGCAGCCATCTCTCATCTCTTCTTAAAACAGGGTATTTTAATGCTTTGCAGAATTACAGTGTGAGGCATGCTGCCTTCCATCTCCTTAATCCTCTGTAAATTTACTTCTAACAGCTACTGCCAAAATACAGTATGGCACTCGCACAGCACATGCTTCCTCGGTGATGAGCACAAAGCAGCTTCTGTTCAGAGCGAATATGTTGCAAGCCCATGAGTGACACATTGTGAGTGTTGAAGATTATGAAACATACTCTGAAACTGAGCAAGCCATAAACACTTCATTTTTCAGAAACAGTCGCATTGCCTCTGTCATTCTGCTTGGCAAGTGTGTGTGTGTGCAGGCTTGGTGCATCCACGTAGCACATGTGGAACAGGCACCAAGTGTTAAACCCATGGTGTGCCAGCCACACTGCAGAGTTCAGAGGAAACATTTCAAGTATGCACTTCAACACTTTTCTCAGTTTTTATAAAAACCCATGATCTTTATTGGTTTATTTTTACTTCACTAGCCTCTCTCCTGGGCTAAACTGACCTTAAATTATAGCATGGACTTACATTCATTGATCTCCTTGTGAATGCTCTCTAATTGATCCTGAATCAGGTCATGGCTTAAGGCAAATTCTAACTGTAACTGGGTGATATCTGCTGTAAATGCAAGTGTTTTGTGTCTGTCTGTGGGCAGATGATACTGTGTAATAAGTAAATTTAGAGATCAGCCAACGGCTGGACTAAATCTTTAGTAGCACTAAAAAAATATCTCCAGTTTAAGAGGCCACCTGTTTGTTAAAGTGGTAAAAGAAGACCAGCTCATGCAATTTAACTATGTGGCCCTCATGGATTTGGAGCATATTTTGAGCATAGTACACACTTCAGCATATGTAGTCTCACAATTTTGCTTCCAAAGGAGGGAAGAATAATTTTTCCATTTTTAAACTGAAGTGTAAGTGTTAGGTAATGTGTCTCGTTTCCCACCGAAAGTCTAGCTGGGCAAGGGATTAGTCATTCACTTTCCAAATATCTAGCTGCTAGCACTGTCTAGAGACCAAACCATCTTTGCCCACAGTCAGGCCAGTAATGATTCAGACGAGTGGGAATGTGCTCTCCAGCAGTCAGAGCAAAGGGACTCCATCCATGAGATGGCAACTGAAACTGTCCAAGTGACTTCCCTTCAACTCTGGAAAGATCAAGAAATAGTTGAAATTCATCCAGCAAGTTAAAAAGTGACAGGGTCTGTATTTCACTGACATTTGCAGAGCCAATCCTTTTGTATTCCCTCCTGTTATCCAGCAAGAGACATTGACATGAAAATAGGAGGCTTGTGCTTCTTTGGTAGCTTTGGTGTGTCCTGACAGGCACCTCACAGATCCTCTCTCTGGCACCAGCAGGGAGCAAGTGCTGGTAGGTCTCCAGCCTTCCTGTTGTCTTCTTTCAGGCTAATATATGGCACATAGCTGAAGGCCTGTGTCTGGCTTTATAGAGTGATAACTGCAAACATCTAACTTAGATAAGTTCTTTCATGTTATTTGATAAAAGAGAAATTTATGTCTTTCCTGCTTGTAGCTAAAAATAACAGGAAAAAAGTGTAGAGTGTTGTTAGTCCTGGGTGGTGTGCTAATTAATTCTTTGCTAACTCTGCTTCATTGCTGGCATTGACTATTGTCAAGTAATTACAGGGTTCCTATGAATCTGGCTCCCATTTGCTCTGCAGCATAACAGGGGTAAGGAAATGAGAAGTGTCAGTACTATGGATACCCAGTGTTACTTCTGCCGTAGCAGAGTTTTGTGTTATAGGAAACAGTTATTTTGTACAATGGCTTTAATAGATGGAAACAGACCTAGGTGAGCTGCAGAATGGAAAATCAGTATTTTCACTACATTAAAAGTCTGTTCTCTACTTGGAGGAGCACATAAAACCCCCACAGCCTTCTATTTTAAAATGTATGGAAAGGAAACTATAGGCTTCAGCCAAAAGGCTAAAAATAATAACTATACCAACAAAGCCAAGTTGTCTGTTCCTTCTTTCCTCCAGTATGAATGAATAAATGTTTATGTACAGCTATCGTGTGAGAATTGCTTTAGCCTGTTTTGTATGTGTTGCTCCGTAGCCATATGGACTGCAGCTTTCATTGTAAAGGGAAATGAACAAAAATAACCTAATGATTTGTGGGAATAAAAATAATGGAAGTTTGTTAGTTCACATATCCAAAGTGAGTTCACTGGTAAAACTGTTGGCTCTGTATCATCCCTTTGGATTTTCAAAAAATATTTAGATGTGTATGTGCTGGAGTGCACAAAAAACGTCTGCAGCCACCTGGTAACAGAAGACAGGATTGGGTAAATCATAATCCTGTGTGCTTGAGGAGGTAAATGAGAGCTAAGTACTTGGAACATCTTTGCAAATCTGCACCCTACCAGTTCAGAAATTTAAATACCCTTAAAATTGTGGCCCTGGATATTGAAAGTTATCTGTATCTATTCAGTAAAATCAAACAAAATTTCCATCACATGATGGATGATGGAAACTGAACAGCTGTCTGAGCAGTAGCTCCACTGCTCTCTAAAAAAGAACCTCAATTTGACTTTCCCACGTTAATACTGTTTATGTGTTGAAGAGAAGTGTTTGAAAGGCACTTTTGTAAAAATGGGTGCTTTTGTGAAAACAGAGTGAGGAAAGATGTTCTTTTTTTAGTAGGTGAGTAATTGTTTCCTTTAATCTCTTTGTTTTTTCTCATGACTCTACAAAGATCAGCACACAGCCATGTAATTAGTGGCTCTGGACTAGATCATGCTGAAACACACACTGGTGTGACTCCACTGTTCTTACAGCACTGCATAGTCAAAGCAAAGGGTAAAATTTAGTTCACAGTAACATCTTTCTGTAAGCATATGTTATTTCTTTCATCACTGAAATAATTTTAAAAGTTAGTGGAAGCATCAAACAATGGAGGTCATCTGGCCCAACCCCTGCTCATGGCAGAGCCAGCTTATCATGTCACATCTGGCACTGACATAGGATCAATCCAGCTCCAAAAAGGAAGGTAGGCCAAGTTCAGAATGTCCAATAAAAGAAAATAATAATTTTCTCTGAGTATTAATTTACTGATTTTTCATTTCTTCATACAGTCATAAAAGACATCCTGGTAGCTTTCCATGGTAATGTTCTTACAGTAAATAGCAGCTGGAAAAAAGCCTTAAACAGATAGGGGTGCTTGATCATCTCAGAATTAATCATAATAAAACAGTAGTTATGCACAAATAAAGTTAACCTTCATTTTATAAATGACTTTTCACTACAGTCTTGAGTCATGGTGAAATGTTAATAATGTTGGTATAGTTCAATGGCAACGACAATTATATGGTTGTGAATCAGAAAAAGACATCTGGGTTTGTAGGTAGAGCTCTTGCCTGTACTTTCAGGATAATGTCAGCCCTCCTGTTCCTGGATTGTATGTACATAACAGTTTCTTACAAACTGTGTGAATAAGCCACAATCTGCCGTTTGCAGTTCTTCTTTTTCGGAAGAAATGCACAGGACATCTTTCTCCATAGGCCCTTGCATGAAAAGAGGTGATAAGGAAACAGTGGGATCTAAAGACAGATCTGCTTATACTGTTAATCAGCTGATAACGTCAGATAACACTGATAACACCAGGTGAGAGCTCAGGACTTTGCATTGCATTCACTCTGCACAAGACATGGATTTGGACCTCAGTTTTGAATATTTGAACTCTGCTGTATGTGCTGTGTTTTATCAATGTTCCTTGCACTACAAATTACTCATCTCACACAGAACTGCAAAAGAAAGTGTTTTAATCTTAATTTATGATAAACAAGAACTGAGAACTCTTTTTTATTAATACATCAAAGTATTATCTCCAAGGGCAGTTACTTTCATATTAATGTTAGGTGTTTAATATAAATTCACAGCATGAAGACCACCTCGGATGGGTAGAGTTTCTCTGATGTATATCTGATTGCCCATGTGTAATTTGAGCATCTACAGAACATGAAGGGCATAATCAAAGAATAATTAATATGTTGATAAGGAATTACATTTTTTCTACTTATCTGCATAATTTAGAGAGAAAGTTTATGATGACAACATCTATCTTTTGGGGTATTGTTTACATTTTCACTCGAATTATAACATGAAGCATTCTCCTGCATTCCATAGTGCCTTTCATCTGCCAGGCTCCAATTACTGTCTGACCAATTAACTTCAGTACCGCACACATGCAAACCACATTGGGTATTGTGGAAAATCTAAGCAAGGCATTGAAGTCTGAAACTTGACCTTCAGTTTAGGACACTGAGCTTGAAAACCCTGACTTCCAGAGACGTTAAATCTTTGTATTTAATTGGAGTTACGAATACGCACGAGAGTTGAAACTGATGGTCAGACCAGCACTACATCCTCTTGAGAGCCCTCTGAATGTCAGGGCACTCCAGAGACCTTGTACATCTTGTATGCTGCTAGAGTTCAGGCTGTCTGGAAATCTCCCCTAGCCTTGCAAGAGATGACATTTTTCAAAACCTTGCAAGGACAGAAGGTAGCTGCAAGCTACATGTAGTGGGGTCCATCTGCTGCATCCAAATTCAAACCAGATCTCAAGGGCAGAGTACCAGACAAAACACCTTGGGCAATTTATGTGCAGTGAAGAAACATACCTTGTGTAGAGACTGAAGAGTTTACTGCACTAGTGATTAAAGTATTAGCAATCTAATAAAAGAGTTGGTCCATCTACAAAGATAATAACACTTATAATTCCAAGTATAAAGTCATGGCAAGTTTCCAGTAGTGGCACAGTTGGAATTGATACATATAGACTTCCTATTAGCTGTTCCTCTCCCTGGTGTTATTCTTGCCCTTCCTGTGACTGTCTGGGTTCAAAAATCAATAGTGGTAGTTTTCCTCAAGATGAAGAGAGGTGTAGAGGAGCTTACAGCAAATCTTCATCTGAAACTCTCCACTAAGAAAAGTATGATATTGCTGGTGGAGATATTTTCCTCCGTACTGTTGGGTCAGTTCAGGGTTAGTTTTGCACACTTCTTGCAATAGCCAGAGAATCACTGAATGTTTGAGGTAGGAAGGCACATCTGGAGGTCATCATGTCCAACCCAATTGCTCGAGCAAGGCCACCTATAGCCAGCTGCCTGGGACTGTGTCCAGATGGCTTTTGAATATCTCCAAGGATGAAACCTCCACCAGCCCCCTGAGGAACATTTACTGGCGCTCAGTCACCCTCACGGGAAAAAAGTGTTTCATGATGTACTGAGAGAGCCTTCTGTGTGTCAGTGTGTGCCCATTCCCTGTCACTGGGCACCGCTGAGAACATCCTGGCTCTGCCCTCTTTGTGCCCTCCCTTCAGATATTTATGCTCACAGATGACATTCCACTGAGGCTTCTCTTCCCCAGGCTGAACTCTCTCAGCCCTTCTTCATCTCTCAGATGGTCCAGGCCCTTAATTGTCTTTGTAGCCCTGGGCTGGACTCACTCCAGTAAATCTATATTTTCCTTTTACTGGGGAACCCATAACTGGACCCAGCACACCAGATGTGGCCTCACGAGTGCTCAGAAGAGGGGAAGAATCACCTCTCTCAGCCTGCTGTCACCCCTCCTAGTGCAGCCCAGCGTGCTGTCTGCCTTCCTTGGCAGAGGAGCACATGGGTGCTTCGTGTTCATGTTGGTGTCCACCAGGCACCCAGACTGTTTTCTGCAAAGCTGCCTTGTAGTCTTTGGGTTCTTTCACTCTTCAACAATAGTGATTCAGTAGAAGATATATGACAGGAATATATAACAGAAATATATACTATGAATAGGTACATATAGCTGCAGTTTCACTGACTACTTATTAATACTGTCTGTAGGTACTGGACTAGCAATGGTACATTGCAAAAATGGCTTTATAACACATCCAGGGAGCAAGGAGTTTTCTAAATGTCAGCTGGACTCAACATTTCCCATTTCAATGTGAGCTCAGCAGCTATTCGAGTCTTCAGGCCACCTTTGGTCCATAATACATGGAAGTTTAGATGCTGCCTAGATCTCTTAGCTTGGGAACCCAAAGGCAGAAACTTGTAAAAGAAGAGTCTGAGAGTCTGTTTTCAAAATTTGTCCCATAGTAACTCTAGGAGTCGCCAGAAGTTTTGACACAGATCCCAAGGGATGGGATTGTTACCTCCTCTCTACCTATTTGATAATGTTCCTTCCACATTAAAAATACTCCATATGTTATATTAGGATCCCTAAAGACTCACATTTTCCAGACCGTTATCCAGACACATTTTTCAGTAGGCATACAGTGCTCGTGTATCAGAGCTCTGTTAATTCTCAAGTCAGCAGTTCTCAGCTTTTGAGTGACAGGCCAAATAGGTGGGAAGGGCAGGATGGTACTGAAGAATGGATGGGTGGTACTCTGTCCTCCAAGTCTGTATGAAACCAAGACTCATGGGGGCTGTCAGAAGGCAAGAAAAATAATATAAATCCTAATGGGGAAGGAGGAGGATGTGAAGGGAACCAAGTTCTTAATCACTTTTGTCCATTAGCAATACCAGCGTATTTTTCTCAAGACTAAAGGGAGGAGAGCCTGATGTCCTTGTCAGCTCCCTGTATATATGTATATATTATGCGAATTTTATCTATCTCATAAATCCTGTTAGTGGTTTCAGCTGGATAAAGTATTCTCCTTGTTTCTTGTCATAAACTGCTGCAGCATTCTTTGGTGCAGCTGCCGCATTTCATCCTAATGCAGCTGCATTTCACCCAGGGATGAAGTGATCCCTATATATAACGTTCTCTTCAGTTTTTATAACCATTTAAAGTGCCTCAAGATGAGATGTGGGTTGCAAGCTATTGTTTTATTAGTGTCATCACAAAGTGCTACATTGTACAAATCAATTGTAAACTAAGAAGAAAAGTGGTTTTGAAGTGATCACTTGAAGATAGAGAGAGATTTTTTGGGTTAGTAGAGATTTAAAATCCTGTGTTAGGAATTTGAAAGGAGGATGGCAAAAAATGGGAAACAAACTTGTGTGGAGTAAGGTTGTATAAACTGAGTGGCCATGGGGGACAGTGGGTAGCAAAGATGTCAGAGAAATCAATGACAGAAAGTTAGTTTGAAGTGACTTCTGAGTGGAAGGCATGGAAAGGAAAGGAGAAAAGGAAACCAGCAGTAAATAGGAATTATGATGATGGTAAGGAGCAACCAAAAATCTCAGGAGTACACTTAAAGGAAGACCTGAATCTCTTTGTTTTTATCACATAACTGGGCCATATAACATGGATGGGATTTTCAGCATCAGTTGGTTCTGTTAAACATCTTTGCAGTGTTACTAATGTTATGTCTGAAACTTTCAAATGTTTAAACCACTTGGTGTCCAAATCTCATTGCATTCTTGTGTTTAGATGCCTAATTGTGCTGTACACCCTGTTACCAGGAGTTCCTTGGAAGTCTACATAAAGGGAGAATTCTGCAGGGAGTCGATTTTATGCTAGATTTTAGAACCAGTAATGGCTAATTGCTCTGAAGTGGGAGTCTCTCAGGGTATTTCTTACTCCTAATGTCTTTATTGTGACCCTGCATCCCTGTTGGCTTGGTGTCCTGGCTGCTGTGGTGGCCCCAGCGAGTCACCTCTCAGCTTAAAGAGCGAGTGGAGTGCAGCACGTTGCACAAAGGTCTCTCCTGCACTGCAAACTCTTCTTGCCCTGTTGCTGTTTGCACAGCCACCTTCCTGTTACTTGCATGAGGAAACTCTTTGTGTTGTACAGCTAACTCTGATATATAGATGTAAAAAATATTATTACAGACACTGTTCCCAGACCTGTGCTTGATGAACCTGCTATAAATCTCAGATCTACCAGTTCTACTAGCATCCCATTAATTTGGGGAAGGAATTCAGCATAATCCTTTCACCCAAGGGGGACTTGACTTCCTAACTCCTTGCTGGAATAACACACCTTTTTTCTTGGGAAATGCAGCCTTGCTGAAGATAAAAGGCTGACGAGAAGTCTCCCAGCAGGGCTGTGCAGAATTTGGTTGTGGTAGAGAACAAAACAATTGTCGTAGTCATTGAAATAAACATTTTTTACAGTCCCAGACTATGTCTGAGTAAGAGAAATGTCAGTAGCTCAGAAGTAAAAGCTGTATAAGTGATCATCTAACCAGGAAAAAGCATTTTCATAGCAGTGTCTTTAGCTTGATTTCATTTATTCCATTCAGGAGAATTCTTTTCCAAATCTGTGGTGGCAGCAGTGAGTAGTCAGATAAGTTTCCAGCTCCAACTCGTCTCCTGATACCAGTGTCCTTTGGCAATTAATTTTATAGACTGTATTTGAAAAAATCCTCTATCAGTTCTGATTGCCTTCCTTCTTTTTTATTCTTCCATTTTCATTAATCTCCCTGCTCTTGTGCTGTGTGTAGAGTGAATACTAGTTCCAAATTTCCTATTTTTGTGTTACCCCTGATTTTATACCCTTTTAGCATAACCCTTCCTTATTCGTCTGCTCTCCAAGGTAAACAGTCACACTCTTTTAATCTCTCAGCATATGAGATTTATTTTTTTTTCATGTCCATAAATAATTAGGCTTCTTACCTTCACCCTCTCTAAGGAGCCAGAGCATGAATGGACATCATCTGACTATTATTCACCAAGCAGAAAGAATTACACATTAAGAAACTACTCATGGGTTTGAAAGATCTTTTTCTATTGACATTTAAATTATATTCAGCCACAGTAGTTTAAAAGGTCCATATTTTATTATAATATTACTAGTACCACAATATTCCACGAAAGGTTAAGGACTGTTAAAATAACACTTTGACAGTTTTATTTGTCTGTTCCTTGCAAAACATAACCTTGTCTCTAATAGTAATTATATGGTATGATATAAAACAATTCCAATGAAAATCCACTCTTGAAAACCTTATTATCAGGATTTATTGATTAATATGCACCATAGTACAGTAAAACATATAAAATCATTGTATGCTTATGGTTGATTTTATTTATTATCTATTTTTACCATAAATGGTAATTTTACAACTGCATGGTACAATTGCTGTTGCGTTATTATTGGAATTATTCTGAAAATGTCCTGCAGAGTGGAAGGAAATGGGGTAAACTATTAGACCTCTACCTAAAAGCACAAAAGGTTACTGAAAATTGTATCTGTCTTTATTAAATTGCATGGGGCTTTTTCCTTTTTTTAATTTTTTTTAATTTTTCCACGCTCTGCACCAAATGCTTGCATTAGTGAAGTGAAATAATAATACAGTAATTAAGGTATTAACCTGCTCCTTACAAGCTGTAAATCATGAATCATAAAATCATAGAGTGGTGTTGGTTGAAGGAACCTTAAACATCATCTAGTTACAATCCCCCTGCAGTGGGCAGGGACACCTTTCAGTAGACCAGGTTGCTCACATGTGAGCGCTTGTTTTGCTGTGAATTTCCTATGTGACAATTTAGCACCTTTACACCCTCCTGTAATCTAATTTCTCTAGCTCTGAAGAAGCTTTGCAAATGCCACTCCATGGAAACCTATCAGCCTTTAGTGTCGCATCGTAGCTGAGGGTTGGTACAGTGATGCATTTAAGTATCAGAAATTTGGAATTTATATTGCCCAGACCAGATTGCAAAGAGTAATAGTAACTGAGGAGTGGCATTGCCCTATTTTTATGGCCAGACAAGTGTCAGGCATCTAATTCCCACCAGCCTTTCCTCTAACCTGCTTATGTACTTCTGAAGTGCTTTAAATCCCCATCTGTAAAATAAGAAGAGGAGTTACATAGATAAGTATCCTAAAGACTGTGAGATATAGGGTCAGGAGAGTAATGGAACCACTTCAGTATCTCAGACTGGGCTGCAAGAAGAAGCTGAAACATGCTAGAGCTGTTCTCCTAAAGCTTCAGCCTGAACTGAACTTTCCTAAGGATCCCATCTTCCCTCATGAGCGCTCTTCTGGGAAGACATCAGGGCAGTGACATTGCCTGTTGGTGACTTGGCAGGTTTATGGGACACAAGGGATGCACCAGGACCTGTGAGACAAGGTTGTCTCAGTGTCTGCAGCCACCTTGAGCATGCCTCAGGTCTAAGACACCATCAGTGTTTCCTCCCCAGGAGTGTTCTCTGGTTCACCTTTCACAGAGGTCCTCAGCAATTCCTGAGAGTAAAAGGTGTTTTACAGCCCTAGATTGAGCTGAGCCTCCAAACTGACCCCAGAATGCCAGGTAGATTTTGTTCTGGAAGATGCAGCACAAACTCATCCCAACAGTTTTCCTCCTCTTGAAGGAAAGAATAAGACAAGGATCACAAGTTGATGCAACCTTTGGTTAGTAGCACCAGGCTAACCACCTGCTCACTGATGTGGCTTCATGGTAAAATGCACTCCTTTCCAATTAATTGATTCATCATTTTATCTAACACTCCCAGATATTTTATCTGAATCTAGTAAATTAGATTTAAGTAGTGAGCAATGCAGGGGGAGTACTAAAGTGAGCATTAACAGTGATTCGTTACAGAGAGATGAATAATAAAGGTTATCACATAAAGTTGACATAAACACAATAGATGGGGTAATTATGTACCATATTTATTCTAATTGCTAAATCTTTCACTGCATTGTGCAAAGGGACATCTGAATTTTAAATAAAAATGTAGTTTAAAACAATGGAGAAATACCAAAACAGAAGATAGAAGAGACAAGGGACAATGGCAGAAAAGCAGAAATAAGATTAAATACTGTTATCTAGACAGGAAAAGGGAAAGGACTATAGTAACTAGGTCTTAGCATTGATATTTGCAGATTGTGATAAGATCCCAAGATAGAAAACCAATTCACTTACATTTTCTCTTGACAGAGCACTTTTCTCCAAACAACTTTTTAGACAGTTCTCCTGTGCTCCTTCACCTGAGGAAGGACTGTTCCAGTGGTTTGACTTTCTTGGGCTTGTTAAAATGCAGCTAATGTAGATTAAAGAGGACCCTTAGAGGGTCTGAGTCAGTTTGCTAATCCAACAGCAGCCCATTCCCAGTTTTGGGGGGTTGGCTTTCTACCAGCTTAGGGGTTTGAGCTGGGTGTCTGAAGGCTTAGCCAGGAGCTGGTGTGGCACGAAGGGAAGCAGGAGCAGCAGCCAGCTGGCCTTGGGTAGGCAGGGCAAGGATGTGCCCTTTGGAGGCAGCTGGCTGCTAGACTGTTTTTCTGGTGTTGGACAGAAACCAAACAGTTTGTGAAGAATCAGAGAAAGTGTTGGAAGGGCAGGAGAGATGGCGAACAACTGTCTCCATTTCAGCCCCAGAACAGCCAGAGCCACCCACATGGTTTGTGGGAGACAAGCTCAAACCTGTTTAATACTGGAGATGGACTCAAAGCCAAGTCCCAGCTGTGCTCTGAATATCTGTCACATT
Source organism: Daphoenositta chrysoptera (assembly GCA_013397915.1). NCBI lineage: Eukaryota > Metazoa > Chordata > Aves > Passeriformes > Daphoenositta > Daphoenositta chrysoptera. The sequence continues at coordinate 1,859,296 of VZRO01003713.1, forward strand.
CTCTGGGTGAACCTCTCTCCTCATTTTGCTCTAAATTATAACTCACTACTAGTAGAAAAATTAAATGGAAAAGAGAAATTTGTTTCCTTCCAAGCTTCATCTAGAAACTGAAAAAAACTCCTTAGAATTCAAGTCCCGTGAGGCATACTGATAGTTGTCAATATTTGGGACTGAATTATTATCTAGCCTTAATAATGAATGATTGTTTTTAACTGCTGCCCAAGGAAATGGAAAGCAGTAGGCAAAATATCCCTAGTTTTTTTCCAGCATCAGGGCAGAACAGTAGTATGTAAGGGACAAACCCACCAAAAGGTGTGCTGGGGCAAGCAGCCTTTTGGTCCTGCCAAGGGAGATGCTGCTTGTGGGTCAGTGGTGGCTCACATGCTTCTGGTAGGAACGGGAGGAACTGTGCCTCCTGCCGGCCTTGAGCCATGTGCTCTCTGAAATCACTCTTCTCAGCATGACAGCCCTTCTCCATGCTGTTGTCAAACTGCTTTGGTGCCACCTGTGAACTCATGTGGTTTTCCAGGTCCTTCAGTGTTGCACCAAGACAGTGCATCTGCTGCAGGCAGCATCAAACCCCTGAGTTAGCCTTGGCATGGGAGCAGAACTGGGACAACACTGCCAAAAGTATTTCTACAGCCCTTCATTGACAACTTCACTGAGGGTTTTTTGGTGCTGCACATCTCTTGCCAAAGAATTCTTCACAAATGTTTCACTAGCAAGTAAGAAAAAAGCAAATATTAGGATATGGGCACAGAAAGAGAAGGTTAAACTCAGCATCTCAAATTATTTTTGAAACACTGCAGTATCCAGTAATAAAAACATATATATTGCATTCTGAACTATAATTTGGATTACATGCCCCGGGGCAAAATAGTAGAAATCACCTTTGACGTCTGCTGAGGAGTGAATCCTCTGTTGGGCCTTTTCACCTAAACTGTAGGAGGGACCAAGAGGGAAATGACTGGAACAGGTGCCCTTAGCCAGTGGGAAAACACTTGTATGAGCAAAGCCATGTTTTGGGCTGTGCCAGCAGCGTGTTGCACTTCTCTCCTCCTGCTGTCCTCTGAATAAGACCAAAAAGAGAGATAAGGGAAGGAACTGGGCACCGATATGTGTCTTGAGACCCAGTATCCTCGAAGCTTAGCAAATCTTACTCAAGGCTGAGGTAGTCATTCAGAAAATGAGAATACTTCCCAGAGATGCCTTCATAGAGGAGTTAAAAGTTTTGAAGGCAGAAGTTAATCTGTCAGTGATATTTGGCTGCATATAATGTGTTGCAAACAACCTCATAAAAAAAAAAAAAACAAAAAAAAACCAAAAAAACCCAAAAAAAACACTGGAGCAAAACCACTACAAAAAACTAAAACCAAAACCCCCTAGAAAAGAGTGAGATCAACTTTCTTGGTTGTTCCAATTACTCACCCATTGCAACCTGAGATTTTTTAGATCTCATTTGGGCTGCAGGATTATTTCTCAGCAAGCTCCTCTGAGCAGCCAACTGCAAAAAAACACTGAAATATGATAAGCATATAAGAGCATTAAATGGTAGCATTCTCCATCACCCACAGCCTCTGTCAGTTGTGTTTCCAGGCCAGATGAAGCTAGAATGTACATACAGCTGTTCTGAGTTGTAAAATACATTTTGAAATGGAATTGATTCATCTGTTTCATGAGATTGAATCAAGCAAAAGAAAAAAAGTATAGAGACTTGTCTTTTTTCCAAGCTTTTAATAGAAGTATTCAGTCTAACTGGAACATAATAGAGATGTGCTTTCAACATACAGATGTGCAGTAGTGAGAGCCACATTTTATGTAAGCTGCTTATTCTTTTGTGCAGTGTCAAGAACTGAATGTACTTTCATACTCTGTTTTTTGGCCTTGACATGAACTGATGTCAAAGCAAATGAAGACCTGGTGGTAAATCCTTTTCAGCACTGCTAATGATTGTGACCATTGTGGAGCTGTTCCTGGCTGTCTAATCGTCTTTGGGAAATCGAGCGCTTGATACACAGACCTTGTATTCTGAATTTTGATTTCTGCTACAAAATTTGCTGGTGTGATTCATTATTTAGGGGATCAGAAAGGTGTGCAGGTCACATCCTGCAGAGTGTATTCAAAGCAGATTTTACGGTGAGCTTCAGTGGGTAAAGTCATTAAGGGTATGATGAGTGATCTGAACAGAATTACATCGGCAAAAGTTCACGCCAGTATCTCTTACCTATAAAAATATATTTTAGTAGGAAACTGATTTACAACTGGAATTCTTTTCACATGCAAGGCAAAATATGCAGAAGAGCAACTGAGCCTGATCATCTTCTTCCAGTTCCACTGCTTGCTTTATAGTTAGAATTTTGTATTATGGCTGTCTAGATTTTACAACCACAAATGTGCCAAAACCCTTGACTGGTTCATTCAGGTTGATTAATAAGCATCATAAAATGTCTACTTTCTTCAACACCTGCACGCTCTGTTTCTTCGTGTTTTGCAAATGTAAGAGGTACAGATATGTGCTTTGACTTTGATCCTGTAAACTGAAACTGTTCAAGTGGTAGATCCTGGTCTAGGTTTGGACAGCAAAGAGATGTTTCCCAGGTTTCCCCTGAAGCCCACATTTGTGTGGATGAGCCTCTGTTTTCGGTTGATCTTCCAGCTGGTCCAGGAGCAGCTGCACATGCAGGCAGTGTGGGTGCTTGGCAGAGCTGGACCCAGCACACTGCTTTCCAGAAAATGAGCCCGTTGAGTAAAAATAGAGGTGCCCCTGCAATTGTCCCTTCAGTATCATGACACCTGCACTGAGGTTCTCCTGGCAGAGCTTTCCATGTATTTCACATGGGATTCTCCTCCGCATGAAATGTCAGAACAGGAGAGAAGGCAGTGCCTGCTCTCTCTCACCCCATTTTCACCCTGCTCCATCTTCACAAAACTTACCCTTGGGGAGGTTAGATCACAGAACCACAAACCTGGCTGAGCAGCTTCTGCTGCAAGGAGATGGTTAACACTTCATCCCAGCCACCAAGTGCCTTTGTGCACCCCAGGGGTCTGTGGAGACAGGCAGATTTCTTTAAGGGACTCTCTTCTGATGCTATAAAGTGTGATTCAGAGTGATGACAGTACTTCAAGCAGCAAATAGACACTACCAAATTTCTTTGTTATTTCTTTGTAATTAAAAGAACGTAATAACAAAAATAACAAAGTGTGAACTTTTTTCTCTTTTCTCTTTTTGCTCAGAAATCGAAGCAAAGGAAGCGTGTGACTGGTTACGTGCAGCTGGATTTCCCCAATATGCTCAGTTCTATGAGGGTAAGTAGGTCTTTCTCCTCTTTGTGCGGCTCTGAAAGTGCACTGGGCCCTTGCCAGGAGAGCTTGCAGTCAGCCAACTCCACGTTTGACTGAGTTATGGCCATGGCTGGATGCTTCACAAAGCCTCAGCTGCTGGAGTCATACCAGTGCATAAAGAAAAGTAAGATTCTTACCCTCATAGCCTTGGGAAGTTAAAAAAAAAAAGAAAGAGTGACATATTTTGTATAAACCTCAAAGGTTAACAAAAACAACTACAAAATATCCAAAAACATGAGTCTATTTTTTGGAAACTTTCTGAACAGTGTCTGAAATACGATTAAAACACTGGAAGTTATTGAAAATTTCAATCATGCCAAAAGTAATATGGAAAACTCTGCAGAGTTACCAAAGCGAATAATCTGAGTTGCACTTCACATTTGCAAAGTAAGAAAAGCTGATTATTTCAGTGCTAACTCAGTGCAAACGGTGGTGTCCCCTTCCTAGGTGTAAAGTTCATGCCCAGAGAAGCAGTGTGCCCGAGGCAGGCAGGTGGTTGCACTGCTGCTGTGTTCAGGAGTAGTTTGGGGACTGGAGCTGGGTTTTTCCTGCTATCCCCAGCTCAACGCTGAGATGGAAACTGCGGCTGAGCCTCGTTTTTCCCAAACTGCATGTTCTCCCTGCCGGAGTCACAGAGCCAGCTCAGGCCCACTCGGGCTTATTAGCCAAAAGGCAGCTCTGCCAAACACCTCTGGACACCTTCCAGGGTCAGCGTGAGTCTGAAGGCAGCACAGATCCATGCATGGAATGGGGGCCAAGAAGACTCAAGGGTCAGAGCCAAGTCTGCAGGGAGTCATCCCTCCCCTCGTGTGGGGCTGAGGATGGCAGGGAGCAGGGTGCTGAGGACACCCCCGTGGCCAGCTGAGGTCCACCAGGGCTCAGGTCCTGGGTCCTGTTGGGCTGCTCGGGTGCCTGGGGACAGGAGCACCATTCGGAGATGCTCAGGTGGCTCCACGGGAGGCAGGTGGACTCTGTTAAATCCAGCAATGAACTAGGACTAATAAGCCTGCCAAACCAAAACTGACACAAATGTGTATCCACCACAGTCCTTGGGCAGCCAGTAGTACTTGTGTGTCTGCCTTGTATTCAGAGTATGTCAGATACTGACTCCCCCAGAGAAAGGAGCATCTGCTGCCTGCTTAACTCTAAGGGATGTCTTCTCCAAAAAAACAACCTGTGCTGGGCTCCAGCCGTTCCCATGCAGTCAATATGTGCTCTAGACATATGTCTCTGAAAACAAGGCACTTTTCACAGGCATCTATTATGTCAGTGTTCAGCAGTAGTGTCTGAAAATGCTGGCTGAAGTTCCTGTATCCCAGCGTCCTGCTGAGGTACCTAAGCATGGCAGAGCAGTTTGGAGAGCAGCCACAGCACTGGAACCCGTCCCACCGTTACAGAGCCATGTCACTTTTCATTATGAATGTCAGCTTCCAGCATACTATTCTGGCTTTTTAGCTAATATTTGGGATTATAATTCAGTTTTGGGGTTTTTTTGTCAGTTATTTAAGTAACCCTCTGTCTGAAATCATTGTTATTTGGATCTGTTTTAAAAACAAAAAGCATGGAACATTTCTGGGGCTTGGGCAAATCTGTCTAGCAAACTCATTAAGTCACTGTAATGAGAAAGGAAAACCTTGTTGCTCATGTCGATAAAGTAAGTGTGGTGGTAATTCCCTGATCTCATTCCTTCGTGCAACATGCTAGAATGAACAGCTAACAATTGAGTATTTTTTTAAAGCCAAAATGAAATAATTTTGCTTTCACTCTAATGCACTGGATGTTCAGCTATCCCTTTAAAAGAAAAAAAAAAGGTGTCTGAAAAGGTGACAGATACAGCAGGAAGGGAACCAGAGCTGAGTGAAATTGGTCATACTAGATTTCAGTGAGCAAGCACATGCAAAGCAATTTAGATGTAGACAATGTATTTTCATTTGAGTAGCAAGCAGTCATCCTAATATTGTGTCTCCTTTTACAGACTCCCAGTTTCCCATTGACATTGCTGCAGTAAAGAAAGATCATGATTTTCTTGACAAGGACCTTGTAGAACCTCTTTGCAGGTAAATAACACTCAAAGTTTATTTTCTGATAATTTAAAAGCATGAGCTGATTTTTAACTGTTAGCATAGCAGCAGTAGAGATGTTTGCTTGTCCAGGTGAATTAAGTGATGAGATCTGTAATGGCACCATTCTGAGCTAATTTCTCTTACAGAAAATGCTGCAGTAGAACACCCACTACACTCACAGAAAGCATCACATGATTTGAAAAGACCCAAATCCAATGGATTTTAAGAACTTCTAAGTTCTTTTAAGAACTAGCAGTAGTGCAAGCAAACCCTGAATAAATGAGAGTCACATTTGAGTTGCACATGTCTCTTATGTCTAAGTCCAGCAAAAAAGATGACACTTCCTTGCATAGAATTCAGCAAGCCCTTTTCTCTGGCAGCAGACGTGGTTTTCATGCTGCTGTGATTCCCTTGGTACTCTCTTTTGGCACCAGTAACAGAAGTGGGACCAGACCCAGAACTACAGACCCCCCCAGTACTACAGCTGCTACAGCTGATCACTGCTTTGCCCCTCCCAGCAGTCCTGTGTTTGTTCTTTATCTTGCTTTTTATACTCTGTGATGAATATGCCCTATTGCATTGCTCAAGTCCTGTCCCCCAGGACTCGAGACTCAGCAATTCTGTGGCAGTTTTGCAAAACCACATTGCAGAGACATTGTTCCCCTCTTCTTTCCCCTGTGCTCAGCTCAGGCTGGGTTCTGCTCCTCTCCTCTTCAAGTCAGGAAAAAGGAGCATCTGGCCCTTAACCAAGCAGGCTTTATTACATATTATGGAAACTTTCACAACACCAACATCAAGATAATTGGACAAGGCTCTTATTTCCCCTTCTGCAACTGTGGCTAAAGTCATCAGAGATGGCTTTAGGAGATGCTGTTCCACATCATACTGTGCATTGCAAGGATTAATGAGTCTGTGATGGAGGAATGCAGAGGTTTCTGAGAATCATCAAAAATAGGGCTGGAAGAGACTTCATCTTGTGCACCTCTCCATCCCAACTATGCCCTCCTTCCTGGTGGATCTAGGTTCCTGGGCATAGCTATCAGATTGCTTTCCCAAAACTCCCTTGCTCCAAGTGAGACCTATTGCTTCTCATGCTGTCTATTATAGCCATGGGGAACAGGATATTCTCTTTCTCTGTGTAGTAGCCTTTGTGTCTGAAGACAAATCAGTAGGAAAGATTTGGATCCTCCAGTGATAACTCTCACAGATGCCAGAGAAGAGAATAACTGCAGACCTGATCCGCTGCTGTTCTGTGCTGCCTGGGGAGAGAGATTGCCATGCCCACGCCTGAGAAACCTTCTTCCCACACATATGTACATCCCCCTGCCTCAGTCTGGCGTGATGGAAGACATAACTTTGCGGCAGTTTGGGAACTGGAAAGTGATAGACAATAGGAGATTGAGATCTCCTCTGCCCTTTACCACAAAGTTGAAGGACCAATAAAAAATGCAAGTATGATGTCTGTTCCTGTTGCTTTCTTGTGAGAGCAAACAGTGAGATGTAGTCATTTCATAGCTCTGTGACTCTCCCTGATCATTTGTCTCTGGAGTAACTGGCAATGGTGGTGCTACAGTCACGGTCACCAGGCATCCAACACCTACACAGCTAAAAATGGGAACAGCTCATCTCTTGCTCCTCCAGCCTCTCTGTAGGCTCACAGATACACCTACAGTTACACTATGTTGATATATTTATGAGGATTATTTTGCAAGCTGAGAAGCTAGAGACTTGGTTGGGTTGGGGGTTTTTTCTCTTTTATTGAAATATGAGGGTTTGAAAAATTAACTAGCAGCTGGATAGATGTACTCATGGGAAAAAAAAATGCTTTACATTAGGCTAAATCAAAGGATACTGATGAGACCTGTAGAAAAAAGCACAGATACAGATATTTCCATGCTTTAAACATAAATGGGTTTATGATTCTCCAAATAACTTTTTCTGTAATTATTTTATTCAGAAGACGACACCTGTTTACTTGAATCTTTGTTGGGAGTTTTTAAACAGGTTAGATCTAAAAAAAGGAATAGCTTGATGTAATATTAGAAATACAAATATTATGTACAGGTTATGTTTTCAGATTGCAGACATTCAGTTTGATGTAACTCAGCATCTTCAAACCCTTTGTTGAAAGCAACCCGTAAAAAGCCCTTGTTCCAAATGCCAAGATTCAGATTCATCAGAAACAATGAACAGTGTCAGCTGCTGCCCCCAGTACCAGCTTTGTTACTCTATGAGCTATCAAACCAGCATCTTCCAAGTTTTCCAGCACACTGGAAATCCTCAGAGCTCAGCTGACCACTGCGGCCAGTTCTCTGCCCTTCCTTTGCTCTGCGATGGTGTTACTGCAAGGTGCATGCCAGTGTATCTATCATATGATAGCTGCAGGCTGTGATGCACTTTGAGAAGAAGGCTGGTTATTATTTCTGTGTGCACACGTTCCCAGGGTGGCAGTCAAACTTCCATTCTTCAAACATTCAAAGCTGCCCTCAAAGCTATGCGTGACCAAGCCATCACACTGACTAATAGTGCATTCAGCCCATAGTACTGAACAAAATGGGCTTCCCGTTTTTTTTGGAAGATAATTTTAAAGTTGAAATGCCAGCATGGATAGTCAGTTTGAGAAGTTTTATCTCTGAATAGTAATAGCATAAACACTGAATTTCTCTGCTCTTGTGGGTTGAAATCAGACTCTCAATCTCATTTTATAATCAGTTTTCTTATGGCATTGCAGCATACCAGACAACGTGAGGCACAAATGAGGAAGAATCTTGTTTTAAGGCAGCTGGTAGTATTTTAGTCAGAAAGTCTAAGACTCCCTATTGTAAAATATTTCAGTGACCTTTTTGAGATATTCTAACATCCCTGCTGTTTACAATATAATTCAAAAATTTGGCAGAGTAAAAACCAAATTTGAGGCCTTTGGGTTAGAGGCGTATCTATCAAGAGATTCCACTCAGATTTTATTGAGTAATGAACAATAGAGAATTGCCAGGCAATCTGCAGGCAAGTGCTGTCAGCCTGCCAAAATAATAATTGGGCATGAAAATTTTATAGCTGGATCTCTGTGTCATTTCCAAAATAGCAGCAACCAACTCTGCTCTGGGAACTTTTGTGGCTGCTGTGATAAGAGGGTGAGAAGGAGAAGCCAAGCCACGTTGTACTTTTTGTATTCACGTAAATACAGTGACTAAGAACACAAAGAACAAGTATATAACAGTCTGATACACAGTCCCCTAACCAAGCTCTTAAAATTTGAACTGTGCCAAGCAGTCAGCAGCCCTTTTTTCCATAGCTGTTGTCTCTTAGCTTGTAAACAAAGCAAAGGTTGTTGTCTGGGATGGGACATCCTACCACCAGAGTTCTGAAATGATGCTTGTACAGTCAGTACCATCTGCTGAGTTACCTTGCTCTAGGTGCTGTTGGGGGATGAGCCTGGCTCTCCACATGTGGGACAGAAAGCCCTGCTGGAGGCAGTGGAATGGCTCCCGCTGACTTCCAGGAGAGATTACTCATCTCATGTGAGTCTGGAGGCTATAAGGTAGCTCCCTTGGTGGTAGCCATGATAAAAAGGTGATAAGACTGGAAAACAGTACATTCTCTTCATGCACAAAACTAGTGGAGCCGGTACATGCCAGTGTGAGCCTTGCACACCAGCCCTAATGGTGCTGGGAGGACATTTATTCAGTGTTAAGACCTCAGCAAAGCCCAGCATCAGGAGCTGGATGTCCTCCTCCCAAAGTCCACAGCACCAGAAGAAGCCAGGCAGGGACATGTGTACGCAGCACCTAAACTTGGCTAGGAATAACAATAAAGCAAAGCAATGGTGTTGTGATTCCCTCAGAGAGGCAGTTACAGAACCATAGAGTGTGTTCTCCTGGTCGCAATCCATAAGAGAGGGCATTTGCAGATCTGCTGAGGCAGGAGACAACTGTGCTATCCACGCTTGTCCTCCCTGTGATAACTCCTCCTTCATGACTGGCCAGTGGCCCTGGCTGCATTCCAAAGCACCTGCTTGGAAGCAGCTGCAGAAAAGGTCCAGGGATTCTCCTGGAACTCCAACTCATTTCAGAGCTGTCTCCCTATTACTTGGATTCCTCTTCAAGCATGACAGCAGGTCCCCCATAATGTTTTCCAGCTGATGTGAGCCTGCATTGCTAGAAGCTTGGATTTACTTGTAAACACTGCTCAGTGCTGTAAAGGATGCAAAAGTTGGAGGTTTCCTGCTTCTGAAGAACTTCTGTCATAAGAGTTAACAATTACAGCACTGGGGTTGGGATTTAGAGCCCTAAGGAGCTGTGTCTATGGCCATCTTAAATCTCCTCAGATAGCCCAGACTTCTCTATGTGTTGACTGGAGTGAGGTACCTGCAGCAGCTGAAGGCCAGGCTTGATACTCCAGGGGATCTAAAACAGCACCAGAAGCATCTCTCTGGGCACCTGAATATCTCCGCTGGTGTTTTAAGAATTATTTCAAAGTGTTAAACCACCAAGGCAGTGTTTACTTGTGATGCTCTGGAAAAGAAATAAAATCACTGAAACACTTGCTGCATTGCTGTACATGTTTTGCAGTCTTTCCCTGAACACTTCAGAAATTTCCAGATATGCATTCAAATGCATCCTAGATTATTTGGGTTTCATATAGCCACCTCTCTTGTGTTTACTTAATGTGTTTTTCCCTGCTTTTTCTCAAGTCCAGACTTCATGTTTTGTTAACATTACAAACAGACATTCTTTTCCCATGTTTTTAAGCAGTGGCATAAAAGTGCAGTGCTTCTCTCACTTCAGCTTTGACATCAGTGGCAGCCTTTGTAGCCAGAAACTTCTGGGTTTTTTTCTTTTTGAAAGACTTGCTGAGGAGTTGGCTGTCAGTCATCTGACAACTTTAAACTGATGAGAAAAGCTTTCTGTGACCGCTGGCACATCAACAAGGCAAAAGAAGCTGAAACAGACTGACTTTGATTTGAGCTATTAGTACCAGAAAAACTCACAAATATGATCATTAGTTCTCTAATTTCACTGGCAAATCTTTCTACAGCACTGGAAGAGCCCCAGAAAACGTACCAATGTTTTGTAGAGGAGCGAATTTAAAACCTGGAGTTGAGTCTCTGGCACCCAGTAAAAAGTAGTTTTGGTTTTGGTGGAGCAAGTGTGGAAATGTAGCTACAGACTTGTCTCTTCAGCACAGGCTAGCTTACAAAGAGGTGCTGGGACTCGAGTATTAGCCAATATTCACCACTCAGAGGACACTGTCCCCAAAGATAGAAAGTTGGGCTGGAGTCCTTTGAAAATTAAAAATGCCTCTGTATACTTGGAATTGATATCAATACCCACATTTAAACATTTTGTGTTTAAAAGAAGCACTGAACGTTATTCAGCCGCAGGGCCCCAAGAAAATGCCACTTTGGGTTGAGAAATTCTGTGTTTGAGCAAAAGAGGAGTTTCGCAATAACAGATGTAATCCCAGAAGAAGATTTGTGGGCAGAAGGCTGGAGATACAGCTACACAGCCACAAACCCTGGAATTTATTTCAACATTGCTATCGTGCATGCAGGGTGTGCTTGTGCATACATTATACCCAAATTAATACCTGAGCACAGGACTTTTCTGATGCAGCATAACGGATTTATTGCCTTGAGTTACGGAGGAATATTTGATCTACAAATGAGTAGGTGGTATTTTGAGAGGGAATTTTTGTTTTAAGGAAGATCCACATTTGGTGGGTCGGTTCTTTGTTAGTGGTGGCAATTTGAAAGACATTCTAATTTTAGAAGTTCTGTGGAGGAATATGTTAATGCCATAATCTTCTTATGTTATGTGAGAGATTAGATTATTGATCTGATACTTTTTTCATGTGTCCTTGTAATTTACCACATGCATTTCAAATGTTCACTTCTGGAAATTGGTGGCCTCTCCCTGCAACTCAAAAGCAACAGAGAGAGGTCTTGCTATAAAGACACAGGAGATGCAGGCAGCCAACAGAGGAGTGCTGTGGACACGTGGCTCTCTCACTCTGCCTCTCTTGATTTTGAAATTCAGTCCTAGATAAGGAAAATTTTCAAAGTCTAACACTTAACTTTGAGCCTCTGCTTTTAGGAGTTGGATGGTTTAATGGATCAGGATCTTTAAGTATAAATAAAACCAAATCAATTATCATTGCCACAGTAGGTTCTCTATTGAAAGAGCATGTTTACTTGTCCTCTGGCTGTCCTTGCACATGAACACCACACACACACACACAGATTGTCATTTCAACTCACTGTCATCACAGGAAAGCCTTGGATTTAAGAAGCAGAAGTCTTACAGGGACTCTGTATGAACAGTATGAACATGGTCAAAAATAGCTAAAAATATTTATTTTAAAATGTTAGATTTGTTACATGTTGGCTGTGTTAACCTGTGTATAAGGTCCACAGATGAGAGTAAAGAAACTGTTGGCTTTGGAGAAACTTTTAAGTAACAGCTAGAAGTTCTTTGTGTCAACTTTTTTAAGGAGTTTCCAACTGCCGGAAGTGAGGAACTGCATCTGGTTTTTTGTTCGATCTTTCACCAGTGCTTTGAAATCCCCATTTTGGACCAATTATGCTACAGTCCTGCATAAGGCAACTCAGCTCCTCCTTCTCTTGTCATTTCCCCAGCTATCACAGGTGCTTGTTTGTAGTTGTTTCCTGTGCTAAGTACGGAGATGTCTATCAATTAAAAAGCAATCTATCAAAGTGAAGTTAAGAGTCCCTTTTAATGCAGTGGTCATATAGCTAGAATAGATCACCGGTATCATTTCTGGAGCTGTTGTATGCAGTTGGCACCCTACAGTGAGATAAAATGTTTTGAACTTGCAAAAAATCATGCCCTTTAGTCAGAGGCTGCTAATCATTTGAATTTGCTTTGCCCTGTAGACGACTGAACACACTGAACAAGTGCGCCTCAATGAAACTCGATGTGAACTTCCAAAGAAAAAAGGTAAGGGAACTTCATTAAATATGCTGGCTTTTGTGATAAGACCACCCCAATTTAGCCTTTAAGTCAGTAATGCTCTTAAAAGTAAGTTATTTGACTTTGAACATGCATGTCAGCATTATATGGATGCATGATAATGTGAATTGCTGAATCTTGAAGTTGTAAATAGAATAGAAACTGTGGCTAAATATGACGTATGTTAAAAGGCTCACACAGTACTCAAACTCTACATATATGCAATTAAATTTAGTGGGTGAAAAGACAGTGAAGCTTCATTAGACTGGTTTGTTTGTCAATGCTATATGAGTACACAGTGGAAAATCCTGCTCAGAAAAAATGGGATCTGCTCAGATGAAAATAACAGCTTTTCTTTGTTTCTTGTACTGACTTCTTCCCAGTTAAGAACATGAAAATAAACTCTGTCATCCTTACAAGCTCCTGTGTAACATGGGAATTATTTGAGCTTAAAGGGTTTCAGTGAGGGCTGCAGAAACAGCCTGTTGATTTTGAGAGTGTTGTAACATGTCCAGCATTAACTGTTGAACGTTTGATTCTCTGGTCACAGATTCCCCAAAGTCCTTGAGTATTTTACAATGGTAGTTGTCAACTCTGAGAAATCTTGGCTTCTGTTTTTCCTTCCTAGAGTGTTTGTCTAGTGCTTTTTAAAAACTGCCTCTGAGAGCTGCATTTTTGATGTCTTTGCAAATTCAGTCTCATCATACCCTACTCAGTGTTTGAGGGAACTTGAACAGAGGATGGTTTTAATGCCCAGATATCCTGCTTTGGCACATGCCCACTTGTTCCTCTGTGTACTAGCCTCTTTAGCTTGTATTTTGTCCATTCTCTGGAGTTGCAGGGGCTTCTCTTCACTGCATATGGGGTTTTTCTTGTCTCAGGTTTTATGTTGTATTAAAAAGGAAGGAATTTTTTTTGTTATGTTTGTTTTTCATTAAGTTTTTGCTGCCACTCTTCCCTGTTCTGAACGGACTGAAGTCCTCAGCTGCTCTCCTTGCAGATGACCATTAATTTGTGATGGAAGAGAGATGGCTCTACTTGGTACTCTTTAAAGGGGACAGAAGCTAGTTGGGTCCATACCTACACAAGGCCACAGAGAAGCAGAGCACAGAAAAATGTAGAGAAAGAGGAGTTGGAGGAGATTTTAGCCCACAGATACAGAGCAACTGAAAGTAGAAGAGAATGAGGGTGAGAGAAGAAGAGGAAGGAGAGCCTGCTGACAGGAGGAAATATAAATGCAAGTGTAAAAGCCAGAAATTGGGTCTGAAATTGATCACTGAACTAAATAAATCTTTTGCTGTCGATACTGCCTTTCCTAATAGTCTCTATGGTGATCTGAACAATGAAATGCAAAATCAGCCTGCTTTGGAGCTTCAGCAGAACAGGTATGCACAGGACTAGCACAGCTGCTTGAGTGATTCATCAAAATATGGCCAAGCCAGATGCCAGGCAAGGTTACTGTGAAAGCCAGCACAGCATGAGCGTTCCCCACTGCCCACTCTCCCACCCAGACCATTCCCACTGTGGGCTGCTGTCTTCCCTTGGCTTCATCAAGATGCAAACAGAAATCCTCGTGTATGTGCTGCAAATATGTCTGTAAGCGATTTGGACAGACAGAGATTAGCCTTTGGATTAACTGCCTTCTGCAGCTGTCGATTTATGAGAATTCCTGCCCCCAGCTGGAAAAATGTGGCAGAATTCCACCGCAAATAAATCCACTATTTGCCTTTTGTTAGCATCCCTCTGCATTTCAGGCAAGTACACCCTCAGTCAAAAAGCTGTACTATTTTAACTCAACTGTGACAAATCTGTGAATCAAAACCTTTCTTTAGCAAATGTTACCAGTCACTCCTCAAGAAACTTGCCCCTTCTCATCTTCCCAAACATAATGGTATTAACTAGACTTTTGAATATGCTCCAAAGCTGTGCACTTGATTTCACCCCAGGTCAGTAGAAATATACAGTCACTACTCCAAAATATCTGCTCTGCCTGTGTCAGATGAATCATTGCTTTCAGACCTTCTCTTGATCCACTGTCCTCATAGCTGGTGACATGTGGGTGGGCAGAGTGCTCTCAAAAAATTTTTTTTGACCAGTTTCGTTTGTCACAGCACTCAGATATCCGACAAGAACAGTGGGTCATTCAGGATGTTCGTGGCTTCCAGAATTTCTACTGATTCCATCAAAGGAAAAGCACAGTATGTCACAGGACTCACAGTGCAGCTGAATTTTTAGTGAGTCACCATGGCAGTATTTCAGCAACCAGATATTTCATTTCATATTTGCCTGATTTTGCTTCTGATGAAACACAAGCATGTTTCTTTATCAATTAAAAAACCCCAAAACTAAGCCTTTATTTAATTGAGCTGCAAATTTTGACACTGAAAAGCCTCTGTATTTTCTAAATGATTCTTGGGCAGAATGTAATTCTGTCTTTGCTGTGGTTAGAGGCAAAACTTGTTTACTACCAATATCCATTTCTGTTCATCTCTGCTTTGTCAAAAAAAAAAAAAAACAAAAACCCTCAAACAAACAAACAAAACAAAAACAAACCCACAAAACTTTTGATTTAAAGTATATTTACCACTGAATTTATTTTTATTTCTGTCTTCTGCTCTGTGCTCTCTTCTTGGTGTTTTTTGCAATGTTTCTACCACTTTGGCGACTTTAATCGATTCCAGCTTGTAGAAAACACAGGCAAAATCCTGTCACTTCATACAGTAATGTCATTGCAGCTAGAGGGATTTGTGTCAGCCAAGAATCTTCTTTAAGGTTCCTTTGGCATATTGCGATGTAGAACAAATTTTAAAAATATTTTTATCCTATTGGCTGGTGCCACCAACGCCTCAGCAGTGGTATGCTTTGTAGATATAATTACCACTGCTAAATATTTAGAAGTACGTACCCTTGTGGTTTTTAAAATATCCACTTTGTGGCACTACTAAGACCACAATAAATGGATTTTTAAGTTCCTGAGGCTGTGCAGTCCTTTGGTCCATATATACATACAGCAAGCTGTGGAGTTAAAACAAAGGTAGAGCTGTCTGATGTGCCATTTCTTCCCTGCAGACAAACTGGCCAAAGCAGTATTAGCCTTTTCTAGTCCCTTCCCTCACACTTCACTATGTGCGCAATTCTTCTTTCTCTCAAGCCACAGAATGAAGATCTCTGTTCATTCCTGTAAATTTATATCAGCTGCAGGAGCACTGCACACCTCAACATTAACAGAAGAAAGAGGGATGCCTAAACCCAAAATTTCACAGTTATATTTTATTTTATGGTTTGGACATGATCTAAAACATCTGGCTGACTTGAAGTGATAAACTGGCAAAAGTTTATGGCATCAGTGAGACCTGGCATGCTACTGATCCCAATCTCCAGCTTTTGAGGTTTCACATTATTTAAGGTTTTGGGCGCTCTTGTAAAATTTAGTTTACATTTTTCAATTAGACAGGCCAGCAAAGATCTAGTCAGAGATTGGAGATAACTTTACCATCGAAACTTCATATAAAAATACTTCTAATAATAGACTCTTAAAATGAGAATTTTTCCAGTCCCAAAATAGTCTTTCTGGTTTAGCACCTCATTTTAGTCTGACAGCCTGTCATATTTTACTGCCTTCATACTGCTTCCAAGAATGTGAAGAGCTGTTTGGATGTCATGTAGGTGAAGTTAGTTTGTTCTGCTTTAAAACAAATGTACAAGAATAATGCAGTATAAACCCAGTTCAAAGTCAGGGGAAGGGTACTCATCAGCAACTGTGGGCTCCATGCTGAACATACACCTTTTTTGTTTGAGCAAAACAGATGAGAAAAATTTCATAGGGTGAGGTTTTCTATCTAATTTTTTTCCCAAGGCACATGTTCTCTGCATTGCAGAGTAGCTCCTGGAGCTGCCTAAACATAAGCACAGCTCTGTGTGCCTCAGGCTGAGGGATGAGACCAGCAAGGGCTGTGGGGCTGCTGCTGCCTTGGGAGAGGCTGGAGGAAGGCAGAGAGTGGGGCAGGCTGCAGGACATCAGCCATCAAGGGGTGCCTCTGATGACGAGGGCAGTGAAGACAGTGGTTGCCACTGTAGGAAAACTCAGCTCAGCTGCAGATGCTGCCCCATCCCAGCCTGAGCCTGGCTGCTCCTCCTGCCCACACCTCTGATGCTTTGAGAGGCTACCTGGAAACAGAGACTAGACAGGAATAAGGGAACAAAGGTAGGTGTTTATTTGAAAGGCCTTCAAAGGCACACCCTGGGAAGCCAAGGGCTCCAAGCTGGACCCCAAGATGGACCCCAAGATGGACCCCAAGATGGACAACGAGTTACAAGTTCCCCATACCTTTATAGGTTTGGTCCATTTGCATATCAGCATAAATTCGCCCATTAAAATTTTAGCTACGGATGGAACTTCCCCCAGCTTGCCCCCCCTTTAGAGGCTTTGGGCCTGGACAGTCTGGGTGTCCTTGAAGAGCAGGCCCAGAGAGGCATGGTTTTGACTGGAGAACTGAAGTTAGCAGGCTACAAGAAACTTCAGAGTTATACATTAGGCAATACAGGATTTGAAAAATATGAGTTAAAACCTAAGGCATCACCTCCACAGCTGCCTTCTCTGCCTTTCTTTGCCTGCACTCTGACACACCCTAAGCAAAACTGCCAAAATTGTATTTTTATTGTTCTTTTAAGCATCATGGCTATTTATCTGTAGTTATGTTCCTGAAACATAAATCTTGTTAGAGGTATCTGGTCTGTGAAGTTTATAGATGTTTATTTTAGTTTTCACTGCAAAACTACATGCAGCACCAGATATTTGCTGTCTTGGATTTTTAAATAGCTCACATTGCTGTAGTACCCAGCTACTTCCCTGTCTTTACTATGTGTATCTTAACACCATTCCTGCAAATCAGGATTCCTTTACTTGGACCTTTCAAAACATTTTTTTTCCTAAACAGTCACTGTGGACATCAGCCCTACACAATTCATTGCACAGGCAGTCCATGGAAGCCAAGAGGTATCAGTGGGACTCCTAACATGGAGCAGGCTTTTATTCCTTTCTTGTTAAGATGTTTGCAGTCTTACAATCAAATGAAAGAGGGTGTTATGAAAGGACTGGTGACCAGTCTTTCATAAACTTGGTTCAGAGAGACGTTGTTACCTGTTGCTCACCTGGAGCAGCCCAATCACATTAATTCAAATAACAAGTTAAAGCACACAGTTTTAACATGTGCCACTTGCTTTTTTTCCAGAGTGAAGATTCAGATGAAGAAGACCTCTGTGCTATCAGTAATAAATGGACTTTCCAAAGAACCAGCAGACGATGGTCTCGGGTGGACGACATTGACGCTTTGCTTCACCGATCTGACAGACATGGCTCTTCTGGGGACATCAAAATGAAAAACACCACAAGCAGTGAGAGCGTCCTTACAGATCTGAGCGAACCTGAGGTCTCATCCATTCACAGCGAGAGCAGCGGGGGCAGTGACAACAGGAGTCAATCTGGCACCACCAGCGCTGCCAGGGAGACCTGCGACTGCCCTGGCCATCATGATGTGGAAAGCACCCTGCTGCAGGACTCCACTGCAATGAACACTGCCCTGTCCCCCAAGGACGGCCTGAAGAATGAGAATCCAACACGAGCCAGAGCTAAAACCTTTCTAAAACGCATGGAGACACTAAAAGCAAAAGCTGTGCATGGAAAACTAAAAGGCTCAGGAAGAACGGGTCCTTTGGAGATCAGTGGACCGGTTCTCCAGTTTGAGCCGAAATCCTTGAAAGACATGCACTGTGTACAGATAGTCAATGGTGATCTCCAAACCTTGGGACAAGATTCAGTCAAAAGAGGGCTTCCCTTTTCTGCCAAATCCAGCAGTGACAGCAGTCAGTCCGAAAACAGCAGCAGTGGGGTGAGCACACCGTGTTTGAAGGAGCGCAAATGCCATGAAGCAAACAAGAGAGGTGGGATGTACCTGGAGGACCTGGATGTTCTGGCAGGAACAGCCTTACGGCAAGTGGTGGACCAAAACCGCAAAAATGAATTTCATTCCCAAGAGAACTTGGTTGTGCACATTCCCAAGGATCACAAACCAGGGACCTTCCCAAAGGCACTTTCTATCGAAAGCCTCTCACCTACAGACAACAGCAACAGTGTAAACTGGAGGACAGGCAGCATCTCTTTGGGAAAGCAGAACTGCTCTACTCCAAAGGAATCCGGACTGATGGCTTGCTGTCCTAAAGAGAGCAGAATTAGTATTTATGACAATGTGCCAGGTTCCCACTTGTATGCTAGTACTGGGGACCTCCTGGACATAGAGAAAGATGTCCTTTTTCCTCAGTTAGATGACATTTTGCAACATGTCAATGGACTTCAGGAGGTGGTGGATGGCTGGTCAAAGAATGTGTTGCCAGGTCTGCCTGCTGGTGATGTGTCAGTCAGGGAATCCCCATCATTGCCTTTCCAGTCGCCTACACAGATCACTCTTGATTTTGAAGGGAACTCTGTGTCTGATGGCCGGACCACCCCAAGCGACATGGACAGAGATGGAACATCCCTGAATGAATCCGAGGCCACTGGTGTTAGGGACAGGAGAGACTCCGGGGTGGGAGCATCGCTCACAAGGCCAAGCAGGTAAGTAGCAAAATTTTGTATACAAATCCACAGGCTGTGAAAAAGAATGTAATGAAGCAGAGGTTCTCAGCCTGGGAGTCAGAAGGCACAGGGTACTATTACAGTTGTGCTCATCCTGTATGGAGATGGGGATTTCCCAGGGAAAGGTGGGACTTTGAGGAAAGGGACATCCTGCTGTAGAGATTCTTACATGGAATCAATGCAGAATTGGTTTAAGAGAGCAAACTAAGGCACGTTTTATCCCTTGATCCATTGATTACATGGTAGAGCCCTGTATATGTTGTAAGATTTATTTTCAATTTGTCTTCTAAGTTACGCACCCAGATCTTTATGCATCAGTAGCTTTATGCACCTTTTTTATGCAGTGATCTGCTTTAAAAATGTGCCCCTTTGTGCTCAAAGAGAACTTCCCTACTCTGCCTCAACCCCTTACATGGGTGGGATGAAATGATGGTAAATGTTTGACTTTAAAAAGTGAAAAGTGGAATTTTGTTAATAGTTTACAGACCGGTTCTAAGTCAGAGTGATGGGCTCCTGTTGTGCCAAGTACCAATGGTCCTGGGCAAAAGCCTTTGTGGGTCCAAACTGTTGTATGTAGGGTGGCTTTGTCCGTGCAAAAGCAGGGAGAATATGCCTGCTATTTTGTGAGACTGGTATTTCTGATAATACTGATAGTTTCTGATCTGCTGTTAGACTTGTCACACCCTCTCAGAGGACTCTGACATGCCATGGTTTGCTGCTGCCTGTGTGTGCTCACCACCACCACAAAAGTGAAAGTGAACTCGAAGAAACTACTGAGCAAATGAGCAATGCCAAAGTTTTTAAGATTTGAGTCAGAACTTATATTTAGTGAAACAAGAACATGAAATTAGGGTTTTTTTTCCTAATGAATCCAGTATATAGAGAAAAGTGCATTGAAGTAAAAAAATGTGAGTGGTTCAACAGCTCGCTGGTCATAGCTCTAGCTAAGGAGACACAGGGTTTAATCCTTTTTCAAAAGAATCCTTCGGCATTTAATAACAGAGATATTTGGAGAACCTCATCTCCAAATATCTCAGTGGTCAGGTCAGTCCCCGGGGAGGTGAGGGACTAAGCATCAAATACCAGTTCTGAGTCAGGCAAAGAACATTTGAATCTAAATCTCTCACATCCTGTTGGAAGTGTGTGGGCTAAAGACCATGGCAGGCAGCACTGCCTCCCCAGGTATATGGACAGGACCCACAGCCACTTGTGAATCTAATGTTAAAAAGACAAAACTTGGGCATTTCCAAAATTAAAGAGATTGACAAAAATGTTTTATTTATTTCCAAGGTACATTTTCTTTCAGTTGACACACCACAAGCCATCACGTATGTGTGTGTTTGTGTATGTTTTATATATTGCCCAACCCTATCTCACAGTATCCCCTCTTTTCTGCCCAACTAAAGCAGTTCTCTGATTTTTCTATCATTTCTTTTGCTAAAGGCGATTACGATGGCATAGTTTCCAAATCTCTCATCGCCTGAGCCGCTCCATTGCATCGCTTCACATCAGCAACCAGTCAGCAGCCCAGCTGAATCTACTGCAAAAATTCTCTCTGCTCCGTCTCACTGCCATCATGGAAAAGTACTCCATGTCAAACAAACATGGCTGGACCTGGTGAGTACCACTGATAACTGGAAAAGAGACTTTTTAGAAGAAAAGAGTTTCTCCTAATTCTGTTACTCTGATAGTAAGTAAATGCAATTAGAAGGACCCATTGACTTCAAGTGTAGGATTTGAAACTGTCCCTTTTAATCCATTGCAGCCTAGTGGCTCGTTGGCAAAGTCAGAAATAGATCCTGGAAATCTGACATCATTCCTGTGCTCTAACAGAGAGACAACCCTGGCCTTTCTAATAATGCCACAGTTCCAGAAAAATAAACAGGAGTAGGAGAGAGTGACTAAAAAGTAGGAAAAGTTTACAGGAAGTCCTGCCTGGAATTCGTTTTGTGATTCGAAAAGAAGCAGCTGCTGCTTCATGTGTTTGATACTGCTTTGTTTGTGCTTTAAAAGAAGGGTTACAACAGTTATGGGACATTTCTCTACAAATCAAAGATGCAGGCTATAGCCTAGGCCTGGACCTGTGTTAGAGGGAGCTTGCAGCCCTGGCAGCTGTGACAGCTACCTGGTTGCTCAGGGAGTGGAGGGAAGTGCACGTGGATGTGAGTGTTCACAGCGTGGCTCCTTCTGTAGCAAATGGCTACAGAAACCTGTGTGTTTTGTGGTACACAAAACCTGGTGGGCCCCACAGATTGAGGAACACCAGAAATGGAAACGGGCATAGATAAGGGTTTTAAAGTATCTGAGAAATAATCAAAAGGATGACAGAATCTCTCCCTAATACACTGAGGCACCCAGTCCAGATAGAGAATGACTTGATATTTACATTGTGATTTTCATGCTCAAAGCACCTCCCCAAAATCCCACTAAATTAATCTGTGAGCTACATAAGTCAAGTTTTCCTTTAGAAATGGAAAAATAGATAAAATAGATACACGTGATATTCACCTTACTGACATCAGCCATTAGGAAAAGTTAAAAGTGTAATCTGTTACAAATCTGATCTGAGAGAGTCAGGTCAGCTGTTTGTGGTCAGAGGAAAAAGACAGGCAACTCCAGAGCAGCCCATTATATCCAAGGGGGAGGGTTTGGGTCACCCTCCACAGGTGTCTCTAGAGTGGATATAGAGGCAGTCCAGACTGCTGACTCTTTCTAAATCTCTGTAAGACAGCTAAAATTCTGTAAGATTAACCCCCATTTCACTGCTCTCCTTTGGTGCAGCTCCCTGTGGCTAGCTTACAGAATCTGCACTGAAATGAATCTCACCTTACCCAACTTCAAATAAGCAGACTAGAGCACAGCAAATTCTACGTCCTGCTCTTTGTGCAAGGTTTTCATCCTGAGAGATATTTCTTCAATTTTTATAATCAGTCTCTAAGGATTTTTAAGAGAGGGATTGTAAATAGCTGTAAAGTTATGCACTGTCCTTCTTCAGTAGGTAATTTAAAATGAGTTTATACTTCTTCCCACACAGATGACAAAACTCTTAGTCACATTCAGGTCATATTCATCCTCTTTATTTTAATTCCATGGCAGTCATAACTCCCAAAAAGGGAATCCAGTTGGTTCTTGTTTTCATCACAATTTTTTGAAGAAAGCAAGCTCACCAGCTTCACTTAAGTTACTCAACTAGAATAAATCATATAACACAAGGGAGGAGTCTGACACATAGGGATTTCCCACCATCATTTCTTATTGTAAATTCTTAGTCGATAGAAATACTAAATCATGAAACTGGTGTATAAAGATCATTCAGCATGTTAGAAGATTGAACCTCCTTTTCCCTCAGATACCCTCTCCACTCAGGTTTGTTCTGCCATTCCTGTGAGTCCCTAAAGGATGCTTTAAACCTTGTTGGCTTCAGCTGGATGACACCTGCATAGTAAAAGGTTTTTGTTAGAACTGATTGTTATGCTGTACCTTAGAGGCCATCCACTTATAGACATTAAGAAATTAATCAATTATGCAAATTGTAAAGTGCCTCTCTATTGTGCATTAAACATTATTTCACCATCTTTATAAAAAAGGCCCCAGTTACCAATTTCTGTCAGTAGTGTCACTCAGACAATGTGTAAATACCCCGATTTTTTTAAGCAGCCTGTTCATGTTAATTTTCAGGTCTGTGCCAAAGTTCATGAAGAGGATGAAAGTCCCTGACTACAAGGACAAGAACGTCTTTGGTGTGCCCCTGATAGTTCATGTCCAGAGAACGGGACAGCCTCTGCCCCAGAGCATACAACAAGCACTGCGCTACCTACGGAGCAACTGTCTGGACCAGGTAGCAACTTCACTCCACAGACTTGTTGGTTTTTTCTGGAAAGCCACTTTAAGCAAGCAACAGTGAGCATTTTTGTGCTAAGTACCAGCATTATTTCAAGATTATTATCTCTCATGTTGAGCATAGATCTCCTCTGGTGATTTGATAGTTGGTGCTGATACTGAAAGTTTGCCATTTTGAGATTTGTATCCAGCTAATCTGTTAAATTCTTGTAGCTGTAACATTAGC
The DNA here is from genome assembly GCA_013397915.1 of Daphoenositta chrysoptera. NCBI lineage: Eukaryota > Metazoa > Chordata > Aves > Passeriformes > Daphoenositta > Daphoenositta chrysoptera. The sequence goes on from VZRO01003713.1 coordinate 1,882,366, forward strand.
TGCTGATTTGTATACCACAGTCTACTTCAGAGAACATTTTGAGATCTTCATGTATATTGAATGAAACCTGGGAAGAGATCAGGACTCCCCACTTCTACCTGTATCTGTACTGCTTATGCTTGACTGTTGCCATCGAGGGTTAACTGCATTCACCATTTCACAAGATATGGTACAAAAGATTTTATTTACTTAGCAAAGACAGAAAAGTCCAAGAATAGAGAGCAAACTCAGCAAAATATTCCAAGTATTCTGTTGACAGAGTCAGATATATCCAGATAGTTAGGTCAGCAGGGGTTCAATGCCAAAGCCATTATGGTACATTGCCTTTTATAGTGTTCTTAGCTACAACAAGCCAGCTGGGACACCCTCATGCTCAAAGTATTTCAGATTTTTTTATTCCCTTTAGCTACAGAGGGACATACTAATAATATTTCTACTGTTCTTCCCCTAAGGATGAGTATGTGTATTTTTATGAACATAGGACTGGGAGAAACCCCCTGGCTGACTGTGTTCAGTCCTCTACTGTTATTGACCTCATGTCATATGACCTCTTTCATAACTGCCTTTAGATAGTTGTAAGTTCAAAAGGAGCAACCAGCACTTTGCTCTGCAGACTTTGCTGCTTTCCTAGCTCTGAGCACATGAAAAGGTTGGAATTAGTCTGTTCTGAATCTTCACATTTTCTAATCACCGTTCTGGTTGCTCTTCAGGTTTTTTGTTGGGTTACAGTCATCTTCACCAAAACTGAAATCTAAAAATTAAGGACGTTCCTGTGAATCACAACCATTTCCCTTTGCAGCCAGTGGGAAAGACACAGGTCCTTCCTATCAGTTCTCTCTGTAAAGGAATCCTGTCATGGTCAGACCTTGACCTCTAACTCCAGTGTCAAAAGTGAGGTGAGATGAGTTCTGCCAACCATATGTAGTGCGGGAGCTGAGGGGCCGGATGAACAGCCTGTCAGAAACTTATTAAGATAGGATGAAAGGGAAAGATGCATAGAGACAAATAGAAGTGAAATATTCAAGAGCTAACATGCCTGGTTGCCACAGTGCTCATCTGGGTTTGTGTACTGAGCTGAGAAAGCCAGTGTAGGAAGAAAAGTGATGCAGCAAGCCTGGAATTAGTGATGAGATTGGAGGAGGAGACGCCCAAGGAAGAGGAACAGGAGATGTAAGGATAGGGATGGGCTTGTCAGCAAGAGGAAGAAAGAGTAGAGAGAGAATAAATTGGGGAGAATGTAAAAGGGAGAGTAAAATAGAAAGAAAAAGCTCTTGAGAGATTTGAGGCAGTTAAAAGGTGTTGGAAGTCTCAGACAAATATCTGCTCTGTTACACACTGTTTACACACTGGGAAGCATCAGAGGTCTGTGAAAGGCCATTTCAATCCAGCTTTGGTTTCATCTCAGAGTGAAATTGAGAAAATACTGAATAAAAAAAAAGAAGGAGGAGATGTACAGATTGTGACCCTTTAAAATACCTTTTCACCAAAAACCTTTCTAGGCAAAAACCCTCCAGGCAGTTCACCTTCTCTGCTTTACAGTTACTCCCTTTGTTTCTATTTAATTCAAAGTCTCCTAATGCCTGGACAGAGACCTGGGCAGCCTCCAGTCTCCCCCAGCATCTTGCTTAAGTGTCTTTTCTGTGCGCTGCAGAAGGTGGGCTAGAGTTCTGAGCTGGTGTCAGAGCTTCCACTGCACACACTTGGTAAAGTTGAGGTTGCTCTAAACCATTGTAAGGTCTGTCTCCTGCCACTGAAATCCCTAACCTGGCAAGAGGAGCCTCAGTGTTACTTGTAGGATATGTAATTCAGTTTCAGTTTGTGAAATAGAAACTGCATTGCCTTTTCCAACTGCATCTTTATTTCTGTCATGCATCATATGGCTGCTCGTAGGGAAGATGATCCAAACAGCATGAGGATAGTAAAGAGATTGGGCCAGACTAACCTCTGGTTTTACAGTCCCTTTTTTATTTACAGAACAAGTCTGTAATAATGCATAACAGAGCCTAAAGCATCTTTTTATACCAAGTGAAGAACTCTTTTGATTAATTATTAATTTTTTCCATTAAAAAAATAAAAGGAAATAGGAGTGTGGATAAATGTCTTTAAACAGAGATCAAGAGTAGCAGAATGATGTGCAGCAGGAGATTGCATGGGTGAGATTTGGCATCTGACCTCTCAAATCAGACTTAGCTAGAAGTTTTTGATGGTTCTTTATACCAGCAAGGACACTTCCCATCAAAAGGAGAGAACTGAGCTTCTGCTCTCACATTTATCTACCACAGACCAAAACTTTATTTTTTGGACTGAATTAGCAAGTGTCCGTCTGCATCTTCAGAACATATTCCTGAGAGGAAAAGGGATTTAAAAAGAAGAGAAAGGGAAAGTGGAAGCTAGATGAAAAGAGCTGGATGCTCTTTCTTGTATGAATGTCAGAATTCTTGTCAGAATGAAGAGCGGAGCTTCACTTGGGATCATAAATACAGAAGACAGGGCACACTCCAGTCCTCTACTTCCTGTACATAAATTTAGCTCTCAAGTGACACTAAATTCATCAATAGGAAGACAGAGAAGAGCTGCCTCACAGCCAGTCTGGTGTAGTGGTTCATCTCCATATAAATAAATAAACATAGCCCCTCACTGAGCTGTGATCTGTGTAATTAGTGTCATCAATGTGCAAGTTAACCAAAGTCCTGAATGCCCCCCAGGTGAGCATGGGAGGTGTTCTAGAGAGAGGAGGGCCCTGTGTGAACTCTGTGCTGCTCCTTACTCGGAAGTAAGAGGGAGAAGGCCAGAAGGCTTTATTTCCTTGCCTTTACTGTTGGTTGATGGACTGTGCCATGCAGGAAGCTGCATGGATCACAAGCAAGACAGCAATCACAGAGGAACAACATTATATAATTCCCCACTGGAAATGTGCCTTTTCCATAGGTTTCTCTCAATATTTCACCTTTTTCCCTGCAAAACTGAAGAGAAACAGTGTTAGCACTTCCAAAATGAAACACTGTAAACTCACTTGGGAATAAATAGTGTGGTTGAGGCCCAGGAATTCAGCCCAAGGGGAATTCCGCTGGCAGAGAAGGACAAGAAAGGGCAGCCCTGCCTTGAAGGCATCATTTGAAGAATTACCACTTCCTTTCAAACAGAAAGAAAACAGGATAAAAATGTATCCTAGTGACACTGCACAAGTAATCCCTCTGTGGCTCCCACTTTCAAACTGGACTTTTCAGTGGGATTTGGGAGAACTCTTGGGAGCAGAGAGCAGGAAAGGGAAAAAACAGATTTCATCTTTATTTTAAAGTTCTACCAGGATGTACTAATCTTTTACCACAGCATTTATTACTTAGCTAAGCATAATATTTTCTTGTTATTCTTCAAAATATATACCCAAATAAACATGAAGAGCCAGATTCTCAGCTGGAGTAAATCAACAGTCAGTCACCCAAGCCAAGCAAGCCAGGCTGATTTATATCAGCAGAGCATCTTGCTTAAACTCTTCAGGCAGCAGGGAAACCACAAGGCACTCTGAACTCTCCCTCTAGGATGGGACAGAGAGAAGCAGCATTATTAACCCCTACAATCCTGCTGTGGGAGCCTGCAAGACCTGTGGGACCATCAACTGCATTTGCACATTTTCCTCCTTCTTGCCTAGAGAAAAATAAGCAACCCAAGCTTTGGTCATGATCAAAGTCCCCGTGATAGATTTATATGTAAATGTATATAACACATATATATCCTTCAAGTGAAAATTTCCCTTTTACCCAACTCAACGTGGTACGTTTTTAGGTGGGTCTGTTTCGGAAATCCGGAGTGAAATCCCGAATCCAGGCCCTGCGTCAGATGAACGAGAGCTCCCCAGAAAACGTCAGCTATGAGGACCAGTCAGCGTATGATGTGGCTGACATGGTAAAGCAATTCTTCAGGGACTTGCCAGAACCTCTCCTCACAAGTAAACTAGGAGAGACTTTTCTGCACATCTATCAATGTAAGTTGCTATTTCTACATATTTCTACTATTATAAACAATTAGAAAATATTATGTATTATATAGTAATATACTGTAAATAATTCCGGCATGTTAACGCCAGATAGGATTCTTTCTGCTGGCCTTTGAGATATGAAAAAAACCCTCTGCCCTCAAAATCTCTCACTAAGGGCTCTTACAACTACCTAAAGGTTTCATTGTCAAATTTAATGGAAAAAAAAGTTCAAATATTGAGAAAACTTGAAAATACCAGCCTCACAGTCAGAAAGAAGCCAGAAGAACAGGCTCCTGGACATAAAAAGCATTAAGACTCACATTTTTGTCAGATTTCTTTAAACTGTGGGCCCATTTCATGCACTTATATCTCAATATAAGCGAGTCTTCTGGATACTTGACCATGAGAATATGTCACAGTCCTTGCTGTGACTTTTGATTACTTGTTTTTTCATTATAGTCAATAAAATGTACATGCAAAAAACAAGCTGCCTTCATGTAGATCATAAGATCTACGTAAAGAACTCATAGAGAAAGAAAGAAATCAGGGGATTTCTTCTTTTCTTTCCAGCATAAGCAATCTTCAGCAAAATCTGAGACTCAGATGCATCAGAATAATGAAAGTCCCTGTGAATCAGGAAATGACTGTGTATCTCTTCTCCAGACGGAGGGAGAAATAAACAGTGAGAACAACACTGAAAAAAACCAGAGGAATTAGATTTTTTTCCTTACAATGTCCATTGTGAAGGCCAGTCAGCCAGCACTCTGGCAGATGCAGCCAGCCTAAGCCAAATAATTGGAAGCACTAAAGAGAAGTGTGTCTAGTCTTTTCACTTGCAGACGTTTCAGCTGCTAAAACAATAGAAAGCCATTTTAAAACTCCGTATAATCCCAGTGCTTAAGAATCTCAGATACTTCCGTTGCTTCCCTTTACTGTAAAAATCTGTCTGTGGCACACAGTCACTAATGAATTTACCATCACAGTGTCTGTAGCTGGTAGAGAATGCTGGGATTCTGCATGTGAGAGACAGCACTGCAAATAAATTCAGTGGGTTTGGCTGTACGCGATGTCTTGGGACATAAGTTAACTGCAAGGGCTGGTGCCTAGCCCTGGACCATCATTTCCTCTTCTTCTTTCCTGCTCACAAGTTGTCTGCCTGCACACACATTAATAAGCTAGTTGAGGAAAGCAACAGGAATTCTGGCTGCTAATAAAATGGCAGTCATGATCATTTCCATGGGGAAGTGGCCAAGGAGAAGATTATCCACTACAAGGACATGTTCTACATGTCCTTGGAAACAAATCACCTTTAAACTATTGCTTGATGAAAATTGGGGATGTCCCATCTTTGCACAGAAGAGAGTGCAAGTAAATTACCCCCTTGCCAAAGGAAGGGAGACATGGCAGATCCCATGTTTTAGGTGGGTCGTCAGTATAAGCTGGTCTGTAGCCAGAAGGGCTCCTCTTTTCCAAGAAGTGAGACTGAAAGGGGAAACACCGACAGCAGCCAACAAAAGATGTAAAAAGAGACATGGGCTGACTCTGTAATGTCTGCGTGGTACTGCAGTAGGAAGTCTGAAGAACTTCTCTTTACACTGGTCAGAGGGGGGGAAAATGAGCTAGGAAAGACCTTCTCAGAATGCACCAGGAGTTTAAAGGATTTCAGAAAGACTTGAGGATGAGTCTCTTTAAACCAAGGTAGGAATAAGAAAAGATGGGCAGAAAATATTGTTTGGATTAAGAATGAGTAGCAGTGGGGTTTTTTCCATGTGACCAACAACAAATATATTTTTCTGTTTCAGACAGTACTGACAAAACTCCTTTCACAGAAAGAAAAATGTTGAAAATTGCTGGGATACCAATTGTATTTCATAACGTCTGCAACTAAAGTAATCTGTAACTGAGAGTTTTTCTTACTCTTCGTTCTGTTTAACAAATTGTTAATGTGAAGTTAGGAAGGATTTTTTCTCTCCTAGTGTATTGGCAGGGAATTTCTGATTTTTTGGGACTCCCTGAAGATATTTTTTCATATATCCAAGACCTTTTTCATATATCCAGAATGGCTTGAATTGCTGTAACACATAGGATTTGGGATGAGATGATTAGTGTAGTAGTCTATATAGCATAGCATTGATGAAACTTTCTCCGTTTCCCTAAAACTCTCAGTTGCCTTGTGCTTACCTGTGACTCGAAGCACTGGCTGATCTTCTGCTTCATGTACCAGACCCATTAGAGCAACAATAAAGGGGAGGGAGGGATTACCAGGAGGTGTTGTGGGGAGAAAAGACACATCACATGGATTTAGAAAAGGCTCCTCTGACTTCTCAGAAAAACCTGGCCTTGCTGCTTTTAGAAACTTTAGAAGTGTTGGGCTGTGTTCATTTTGTCATTCATGTCTGAAAGCTTTTAAAATAAAGTGCTTGTACAAGGCTAGCAGTCAAATCTTAAAAGCTGGCTGTTCCCTCTACTGTAAATCTGCTTTTGTTCTTCTTCCATTCGATTATAGAGAGAGTATGTAATACCCAGAGGAGGACTCAAAGTCCAAACTGAGAGAACTTATGGTAGTTTTAGAAATGAATCTGTCTGAGGTGCTATTTAAGCATATCCATTGCTTCTTTCATTAAACTCTTTCATGGTTTAAGACACAAATGTAAGTGTTCCTGAAGCTTCCCTAAGACTTTTAAATTTCTGTCTTGCCAGGGGACAAAGAAAACCTGAAAGATACCATTTAAAGCTATGAGTACTGAGTACTGTTCTCCCCTCATAAACTTCAAATGAAGTCCAGTGTCTCTCTTGGGAGCAGCCCTTCAAACAAACAGAGAAATGCCAAACACTGGCGAGGGGAGCTGTGCTTGGTGGAGGAGCAAAACCCAGCTCTCCAGAAGCCAGCTGGTCTATTCCCCTTGGTCCCCTGTCATCTGCCTCTTCACAAAGCCATCATTAAGGTCGGGAAAGACCTCTGGGGGTCAACCATTAATTTAACACTGCCAGCTCCACCACTGAAACACATCCCTAAGCACCGCATCTGCCAGGTTTTTGAACACTTGAGGGGACTGTGAATGTCTGTGGTAACTTTATCTTTCCTGCCCCTGATCTGATCTCACAACTGACCCCCGGAACGCCGCTTGCTCATTCCCAGATGTCCCCAAGGAGCAGCGGCTGCAGGCGGTGCAGGCTGCCATCATGCTCATGGCCGACGAGAACAGGGAGGTTCTGCAGACTCTGCTCTGCTTCCTCAGCGACGTCACCTCCGTGGAGGAAAATCAGATGACTCCCATGAACATCGCTGTTTGTCTGGCCCCTTCCCTCTTCCATCTCAATATAGTGAAGAAAGAAAGCTCACCAAGGTATGTTTCTTCTCAGCATTATTAATAGTCACGTCCTTAATACAGAGTGATGCTTTCAGTGGTATGCAGGACAAAACTTTCCAAACCATCTGCTTTCCAGCACACATTAAACAGGGCATGGCTTCAGTGAGAGGGGAAAACCCCTGCTGCAGAGCCAGCAGCACACGTGTTTTCACAAGCCCAGCAGGCATTTCAGGCTGTTTGTTATGAATATGCGGTGCCTGCTTTCCATGAGGAATTTTCAATGGGGCACTAGTGAGTTTTGCATGAGTAACGCTGACTTCTGTGAAGGAAAAGGGCTTGATTTTGCTCTGGTTGAAGTCAGGATCGACCACGTTTTAAAGGATTTTGATACGTAGATTTTCAATGAATGTTTTTTTTCACTTTCAATTTACTGTCTATATTCTGCCATTCGGGAAACCGGGTTTATTTCAGGCCACATTAAAATTGTAACATGGTGAGTGTAGACTAAACAGAGCATAGCCAGGCTAAACATTAGTGGTCCCTCTTGACTCTTTTTCCCTCCCATCTGGTTCGGATACACTGAGATTCTTGGTCAAATACATGTATAACCCATGTCTGAGCAAGTGCTTTAAGCAGGAACAATGTAAACCACTTTATATCATGTCTGTTAAAAATCCATTTCGAAATGTACAACATGTCATGCAGGATATGGATAACCTTTCCTGCTTTTACCTTTGGCTCAACAATGTTTTAGGTAAACATTTTTCTTTTAAAAATGGCCTAACAGTTTGAGCAGTCTTGGTGATAAATAGAAATTAAAGATAGGGGGTTTTTTTCTCTTTGGTGTTGGGAGCATCTGGTGCTTTTTGCTTTCATATTAAAAAGATTCAGCTCTTTACCTGAGACACTGAATTCAATTACAGAGTAATACAGAAAAAATATGCAACAGGGAAGCCAGATCAGAAGGACCTCAGTGAAAACCTGGCAGCTACTCAGGGCCTTGCTCACATGATAATGGAATGCAACAAACTTTTTGAGGTGAGTGACAGACTCAAACAGCATTATTCATGGCCACATAATGCAACACCCTTTGAAGTATTTATGTTTATGCTTACATTTTCTGTCTTGTGTTAGCTCAGAGATTGGTGCCTCACTTATTTGTAAACTTGCTTCATCTAAAGTTTATTTATCTCATTTCTTTATGGTGGTTCCCTTTTTAGTATTCAAAAGATGCAGGGTAATTATTCTGTAACAGTTTTCAACCCAAACCACTGGATTAGGAAATTTTAGTCTAATTCAAATCAAAATCTCCTAGTGTAAAATTTTATTATAATGCTTTTAATGCCTCAATTAAAACGTATTAATCTTAAAAATAATTGCTCATTTGCTTTATTTCTGTGTGTTGTGCAATAAAGTAAAAATCACATGGAGTGCTGCAGTCATTCCTGCAGCTACTTACACTGCAAATGCTCCTATCTCACTTCCCCAGAAGCACAAGGCAATATTTCTGAGGGCTAAAGGAGTAACAGGGGTGTACTGACATCCACTTGATCAGTCTAACATGGTTCTGCATGGGCAGTGCTGTTCTGAGCCATGGGCTGTTTCATTAGACTACTTTGATGTTTCATCTTGCTTAAAGACAGAAATTGATATGCATTTTACAGATCATAGGCTTATGCAATTGGATACTGAATGGTCCATCAGCCTAAGAACACATTGCCTTAAGGAAAAGTTCTCAGCAGGAGATTTTCCCTGTGTTTTCCCTCCCTTCTGTGGCAGGTTCCACACGAGATGATCACCCAATCCCGAAACTCCTACGTTGATGCAGAAGTGCATTCTCCCACCCTGGATGAGCTTGGGAAACAAGTGGATGAGGAAGGAGGGAACTATCAGATGTACCTGGAAACTCTCATGCAGAATCTCCAGAAAGAAGCAAAAGAGAAATTCAAAGGATGGGTCACGTGTTCCAGTGTGGAGAACACAGAACTCGCCTACAAAAAGGTAATTTGGGGAGACATGGAAGAAGCAGCAAAGAAACCAAAGCAAAATGCAGCTCAGCTATGGGGCACCCTGACATGTTGCATGGCAAAACTCACACCCTTCTTTCTGGCAAGGCACTCCTTTTTTATTTTTAAAAAGATTACTAAAAGCAGTTAAAAATGTAGCATAATAGTGATTCAAGTATGAGATTCCAGAAAAAGGCACACAAAGCAAGCTGGGGTCTCCAAAATAGATCAAGTGACACAGCAAACAGCACAACCAGAGAGTGAGCTGAGAAGTTAAACAACAGAGGACATTACCTGGGCAAGCTCTTCGACTGGGGGCATGCAAAGTTTCTGACCAGTTCTTGATGTTTGCCAGCAGTTTGGTGAACACAGCCAGAACACAGCTAATTACAGAACTTCTTCAGGCTCTCCAATGCTTTATTAAGCAGGGCAGCCATCACCAGTCTTACACCTGATCCTTATGGCCTTTTCTCAAGTGGATTTTTGATACTGCAGCTATTATTAAAAATTCTGAATTTGTTTCAGGCTCCCTCACTTATTCAGGGAAAAGCAGACCACTGCAGCGAGGCAGAGGGTGCTGCAGGGTCCCTGCAGACTGTGGAGTTCAGGGCTGCTGGAAATGCAATAGCAAAGCAGGGGTCTCCAAACCAGCAACAGCTAGCAAGAGAAGGGAATGGATTAGGGGTGGGTGACACTTATTAGGCAGGGGAAGGGCACTGGAAGGAATGTGGGATCCAGATGGTGAAGGGGCCGGAAGCAGCATTACCCCAACTTGAGAAAGTGCAACCCCTCTGTCAGGGCAAAGAAACTGCAGCTACTGTGGTTTATAGCCAATTTCTGTGAGTGACCGCTGCAGGGAGGGACTGTGGGAGGCTGGGGACAGGGACGTTGGGCTCAGGTGGGAGCAGGATGTGGGAGATGGGAGAGAGGGAATATAGGCCTGTATGGCCAGTGGTCAAGGACCTGTGAGACTACAGAGGGGATTGGGAGTCTGGGGCTCCAGGGCAGGGGAAAAGGGGAACTGAAAGCTTTGGGGAGAAAAAATTACAACAACATGAAATAATTTAAGGTGGGAGGTGCGGGAGGTGGGCTTCTGGGGAAACAGTCCTGGGTCTGTGGGAGGTACGAGAGGTTTCTGAAGTATTCACACTAGTATATGAGAATGGTAGGGTAGGGAAGGGTTAGAAAAGCATGGTTTGCAAGATCCAGTGATTACAGTTAACTTGTTTACTGCCTGAAATAGGACCCCTTAAACCATGCAGAAAAGCTGTATGTGTGCAATCTAGGATATTCACCTTGTGCATAGCCCAGCACTTTCTGCTCCCCTTACTGCAAGCTGCAGAGGTGTTCCAAGAAACAGGATCTGTGAGCAAGGAGGAGCTAGCAATCAGTCTGTGCTCTTTGAAAGGTGTTTTCCCAATACCTCCCTTGCAGCTATTTTGAGGAGCAAACATCTGTGTACCTGACACAACTGAATTAACGTATGTTCTGCTCCCCCAGAATTACCCAGGAGGGTTAATGGACCCTCAGTCCCAGGTGGTGTATAAGATTGCCAAAGGTAGTTGTTTTATTTCAGCCCAGGGTTTCAGTCTCTCATCCCTTTTTACTGCTGCAGACACATATTCATCGTCACACTTAGGACGTTTGGGCTTGAAAAAGTATCTGTTACACCAGAAGTAGTGCAGAACCTCAGTGGCACTGTGGGAACAAGTCCAGAAATGTTCTGTTGTGAGAGCAGAGTAATGAATCACTTCAGATTTCCATCCAGGACTAGCAGAAAGCAGCAATAGCAATAATAGTAATGATTAGCAGGGAAATATGAATGCTCTTAAGCTGAAGTCAGACACACATATTGAGATTTTGTCCTCAGCTATCATCTGCTGAACATAGGCATATAAATCATGGGGGTTTGTGTTCTTGGTTACTTCACTCCAGGTTGGGGATGGGAACCCACTAAGGCTTTGGAAAGCCTCAGTTGAAGTTGAAGCCCCCCCATCAGTTGTCCTGAACCGAGTGCTGAGAGAACGTCACCTCTGGGACGAGGACTTCTTGCAGTGGAAGGTGGTCGAGAGCCTGGACAAGCAGACAGAAGTTTACCAGTATGTTTTGAACAGCATGGCTCCTCACCCCGTCCGAGACTTTGTCGTTCTCAGGTAAGCTGAGGGCGGCTCTCTGGTACCTTTCCCTCCTGCAGCACAAAAAGGAAGATCTGGACTTATCTCAGGCTTCACATCTGTAATTGCTCTCCAGGAACTCCACTTCTGGGCAGCAGATTTCTCAAACTGAATTAGTCAAACACCTAGAGCATGCTGACCTTTTCTCTGATGTAATTTGAGCAGCACATACTCCTGAGGCCATAAATATCATTTCTTCCTCAGAACAGATGTCTGATAATAGCTGCTCTTCTCTCTTAGCTTTGTTTGTTGTCAAAACAGTGCAAATAGTACCCAATTGTTTTTTACACTGCTTTTGCTGTTCTCTGGGGAATGTTTGATGTTTAAGAGCCAAATGTTTAGAAGAGAAGATAGTGGTGCTTTTAAGCTAAGGCTGTTACACAGTGTCTGTATAAGTTACTATCTTAAATTTTCAGTTGGAGTCTTTGTAAACGAAGAAATGCTGATCCATAAAAATCCTAGTGTGGAAACGAACAGAAAGAGGCAGTAGATTTGTATTCTCTCTTCCAGGGGCTGACTTCTCTCAAATAAATGTATAGCTGTGTATCAACATTCCACATTCAGTCCCAGTTCTGCCATTGTCTATCTGCCTGTACAGAACAGTCAAAAAAAAACCCTCTTATGCACCTTCTGCCTTTGAGATCCTGGCCTTTGCTTGCTAGGAGCTATTGTGGAGCTGCTGACATATTTCACTTACAGGGTCAGTCCTACAGTTATTTATTTCGGGATGATTTTGTGCATTCCTGGTTTTGGCCCCTGCTTTCTTCGATTGAAATGATGTGCCAGAGAAATACAAAGCAGTTTTGACAAAGGAAGTAGTCCAGTGAGTCAGAATTGTATTAAAGGGAATGAAGATTGAAAGAAAAAGATGAGCCAAATAAAATATAATTACTAAAGTACATCCCTTTTATGAACTTTAGTAGTCTCTTAGAGGATGACAACATGCAGATATTGTTGGTATAGGGAAAGAATTATTGAAACTCTTAGGGGAAGATTTAAAAAATGCTTTCTGTAACCAATGCTCCCATTACTCTATTTCCTTTGCCTTCCCACAGTATTCTGGGCTAAATTAATTATTTTATAATCAAATATATATTATATATTTTATATATCTATCATTATTTTATAAATAATCTTCTTACATAATGTTATTAGCTTGAAGCAGTGATAAATTTGGCCCTCTGCAGGGCACCAAGAAGATTGTCTGTGAGCGGTGGGGAGGTTTTGATGACCATAATTTGGTCCTCTCATTTGCCACTTAGTTCACTATTAGGTTTCGTGGTGGTTTATGTTCTTTAAAGACCTGCTGTGCAGTCACATCAGTTAAAGGCAAATCCTGCTATCGAGTTCTCGTTCTTTTCACTAACCCAGGCAGAATGACCCCCGAGGACTGAAATACATATCATAAAAATGAATCCTGGTGGGTTCTTAAGGGCTGAAAACAGCCATCAGGCAGATCTGTCAGATTCTGTTGTTTATCTCTTCTGATTGATATCATTAAGTCTAGAGCAAGGTTAGCCAGCAATACCGCAGTCAGTTTGGTATCTTACGATTGGTGGGAAGTGAACAGTGAAATTATAATACACCTCTGGGGACATAAATAAATATATTTGAACAGATGGCAATTTACTCCTTCTCAGTCAAACTTTGGGCTGTGAAAGGATCAACTTAGTTGTTCCCTTTTTTTTTCAATGTGACAGTCATAACAAGGGGATTAGGCTCCCTAGAGAAGACTCTGATGGTAAGAGGAGAAGGGAAATGTTTTCATATGCCTGGGATATGACACAGCTCTCAGCTGCCCTGCACAGGCTTCACTTTTATTGAAGAATCAACAAGTGTTTAATGTCCATTAAGTATGACAGCACTTTGGTGAGTTAGGTGCCATGTCTGATTTTACTACTGTAAGGCATTTAAAGAACTACTGAAACTGGCCTAAATCCATATGAGTTGGAACAGGAAACATAAGTCTTCTGAAAACTTCTGGGATATAGGACTTTCCACTTCCCAAATGGCCCAGGTAGTGCTGGGTAGTTACCAAAACAATATGGGCACATCTAAACACTGTGCAAGCACTCACAGGAGATGGTTCAGCATTTCTCATACTGGATCTCAGCTGTGATTTCCTTCTCCCATGTGTTTCATCTGCCAAGATAACTCATCAATTTTATTAATGCCCAGGCACATGTAAAACCTTCTGGTCAGTATCTTCCTGCAGTGTCTTGAATAACAGCTCAGTTCCATGTAAGAAAAATGCAGAATGTTAAAATTATCTGCTGAAGTCCAAACTTCAACAGTCCTTGAAAGCAGCTTACCTGCTAAAATATGATACTTCCCAAGGAAGCATAATCCCTGTCTCAGGCAATCCACAGCAAGATGATGCATGTTGCACAGCACAGTGGGAATTTCTCATTTCTTCCCACAGCATAGGATAGAGCACCAACCTGTCCTCTGAGATTCAGTGCAGATGAGAAAGATGTGAGACACAAGAACATGTAGAGAATGCTTACAGAACAACAAAAAATACAAAGTATTAAAGTCTAGGTCTCCTGAACTTGGTGGAAAACTTCTCCAGCATAAAAGAGAGGCTAGAAACTTGGGAGAGGAAAAAAATGGAAGGACATTTTGTTTTTAATACAGACACCCTTGAAACATATTCTGTGTAGTTGTGAGGATTTCTGCTGTACTAAACTCCATTTCTTGTTCTGTAAGTCTGCATGGGTGTAATGCACAGTTTCAGCTTTTGCTGGATGGCCTAACCTCCCTCTTTTTCCTGTCCGAAACATCTGTCTGACTGCAAAAGGCTCTGTCATGCCCTAGAATACATAATGGTTACAAAATACTCCTGTAGAGAAGCAAACTTCTCCACCCAGAGCCACATAGATGAGTGGCCATTCCTCATCACGGTCAGTTTACCAACTGGGGAAGATGAAACTCCTCCAGGGACTCCTAGGACAGTCCACTGGCATTGCAGGCAACAAGGACAGGCAGACAAGCAAACTGTAACTTCAATTCTGGTTCTTACTCATGTGCCCAAAAGTTTCATCGCTGAAGTGATTCCGTCTTGCGTATGTTCCTGCAGGACGTGGAGGACGGATTTGCCCAAGGGGATGTGCATGCTGGTTGCCATCTCTGTGGAGCATGAGGAGGCTCCTCCCATGGGAGCTGTGCGAGCCATCGTGATGGACTCCCAGTACTTGATAGAGCCCTGTGGCTCAGGAAAGGCCAGGCTGACCCACATCTGCAGGACTGACCTAAAGTGAGTATCCCACCTGCACAAGGTAATGTCCATTCAGCAGGACAAAACCCTCAGGCTCAGGCAGGGGACATGCTGGGAACAGAGGGCATGGTTAGGGTAGCTTTGCTGCTTTGGAGTTCTCCTGCAGTCTTTCCTCCACTCAGTGCCTACCACTGTTATGATGTGATCCTAGAAATAGAATCTGCTTACTTGATTACTGCAAGGGAGGACTTCAGAGTACACTTAAAATGACAAGTATTTGAAGTCTCCACCACCACCGTGGGCAGTGGGGAGTGGGAAGCATTGCAGGCATGTTTCTGTGGGGCATATTTCTTGAGTATTTGAGTTTCTCAATAATTCTCTTTTCATTTCTTCAGAGGACATTCCCCAGAGTGGTACAACAAAGGCTTTGGACATCTGTGTGCAGCAGAAGTTGCCAGGATCAGAAACTCATTTCAACCTCTGATTGCTGAGGGACCAGAAACAAAAATCTGAGGAAGTGTTCCTGGGAGCATGTGAGCGTAAATCAGGGTCTGGCAGGAACAGGAATACTGAAAGCAAAGGTCTTATTTAAGCTGCAGAAATCTGACCAGACCTGGGTCTCTACAAAGATGAAAAAGGAATTTTATAGGAAAGTTCTTTTATTCTGGAGACTTCACCTTCCCCCTTCCCCCACATCCACTCTGTATTAATTTTGATTATTGAACTAAACATTTCTTCAGAGAGCTTTTATTACTTTAAAAACAGATTATTGCCATTACTTGTATGTTACATAACTCTGGTATTTAAAGGCTTCTAAGAAGCATATTTTAATTGTAAATAAATAATGTACAGTATGTATATATTTATCTATATTCTATCTATATATATGTATATGTATAAATTAATTATTTTGTATATAACTCAGTGCAAATCACTTGCATCAGTTGGACCTTAAGTGGATCTGTCACTTGTTTCCTAGTGTGTCACTGCTACATAAGCTGTGTTTGCTGTTATCACAGGGCTACCAGGCATAATTCGTGTGATAACAAACGCCTGTTCTCAAATATGTTTTGTGTTTGTGTGTGCTATGAGAAGGTACCTAGAATTAGATGTAGGAAGAATTACAGGAACTAAGGAAGAAGGAGGTTGTTACAGTACATTTAAAAATAATGAGGAGGGAATCAGTCTCACCAAATAAAATACATGGAGATGCATCTGAGACAGACACTGTGGAGGCCGTTTATGTTCAGCTGCAGAATTGTGACTGTCAGTAGAAGGTGTTGAAAACTTACCTGTTGCCTTAATGACTGGTGTCTGTCAGTAGAGAACCTCACTGTGTGCAGTGTTCCAGGTCTGCTCATCCTCGGACAGCACAAGGTAACACTGTGTGTCCTGAGGTGGCTGAAATCAGACTGGTAAGTTATTAAGCTGTAAATTAATTATTTTTTTAAACATTTTAAACTGAGTGTTTCTGTGTTGTTCTTTCCTTCTCCCATAGAGATGGCTAATCCAAAGCAGGTTTTCCACATCGAGTGGACACAAAGATGTGCAGATGAACACCATGCCTTTTAATATTCTTACTATACAAATAACTATGCTTTTTAAAAGATTTTAAACACATCTTGGAGATTTAAAAGACTAAATAAATCCTATTCTTGGAAAAAATTGCTTTTATAGTAACAGCAAGCGTTTTCATCTTATATTGCACTGATCTGCATGATCCCACCTGTGTAGGCATTGGTGGGAGCAGGATTAGGACTATGAGGAGTAGGAGCCATTTAAGCCTATTATATAATTTCATTTTCAGGGACCTATTATTTTGCTAATGGAAGAATGCTTTAAAAGTAATAATAATAATAATAATAATTTGGCGACATTGCCTTTGAGGCAGAGCTCGATTTTGTTTTTAACTAACCTAAGACCAAAATGTTATTACATCTATGACTCAATAAGAATGTGCAAGCCTGTTAATACTGTTCTTCATTAATTGCATTTGTTCACTTGGACTTTATTTATTGCTGCATAAACCAGCAGAGTCACAGCCAGTGTTTCAGCTCGATCCTTCCAACAAAATCCAGAAAGATTAGTATGAGGTCAATTAAGCAGGATGCATTTCCTACATGAAGCTACAGCTTTGTGCCCCAATTCAGTAAATGGGGAATTCTCTTCAAAGCCACAGCTTTGGACATGCCCCAGGTGTGGGATCTGTGCAGGGGACTGTGTTGGGTGACAGTCTCTGGAGCATGACCCCACGTGCCATCCTGCACACACACGAGGGCTGTGCTGGCAGGGGACACCCTGGGATCTGAGGAAGCACACCCTGGGGGAGCTCAGAGCGGACAGGGTGACCCAGGGTGACCCACAGTGCTCCAGGGTGTCCTTGTGAAGGAGCAGGACTCCAAAAAAGTCACAGTCATCTTCACCCATGAGCAGTGTCACCCATGTTCTATCATGCAAGTCCTAGGATCAGGGATGTTGGCTGCCTGGGAGCTCCTGCCTTGAGTTTATGGCCAACAGTAGTTGCAGTGTGCAGCTATTACGAGCTTTAAGTCCTGCAGACAGGGGAGCACTCACGGGGCCCTTACGTGGCCGTGGTGGGGTCTGGCAGTCACCCGCTGGCTGCAGGGCACCACCTCTGCCCAGGCTCAGCCTTCCCGGGAGCAAACAGTGCCTCCCCAGCTGGGAATGCCATTCCAGAAAGCAGCACCTCCTCCCAGATGCCTGTGGCCATGGCAGCAGATTTCATGCCGGCTGTTTTCCAAAACATGAGCAATTAGAGTACTTCTGCTACACTAGTTTACATAAATAAATACAACAGTGCCTCAGCATTAACAGGCACAGAATTTCTAGCCCTGGGAATGGCAGTGTCTGGCAATAAATAATTTCTTAAGGAAAAGAAGGGAAAACCTGGACAGTGTTTTTATCCTGTCTGATGAGTCATTGCTCAGCTGGAAGGGGCCCTGTGCCACCTGCCACCCTTAGCAGGGTAGGGTTGTTTTCCTGCCCTTGCAGAAGCTCTGTCATGTGCTTCTGGCATCTCCAAGCCATGTATTGTTGAAATAAGATTTCTTCAAAATGCACATTATGCCATGTCTACCATTCAGCTACCACAGTATTTTGTATTGTTACATTGATACATTATGATAATTGCATTTTTAAATGTTATACTCATATCAATACCTCATATTTTTACCTCATCTGTTGGTATCAGTCATTAGTTGTAAATAAATAATTGCAGAGTTGAATAAATTTGCATACACTAAAGAACCATGTTTCTTTGTGCTCTTTTTTCATCCATTGGCTCAAGAAATGCTGCATTTAAACCCTTGCTTTCTTTACTGCAACCTGCTGTACACTAAACTGTTCTGGTGTAGGACATCAGTAATGATTGCAGGCTCAAAATGATGTTGTTATCCATTATACATAGCCTGTAGTATCCTTGTGTATACATGCACTTCACAGAAAGATTACGTTTTCCAAAGAAGCCATTAAGCCAGGAAAGCTGCCCTAGAGATTCACAGAAGGGACCCACAAGGATCATCAAGTCCAGCCTAGACAAAGGTAAATTCAGGTCCCCAACAGTTCAGGCCTCTGACTCCCACTGAATTCAGCCATGTTTCTGCATCTATGTTCTTGTCAATAGTTTAGGTCTAGGTTCACAGGAGTGACTGGAGCTGGCAGGGTGAGTGCTGGGTTCACATTGTCGGACATCAGCCATCTCAAATCCATCAAGCCACTGCAAAAGAGTAAAAGGTGCAGTGGCATGACGGTGATTCCTGTGGTTTGTCTCACACATTCTACAGATGGATGAAATGTCCCTTTGGATGGGTGTTGTGGTATAACCCCAGCTGGCATCTAAGTACCACCCTCTATCCCACCACCTGGAGGGATAGGGAAGAGAATCAGAAAAAGGTAATACCTATTAGTTGAGATAAGAATAGTTTAATAATTGAAATAAAGCAAAATTATTGTTAATGTTGTTGGTGGTGGTTGTTGTTGTTAATAACAATTATTGTTATTATTGCCCTTATTAACAACAACAACAACGAGGGGATAAAAAAGAGAGAAATGAAACCCAACAAACTCAAATGATGCCCAATACAGTTGCTCACCACCCGCTGACCAATGCCCAGCTTGTCCCTGAACAGCAATTGCCCCCCGCCAGCCAACTCCTCCACTTTATGCACTGGTCATGATGTTCTATGGTATGGAATACCTCTTTAGCCAGTTCAGGTCAGCTGTCCCTCTCCTGTTCCCTCCCAGCTGCTTGTGCAGCTCCTCACTGGTCGAGCATGGGAAACTGAGAAGTCCGTGACTTAGGGTGAGCACTACTTAGCAACAACCAAAACATCACTGTGTAACCAACATTATTCCCACACTGAATCCAAAATACAGCACTGTACCAGCTATTAAAAAGAAAATTAACTATTGCAGCTGTAACCAGGTCATGTGCCTGTATCCCTCCAACTCCTTCTGGACTTACTAAAAGATACAGAGTCTCAGAAAACAGGATGCTGAGCAGAGTCAGCTATGAGAGACCATCTAGGATGGGATAAGCTTTTATGTCCCACCATTCAGAGAAAGTTCTGTATTAAAATTTGGATTGAAAGGAAGCACTTTTTCCCAGTTGTCCGCCATGGCAGAGATGGTCAGCCTGGTTAGTCCATCCTTCCTTGCAAAAAACCACAGTGTGCTCTATGCTCTATTCCCATTTCTCCCTCCCTCCCACCTGCAGCAATGTCAGGGCAACGAGGTGTCTTAACCCCAACAGCACTGATGTTTCAGCTGCTGGTATGTGCAGACTTCATAGTGTTGAATTCTTGGGCGCCCATCCTCTCTACAACACCTGGCAGGAGTCACCAGCAGGGCAGCCCCTCTGCTTGATGCATTTATACTGCAGAACCAGTGCCACCCTCAGAGGATCTTGGCAGGCCTAAGAGGTGTTGCTCTCCGAAGTGGCTGGTAGTTGTTAGACAAGAGCACACTGAGATGACTGTGAGGTGAAAATATTGGAATAAATATCCAGAAGACTGCTGGAGCCTGCCAATCAGATAGGAGAAGATGAAAACACATACTCCTGCTCCAGCTCAGTTGTGATGTGAAAATGACGGGGAGTGAACACAGACCTTGCCAGACAGAAAGCAGCATGACCCACTCACAATCCCCGGGAATTTAGCATGATCGTGTCATGGACTCTTTGCCAGATGTGTGTCAGCCACAGCTGCACAAGGGCTTCCTTTGGATGGATGCTAGATCAGGCAGACTATTGTTAAAATTGCAGTTACACATCATGGTGTGACAGGACCGGGAATACAAGGCATCAAGCCCCAGGTTCATAACAAGGTAGGTGTTTGGATTTTCCTGAAATGTATGTTTTAAATTGTGACCCTCAATATCCTGGGCCACTCAGCAATACGATGTAGAAAGCCCCAGTGCAGCAATGGATGCGGAGCAGAACCCACCCAGCACTGTGCAACTGCAGCCAGTCCTGCTCTGTTGTGCAAGACTCTGCTCAGCAAACACAAGGACGTGTGGAACTCGAGGGCAAACGCGGGCCAGGGCAGTGGGTCTGGGTTAATGAGTAAACGACAGGGAAAATGTCACAACACTGCACAGCACTATTTGCCCGTCCTGCATAGGCTGATGTTGGGGAGGTCGCACACACTCGAGATACCCTCCCTAACCCCACAGCAGGTCCCAGACACCAGAGCCTCTGCACCTCTGATGAAGGTCAGCATCTCTTGCAGAAAAAGTAACCTGGACACTCAGCTCCTTCCACCCCTTCGCCTCTGAAACAAGGACCTCTATCCTGATACCTCAGTACTTAACCTCCCACAGGTAGTTTTTTTCCACTGCCTGAGCCCAGTCCTTGAGCCCAGCATGCCCTCTGCCCTGCTCAGTCCCTGCATGCCTGCCTGCAGGCTGGGCTCCAGCCTGCAGCTGCTAACCCAGCCTGGAATGCACAGGAGAACACAGCCTTCAGGGCAGGGTGACCATGGCCAGGTGGTCGGTGGTCCCAGCTCCAGCTGCAACAGTGGGAGTCAGGCATTGCCAGCCTGCCAGGGCTGGAGTATGGAACGTCCTGTGTCCCACAATAGGGAAAAAACTCCAGAGTGAGGAGAGATCATTTCTGCTTCTCTTCAGGAAGGCAGGAAGGCCAGAATAACTAAAATAACCATAAACCTCAGGTGCTCCTCAGTTCCATTGCAATGACGAGCTGGGGCTTTTGATCCTCTCCCAGGGCTGTGAGTCCCACAAGACAGGGAGGCTTAGGGCAGTGAACTGCTCTCTGCATTGAGCAGAGACTTGAACTGCTGTGTGCAGGTCCTTTGCAGCAGTTTGCAAGGGACAGGATGGGCTCCTGGCTGTGCTGGTGCTTCACCAAGAGAATACCTGGTTCTGCTGCAAGAGCAGTTGCATGGAGCTCTACTAGCAGCTAGCTACAGAATTACAGCTTATTTTTTAATCAAAATGTTCAATTCTGCAAAAGGCACAAGGGAAACACAGCCTAAAACTAGAGATTCTGCTCTATCTCCTGCTCATAGCAGCCCCAAGACAGACACATGGCCACAAACACAGAGCCAGCATTTACTGCAAAGAGGATTTGCAACAGCTTGCAATTTATGGGAGCAAATTAGCCACAGGGCCATCTGTCCTTCCCCAGACCACTGGCCTGCTCCTTGCTGGAATGACTGCTTTTCCTTGAAAGGATGTATATCAAATTACTTTTTTTTTTTTTTTTAAATTAAATAAACGTGGGAACCACAGGTGGTGGAGCAGAGGACAGTAACCCTCTCAGCAGCAGCATCTGCGGGCTAGCAGTGCCCCACCACACGTGTAGCACAGATGCTGGCTCAGGGCAGCCTGACCCCCAGACCCACCCAGGGTCTGCCAGCCCATGTGGCCACCCCGCTGCTCCCTGCTGACACCAGCCAGGCTTGCTCTTCATGCCAGCAGGGCCCGAAGCACCACAGCTGGTCTGGCTTGACCACAGTGAGCCCTTCTTTTGCCCTTAGATTCTCAGTTCAGAGACTTACCATGGGGGTAGTCAAAATCAGGGAGTTTGTTTCTCAACAAACCCATCCCTGTGCCTCACTGCTGGCCAAACCAGCATGAGCAAGGAGCTCACCATGGCCTAAGTACAGAGCACTCTGGGTTCACAGCTGCTCTGGTGTTCTGCCCAGTGTTGTCTGGTGTCCAGCGGGACAGGAACTCAGAATTGGACCTATGAAGATAAAGTGCAGGATTTTAACTCTTTGGCCTGGATTTCTCTTTCCCTGAAGAGTCATGTCCCTTTTCTCCTGGCCCAGGGAGGATGGATCACACAAGCCCCTTATCCAGGCTTCCAGAATTGGGCTCGTCCCGTCTGCTGCTTTGCAAAGGAGGCAAAAAAAATTATTTAGGGAAAACACAGCATGGATACTCACCTTTGCCAACAGGGAATCCACCCATCTCAACATGGAGAGAGCCACCACAAGTGTTTTAATTACATTCCCTACCCAAACACTGAACCATTCCCCACCCACAAGCAGTGCCTTGGATGGCGTTCACTGCCTGGCCATGCTGGTGCCCAGCCTTTTTAAGCTGTGGTTGTCCTCATGTCCTCCTCTCCACAGTCAAGGAGGTGCCAGGACACTTGTCAATTGCTGGGCAGTGACATTCATTGCACTGCCGAAACCACCAGGACAGTGATGGAAAAGTTTGTATTTATTATCCATACAAATAAAAATAAAGATTGCAAATGATGAAAAGTTAAAATGGTATCACTGGGGTAAGCCAAAACGTTACAATATGGCCTCCTTGCCCTCTCAATATGTTTTGCCTTGGGCAACCTTTTCCAGCAATGGCTGGTATTTATCAGCCAAAAGATACAGTTATTGCATTCGGGTTTTTCAAATAATTGAGTAATTTAATCTTTTAAGTGCCTCTGAGATCACTTGCTGTAATTAAAGACAGAAGATGAATGACTGAAGTACAAGAGCATTGGAGGACTTAAAAATGAACATGTCCTTGACTGCATCGCCTGTGCATTTATGTAACAATGATCCCACATTAATATGACCAAACAGATAAAAGGAGAAAATAATAAGAGCTTGGTTGCATTATTTTTCTTCCCTCCCAATAATAATATATCATCAGCCAGAGGAATGTGCCCGTGAATACCAAGCAGGAGCAACCACGTGCTGCCAAGAGCAGGACCCCCACCGCCTCCTGCTGTGAGGTGCAAGGAAAGGCAATATCCGCTCATGGATCCCGCAGCAATGTGGCAGATAAATGAGTTACAAATGTCTATAAAATTCACAAACTTGCATCAGAAGTGGACTTAAAGGCTCAGCAAGTGCTGGGAAAGGCGGCTGCAACACTGGCAGTTTCCTTTATGAGCATTTGTTTTCTCAGCTTTTGGAAATAAGACCCATCTAATCCTAGTAAAAGGAGGGAGCCGGAAAGGTTGCTAAAAAGTAAAAACTATCAAAAAAAATCTGTAAGGCCCATAAACAGCACTTTGCCTTCTAAGTAAGCTATATGCCTTGACATACCTATGTCATACCTCAGTATTTAGCAACCCATTTCATAGCCCAAGTGTAGATAAATATGTGCCCAAAGGGGAAAGGGGGTGATGAGAGAGCTGGAGCTCGCTCTGCTCTATTCTTCACACAGCACTAAGTGCCTGGGCCACGCATGTCCCAGACTGGAGGAGCAGCAGCCTTTCACCAATCAAGGCATCCTCCAGGCTGCCCAGAGAGGCTGCAGCCTGCTGGGAAGCCCTCCTCACCCTCTTGCTCCCCTCCCTTTCCTGGCAGGGCACCCGATGGCCTCCAGCTCAACTGTGCTATTGCCAGACTACAAAACTTTGTCACCTCGTAAAACTTTACAGCACAGGTAGTTTATACCATTACACCTCTTGAACTGAACACTCAGCCAATTCACGGTTTCCTCCGGCGGGAGGAAAACCAGATTTCTTGGGTCAGGTGTTGTGTTTGTGCAGCCCTGCTGGTTTACAGCGCTGCCGAGGGCCTTTTACAGAGCCCTGAATGCAGAAGGCAGCAATGCACCGACCAGCTCAGTGCCGAGAGCCAAACCACCATTTCAGCCAGGATCTCACCAGGACACGCCATTGGCTCTGCTTTCCCTCCAGGACCCAGCACGTCCCACTTGGGAGGTGTTGCTCCAGCTTGGACATGCAGCCCATAAGGCACAGCCCCAAGGGAAGCTCTGGCATGGAAGCTCCTGAGAGCCAAACAGGTGGGACTGAGAAGTTACTGCCGAGGTCCTCTCCTCCCCTGCAAGGACTGATGCCATAAAAAACATCAGGGAGAAGTCCATCATACATCCTAGGTTGCAGGAGAAGTGTTAAAACTCACCGTTCCCCACAAAAAAACAAACAAAAAAACCCCAAAAAACCCCCAAACACCTAAAGTTTTGTGTTAATCTTAGTAAGGAAGAAACCATTTCCACTAAGAGAAAAGAACTAAAGTAGAAACTAATCCTACTCGCTGTGAATCTGTAGCATTTAGAAAACATCACTGCTGTCATTTGCACTGCTTTGCTCAGTGCTGGTGACTGACCACCCCTCCTGCCCCTCAGACATGGGTCTCCTGGGACTTGGGCCAGATTTGGATGACCTCAGGAGAGCTGGGATCAGATAATAATGCTTCACCATGCTGTGAGTAATTCTTGTGACAGGAAAAAGGCTTTTGACTGTTAAATTCCTCATGTAGGAGGTGTATCATTGAAGGACATATATCACAGAGGGAGAAACACGGGAAGTAGGGAGTTCTCAGAGTAGATTTATTTTTTAACATTTTATTTTTTAACAAAGAGTATTCTAAGTCCCATGCCCCATCCTTACAGAAGGGGACTGCTCACTCAGCTCCCAAGATGAGGAACTTGCACATCTCCTTGTGCCTGTGGCTTTTCTGCCCTGTTTCATTAGTATTTTCCCTGGCTTCTCTCTGCCTCGCTGGTGCTTTCACTACTCCTTCAAAAATACAGAAAGCATCACAAAATAATAGCTAGTGAAATGTCAGCACCCACAGGTGTCCTAGCTGCAGGCTGCTGTTATTTCAACCTTCTGATTTCTTAAAAATCTTAATTTTTCTCAGAACTGCTTGAAAGTGGTGTTTCTGTTCAACTCATGAAGCAAAGTAAAAGGCTCTGATAAATTGGGCCTTGACACGTTCTTCTCACCTCATTATTCCTTTTTTCCAATTTCTTAAAAAAGGGTGGGCTTAACAAGAATGGTGGGCTTAACAAGCCTGCACCAGCCATAGCCGTGAGAGGGCTGCGGAAGGGTGGTTTGGCAATTCATGAGTGGCACATCAAAGACAGGAAGAGCTTTCCCTTTTCTTTTCCATGCCTCTTTTTCTTGGCTTTGCTTCAGCGAAGAAGGAACAGGAATGAAATTTCCTTGCCAAAGCTAAAGTTTGGCACCTAAAATTGACTTCTTCACCCTAAGTAAGGGCATTTTCACCTCGGCAGTCTCTCAAGCAGAACGAACAGATGGAGTTTTCTAAGTGACTTGAAAGCAACACATACAATGCAAGGAGAAAAGGGCAAGTTGTGTGTTTAAACATGCTGAGACTTGTATGGCCCCTGTCTCACTTATTGGTTTTGTCCATTTCTGCTCCCACTTCCCTTAATGTTGACATTTACTTTCCTTAGGATGTTTAACAATGGATGCCACAAACTGACTGCTTAGTGCAGAATTATGCTGACAGAATCCCTCAAGCCTGGGAGTAGCTCTACTGGAATAGAAGAGCTGTCAAATTTACTGCAGTGTTACTATGGAATAAGCTTTTGCAACAAAGCACTCTTATATTGGTATGGTTATTTCCACAGACTTTCTAAATAGCAACACTCACTTTAAAAAAAAAAAAAAAAAAAAACAAAGAAGAAACCCTCAAATAACAAAACCCCTCCAAACTCCTACGTCTGTTGGAAAAACATCTGTTTAGCCACAGGCCCCAGCAATCTCCAGCAAAAGTTGGAGTTATTTATGTGTCACTGGAAAAACAAACAGCAACACAAACTCCTCGCAGAGTTATCACAATAGCCTCTCCTGAGGTACTCTGTACTTCATGCTGCAGGCAGAGAAACCGGACAGATTAAACAGTAAAATCATGTTACAATTTGTTACATTCAGTATCTTTATTTCACTTCCGAAATTGTTATAAAAACAATATAACATTCATCCTGTCATTTAGCAAAGACATCCCTCCCACAGTCACTCTACACAATCTTTTCAAGAAATAAACCAGAAGCTTTGCACACATGTCACAAAAATATTTTGAACAGATATAATGTTTAATCTGGAGCATTGAGTAAACTGGCAACAACATTTCATTCCATAAACACAGTTAAAAATCAAGAAAGCAGTCTACCTAAGAAACTGCACGTTGAACATGCTGAGCCCTGTTGCTCTGCAGAAAATAAACCACCATCCACCACCGAGCTGTCTTTGCAGCCTGAGTAGGGAGCCCCCTCTGCTCAAAGTCCTTGCTGCTGCCTGCATTTCTGCTCTGGATGCATGGATGGGGTCAGGAGCGCCGGATCACTGCTCTCATGTGGGCATCGAAGGCAGCAAGTGCCCCCCAGCAGGACCAAAGGAGGTGATTGCCGCATCGGTTTGCACACGGAGGCTCTCCTTGGACAGGTACCCAGCCTTTGCCTATTCAAGGGTTTCTTTGTTGTTTAGTGAAGAGTGATTTTTTCAAGACAATTGACAGGAGAAATGCACTGTCCCCTGATTACATAAAATTAGGCAGATTCCAGAGGCATAACCATACCATTATCTCCATCAGAATAGCCCATCATTGTGCAATTCACTGGCTCATGCAGCATGGCAGGCAGGATCTTTAGGAGAAGGTTTTGGCAACCACGGTGCTCAGCTCAAGCCAGCTGTGCTCTGCAGTGATGTTTAAAAACTCTTCTGAAGGCAGCTACACCAAAGGCTGTGTTAGTTCCATGGGTCATGCCTCCACGAGTGGATACGATCATACAGCCACAAATCCCAATTTATCTACAAATTAGCTATCCAGCTGGTGCCATCTGCCTGCCGGTGGTTATATATCACCCAGCCTCTATGGGAAGAGCCTGCCGTGTCTCCTGCGTGCTGGGCCTGCTGTTTCACACATTGTGCTGTGCCTGGGCCATTCCACAGCACACGGCAGCAGCTGGATGGAGGGAACTGCTCCTGAAGCATCAGGTCAGGCCAGTGCCCATCAGCAGTGTCCCCATGGCACCTGTGCTCTGCTGGAACTGCCCAGCCCAGGCCCCTGAGCCCCTGGAAGCCAGGGGAGGCACGTGCACCTGGCTCCTCAGAAACATCAGGCCCCCATGTCTGACCAACAGCAAACTACACAACACACACACACAAATACAAAACACACAGGCTGGGCACGGCCTGGGTACCGTTTGTGCTAAATGAACGCCACTTTTTGTTACATACTGCAAAGGCATCTGGCAGCTGGCATAATGTATTGCACGGTGATTCATCGCAGTGCCAAGGAAAAGCCATTCCGCATTTCATACACTCGGGGAGAGCTATTTATTCATAATCCACAGTGCACCGGGCACCAACGCATAAATATACAGCAGTTCGAAATGTTCTCTTCTCCAGCAAGTCCTATCAGTCTATAAATAATTTTTATACGCATTTTTAATACTTCATCACTTACCCTGAAATGTGCACCTTAATCTCAATACCAAAATATACATAATTGCAAAGAGAGACCATTTAAAGACTGGAACTGGAGGAAAAATATATTAATCATTATGGGAAGATACTAATTTTTTTCTTTTTCTAGACATTATTTAAGAAAAAATATAATCTTAAATTACAAATTAAAATAATATCTCATATGTAAGTTTTAATTCACAGTATAGAATCATGGAATCATAAAGTGTTCAAGCTGAAAGGGACCCTTGGAGGTTATTTAGTCATCTTCTAGTAATCTAGTAGATAAACATCACATTTAATACGGCATAATCAGCTTTAGTAGATAAATAATTCTTGATTAACACAGAGCATATTTCCTTTAAAATGTTCTCTCCAGTGAGTGACACTGTTCACATAACAATAAAAATACAGTTCCAGCTGAAGGCAATGTAGGCCTAGAGTTAGACAGCAGAGAAAATGCTTTATACTGAGGACCCTCCGAATGTAGCAATTCACAAGGTAGGTAAAATGACATAGCTTTTTTCCCATTCTCTCTCCATTTCTACTAATAAACAATGGTGCTAACATTTTGCTATTTTATCTTGTTGAGAGAAAAACAAGAGGCCCTCAGACATCCAGTAATACTTTGGGATAAAATGCTGCCAGGTCCAGTAGCTGAAAGGAGAACCACCAGCCAACCTGTGAGAGGTTTGGCCCAACAGCTCCACAGTCTCAGACTCTGGCAGCAATAAAGTGCTGCATTATTACACCAAAATGCTGGCCTTCAAAGTCTCTGCACTCAACAAAAATAGCATGCAGAGACCATCCTGCTAAGTTACTATGAGTTTCCAGCAGGTAAGTAGCTGGGCAGCAGCAGTGGCAGCTGTGTGCAACTTGCTGTGAGAAGTGCAGAAACAGGGTGTCCCAGCTGTGCCATGTCCCTGGGTACAGGGCAAGAGGGCACAGGATCAGGCACACAGCTTTCTGTCATCTGAGGCAGTGAAGACATCCCAATTCCTGCTCTTTGCCTTTTTTTTCTGAGCAAATCAAAGAGAAGCCCTTTAACCCTTCCCATCTCTTCCCAGTAGATGGCACGACCCCTGCAATCCCTGGATATATCCCTGCTTCTTACCCCCCTGAGAAAGACACAGTTCCTTTAGCTGAAGCTCCCCAATGGCATCCTGAAGTCAGGTGTAGTCTCAGCACTAGTGAACTGATTTACCAAGAGCTCCCAATTTGAATCACAAATTCATTTCCCCCTGTTCTTCCTCCTGCATCTGCTTTACGAAAGGGGTTATTCTTTCCCTTGCCACTGCTTTGTGCAATTCTTGTCCATCTTTCTTCTCAGTCACAATCCCTGCTCCAGTCAGGTTCTGGCTCTGGTTAAACCCTAATTTGGAAAAGTAAACCCTTTTGTTTCACCCCAGTCTCGGAGAATTTGACATTTAGGCTCTTCCATCACACAGTGTTTTCAAAACCTACTTTCACCCATGCAGTTAAGCGGGGCAAAACCAAGAAGGGGAAAGCATCTGCTCAACAAAAGTTCCCAGGGAAAGTTGTGAGACAACTCCAACCACAGGTCATAAACCAAATGTACTACACCAGAGAAAATTATTTCTGGAAGCCATATGCAAGCAAAAGCTTCTCAATGTCAATATCCTGCAGTATCAGGCAATGTAAATGCCTTCCTAATGCTGAAGCAATCACAGACAGCATTGTGCATTCTTATTTCAGATTTCCCAAGGGGATGCAAGAAAAAAGACAGTGAGTGATGAATTCAAAGGAGAAACTCTATTTATACCTTCTTTCTACTCTCTTGGAGTAGTAAGTAATGAAGAATATAGTAACAATAAAAGCAACAAATATAAAAGAGATAAAAGCTAATAATGATTTTCTGGTTCGGAAGAAGTGGCATTCGGGACACAAGGCAACCTCTTCTGGACACAGCAACTCAGGAGTTTCAGGACCAGGAAAACCATTATTGTCAATTATTTCTCTGTAATGTTTCAGAGAAGGCTTTGGTTCATATTGACTTGCAACGTAGCTGTAGAGACCATACTTAGGAGCAGTCTTGTCATTAAAAGAATAGACAAAATACCCTTGAAGGTTAACGTTATCCAAGGTGTAAGCTGCAAAAGAAAACAAGAAGAAATGAAGAAATGAATCAATGTCACTTTGCATTCAAGGGCAGTACCACGTGCCCGTATGTAAAGGAGGGGCAGGGGGATGTTAAACCCACATCTGCACTTCTTCTCTCCAAAATTAGGTAAGGTACATACACATCTGTGAAGTGTTTCTCATAAAAAGTAAGAATCTATCAGCCACTGCCAGACAGTGTGATCTGTGAGTATCCCACAATTTATTTCCTTGTGCTTGGTAAACACAGCTGTGAGTGCCTGTGTTTAATGATCAGCATGGAGCCCATCATGAAAAGATGCCTCTCTTTGTTATGTATGAAAGAATACAGGTTTTGGGTTTCCTGTCCCTAGTTTTCTGCAGCCTGTTTCTCTGATTGCTCCTTCTCCCTTGCAGGGCACATCCTGATGGGGACAGTCAAGGCACAGAGGACGTCAGGCTGCACTTCTCACTAGCAAAGGCACAGTGACACCACAAAAATCACACAGCCACGCTGAGGTCGTGTACTGGCATATCACCAGTGCAAGGGGAAAAGTTATGGAAATCACAGCCCTCTCTTGCTATTAACCCAGGTTTCTGATCCAAGATGACCTGTATTAGTCTTTACTGAGAACATGTCCACAATCCATACTGCTACTGGAAGAATCCCAGCAGCTGCAGTGTTAACCTCGAGCCATCCGTCCCCGCTTGACAAAAAAAAATCAATCCAAGGTAGTAAGCACAAACTGTAATACTTTATCTCTCAAAATCACTGTTTTAACAAATTAAACCAAGATCTTCCAACAGATCAACACAGAACTGTATTTTCATATGCCTCTGGAAATAATCCTTTCTGAAGCCACATGCAAGAGTTTAGCACCTCTAACCTACTTTTCATGTGTAAAATGAAATAATATTTACCTGCACTTTTACAGAGCTGCTGCCCAGGATAATTAGTTGTTTGTATAACTGCAGGTGGATTTAATGGTGTTACATAAATAGTTACTGCTGTTCTTTGTTTTCAATTGGCAAAGATGTACTTAAACAGAGTACAAAGCACTTCAAAATACGGCCTCAGTCCAAAGGGTCCTGTACTGTATCCTGGAATCATTTATCTGGACAAACCTGTTGGCTTCCCTAGAACAACGCAGGTGAGCAATATTACATGCACAAACATTTCCACGTGCAGTCCCTGAAACCAGATGGAGGAAGAAGGCAGAATAGGGCCTTTAAGGCCAGGGCATACATGTACCAATTCCCCTATTGTTCCTCTACACTGTGACACTGAGGTAAGGACAGAAGATTTCTAATTCATCTTTGTTATAGCACCAGGTCTTGCAAAAAAGAAATGCAAGTCTTGGAGAAACCTGAATCAGTCATGATGCCAAGCTTATGTAACAACAAGATGGACAAAAGTGCCATACCAGAGTGGGAGAATTAAAAATTGGAAAAGCTGATGGACCAAACACTATGGAGGAGTGTATGGTGTCTAAAGTGGGAGATTAAGCTTTAGGAAACGTATTATGGCTAGTTAGCAGAGACATATTTATCCATAACAAAGAAGGTGAAAAGACAGGAAAACAGGTTAAGCTGAAAAACACAGGAGCTATTTACAGGTTGGAAAGAAGAGGGGAGAAAGAAGGGACTGGGGGACAGTGGTATCAGAACAGTACAAAGTGCAAAGTTTGTAAAAAACAGAGGCATGTGTAGGTGTTCTTGCTAATGGGAACTGGGAGAAAAGCCCATATCCACAGACACTTTGAAAACAGAAGTGCCAAGGAGACAAGCAATACAGAGTAAAAACAGTTTGAAACCATAAACACAAATATAGCCAAAATATGTTTTTTAACTATAGATTTATAAAACGTGCATCCAGTGCTACAACATGCTGGAGAATGAACTCTTGGGAACTTAATATCGATATTCAGTAATTTGCGAAAGGTGGAAATTACAGAGGAGGAAGTTAAAGCCAATAGTTAACAAAGTGGACAGGAACTGCCAGCCATCCTTCACTACCTATCAAAAGAGCGGAACAGATTATATAAAGCTTGATAAATATGAAATTTAGGAGATAATACATGATTTAAGCAAATCAGCTTAGCTTTATGAAAAATAAATCTTGTCACACTAACTTGACATCTTTTTTTCTGAGATCAGCAGATCAATGAAAGTAATGATGTTTGATGTTATATATTTAAGGGCTTCACAAGGCAAATGACTTGGTATTATTTGGCATTTGGATCAAGAAAATAGAATGTTATGAGGTCAAGGGAAGCCCATAATAAACAGATTTCAACTGGTCTCAAGCAGAATTAAGAAGTAATAGTCTAGAAATGTAATTGCAGGTAAGTAAGTGTCACAGTGGGTGTATGTCTACCACGGTCATGGACCTCAGCTTTTAGCACTGAGTTATTTAATGATCTTAAATATATCAGTGATCTGAAATAAATGTAAAACTATTTCTCACAGAGTCTGCAAGTATCACAAAGATTAGAGACATAACTTAGCTAGTGTAGCAAGGTTTGCACAAGCAAGCAGCTGGTATTTGAACATGACCAAATATGAAAATGTCAAAGAACAAGCAGACCTACTTTTGAAGAGGCAGTCCTGCTTGGAATGGGGGGCAGGAATCTGTAACTGAGTTTAAAATCCAGTCAATCACCACAGAATCTGTGTAACCAACCTGCTGTTGTGGCCAAAAGGGCCAACAGCCTGCTTGCATGTAGAAAAGAGGAGGGTAAGAGGTTATGTTATACCTGCCTAAGAGTGGCTGTGACAGGAACAGTGTGTCCAGGCCTGTGTTTACCCCTCTCATGAAGAATACTAGCATACAGGGAAAAATGTAATAACTCAGAGCTTTGAAATGATGTTTTATAGCAAGGGAGGTAAAGAGCTTTGTCTGTATTTTCTATCAAAGAGATAAATGAGAGATAGCTTGTCTTCTGTCTGCAAATACCTACACAGGTAAAATACATGTGGAAATGCACAACAAAATTGCTTGAAGCTGAATCTAAAGAAATAAATAGTAGAAGTGAGATTTATATATATATCTATACACACACTGTGAGGTGCCAAAGATTCTTCATCAGTAAAAATTATCTCATTCGGGTCTTGTGCTTTTCTGAAAAAACAGCATGTGTTGTATGACAGGATGACTCAAAATGCCTCCTTTTTGCCTTATAATTTATGAATCTTTGAAACAGAGAAAAAGACTGGTTTGTGTTCTGAATAGCAGGAAACAGTCCAGGAAATGGCATAATGAGGTAGACAGCTGAATTATTATGAAGATCACTGTTGGATAAGATCACTGTTGGATAAGATACAGAGACAGCTGAGGAACAGAATTCATACTCAGCCCTAAGGCACATCAGTGGAGAGAAGCAACAAAGTAAAACAACAGCAGAAGTGCAGTAAGATGAAAATCTGACTAAATACATGTGGAGCTACTCACATAACTTCTATTTAAATTTATTGAACCCATTAAAAAGTTCTTCTGCTGTCTCATGCAGAATATGAGCAAGATCGGTCTTCTTGATGTTTAGTAACACCAATCAATCATAAATCAAGGGAAAAATTACCTGTTACATTGTAGTAACATCTAATTTATGGAGTGTTCTACAGAGAACATGCCTTTTAAAGCTAAACATACTCTATCACACAGTGTATGCTAATAGTGGGATTTGTGACATATAAACCATCTGTGGTTCCTTACCTTTTAAAGCTTCATTGATGTAATTCTGTATGTAATACACTCTGAGCTTATCGTGCACCATATTCTGGTCATCGTCAATCCCATTAGCCATAACATAAACTGGGACATCACCATACTTTGATTTCACCCACTTGAGCAATTTACGCAGTCCCCAGGGCACTACTGCAACTCTGCTGGGAGAGTGAAGCCATGTGATGTCATTGATCATCTGAACTTCAAGGTAGTGGTCATATTTTACTGCATCTTCTTTCTCTGAGCCCACAAGGGTAGTAGTGTAGTGACTCAAGGCAAAAAAATCAAATGAGCCCTGTATCAACTTCTTTTCATCTTCTGAGAAGTAAGGCAAGTGGAAATTATACAGGTCAACACTGTTTATTCGGTGAAGCCATGCTCTCATCACCTCTGGGTAGTCTCCATTCCCAAAAATGGGCTCTGCAAGCCAGCCAATGTCAAACTCTAAAATCCTGTCAGCAACTTCTTGGTCATTCCTGGAAAAAGGACAAGCTGGTTCTACCCAGTCAGCTTGCAAAGCTATAGATATTTTGCCCTTCTGAGATCTCCTGAATTCTTTGTCATAAAGATGCCATACTTTTGCATGGGCTTTCAACAGGTTGTGCCCTGCTGTGTATGTCAGGTTTTTCACAGACGGTTCATTCATGGTGATCCAAAATTTGACATGATCCCCAAAACTTGTAAAGCAGAATCTGGCATACTCAACAAAAGCCTGAACAGTTTCTGTGTTTTCCCATGCTCCATATTTGGCAAGAGAAACTGGAAGCTCTTGATTCTCAATCATAGGTTGCCATAAAGCAACAACAGGAGTTATGTTAACTCTGAGAAGTTCACTAGCAAAACACTGATAGTAATGTACAAGTGTGTGGTTGATTAGAGAAAGGTTACCTAAAGGAAGGATTAAAGACCATTTCAGTGAAAAATGGAAGTGTGTGACATGCATTTCTTGCAGAAGAGAGATCTGGAGCCTGATAGCAGCAAAGTCAACGCAGTGCCGCTTGCGCTTCGCGGCGTAAACTCCATCCACTTTAATGAGCTTCTTCGTCTGGTGAACATCCCACACATAAACACTGGAGTCAAGAAACTGGGCGGGGGTCGTGTCTACCTAGGAAGAACAAGAAACACACCACGTTCAAGCTGTTTGTTCTAGGTAGGTGGGAACACCATAACCATCAGGCACAGCCTAGTGGAAGAATATCCTAAGTCGAAACATTACATTCAGCATCTCTGATACTGGCATCTCGGACTCATATGAATGAATGACTTTTCTGTTAACAAGTGATGTCAGGAAAGTACCAAATCTATATATCATTTCTACCCTACTTTCCAAACAAGCTTATGCTAATGGTAATCATGTTTATGTCTTCTCTAAGCTGCTCCAGTTTCCAAAAAGAAACAAGGGATTGCTCAGGGATAAGACACTAAGCCTGCAACCGATCTTGAGAGAAGGAGACCTTCAGTGAAGACTACAGTAATTTTTACAATGTTTTTCTTTCAAGATTAAGAAGGGCCTACAGAGAGACTGTGTTGTAAATTACCCAGTACGTTCAGTTTCAAGACCACTCCCTGAATGCAGTAAAAGAAATAATGAATACAACATAATTTCTGTGTTCTGTTATTTTCCTGACTATGATGAAAGATGAGTAATGCTCTGCACTTGACTTCTAGCAAATATTCGGTTGACAAGCAAAATTTTTCCTTCTTGCTAAAGACATCCTTTTTTACTTAATTCATACTGAAGTCATTTCCAAGTTATTTCAGCAGGCTGCTGATGTCTGAATCAATTTTTTTGGGCCTCTGAGTAAACCCACTATATGTCACTCCAACAAAAAATGCATTTCCCAGAAGGCTTTAGGGTTTCAGATGTCAGAACTGCCTGTATGACACACAGTAACAGAGTACAAGATGAGCTTCTCAGGGTGGCTCAGAATTATACTTTCACTTTTTAATGAACATCACCAGCACAATAAGGACTAGAAAATGAAAAACTGAATTACTTGAAATAATGCACAGTGTGAAATTTCCTCATTCATACTTTGTGTAATTCTTTCTAGATCCAAACCACAGGAGAGTGGTACCTTGGTCTTTATTTGCCCTTTTCTCTTTCTTTTTAATCTTTAGTGTGCTGTTTCCCCCTGAGTTCAGATTCCTTGTCCTGCCCTCTGTTTGAAAAGCAGGTGTCAGCCTACAACCAGTGTTCAACTTGTAGCTGAGGCTCTGCAGACTGTATAAAAGAAGCTGCTGAAAATCAGTTGCTATTTTCTCCGGAGAGGTCAGTACTGTGCTTATAGAAGAAAGTAATAAAAAACAGCATGTCTGAGGGAAATTGCTTTTCTGGAGAATTGTCCCTTGTAGATTACTAAAGCATGCATTGCCACTAATACTGTGGGAATGCTGTCAAAACAGTTTTTCCACTGTGATGCATCTACAAATCAAACTACCTAAGCCTTACAGCACAAAATGTTTGAATGGCCTTTTGAAATGAAAATATTCAGTTTTGAAGGTTTTGGGGATGGGAGGGATTTTTTAGCTGTTGTAGGCTGACTGACTCCGCAACTTTATAGTTGTTATTGATTCCAAAAGCAGCAATTCCATTTCCAATCCTTAATCTATCTGAAAGCTTGGAGGATGACTTGAAATTTCTTGGAAATTGGTGCACGAGGTTAGGAGGCTGCAGTATTTTTCAAGAGAACAAAGCCAAATCTCACTTTTGGAGTGACAAAAAACAAGCTCCTCACACTCTAGCCTTAAGAAAGATTCTGCCTTTGGGGAAAATATAAATTAAAAGTTCTGTTCTTGGATCAAGCCTTGGCTTTGAATTTACACCTCTTTACTGTGGTTAGAGAAGCTCTGAAACCCAAAATAGCATCTCAGAATTACAGAGCCCAACAGTTAAAGCAATCATAACTAAGGTAGAATTTTTACTCGTGTTATAAAGTCTTATAATTTGAAAAACTCTGCCAAAGTATCAAATCAGTTGAAATAAAGACTGAGAGCTGTGAACCAGATCCATAACCTAACTAGGTTCTATCCAGAGGCACTGCAGGCTCTCATCACACACAGTATAGTATAAAATGAAACAGAAGGAATACAGAAATTTCATCTAAATCTAATACTGTTCACTCCCTCGTATATAAAACCCCTCTAAGAACAGTACCAGGATATATATGCATAAGATGTTGAAACATGCCACTAGAGTTTTAAAGAGTTTTCAGGAAGTTTTCTAAAACATATATTTTACAGTTTAGCAGATTTAATTGACCTCCCTTTGAAAAGAACTGACCTCCCATAACTGATCACATATGTTCAGGGAAGATGAGCCTCAGACTTCTTTTCATTTCTATACATTTTTCTAAAATGTTATTTATAGTATCTCAATCTGACTGGTTCTCTTTGGCCACACACAGAAAATCTGGTGAAGAATGAAAGACAGTGTTTGGCACGAAAGCCTTGTACCCGTCCCCTTGCAGCACTGTGGTAATACACACATAGAGTGTGGCAAAGACACTCTATTCAGCAAATGTCACTGTGAACCTGTGCACTGATCTGGCAGGACAGCCTGTCGGCTTTATTATCAGACTCACCTGAATGTAGTTGTCAACAATTCCCCAAGCAAAGCTGCAGGGAAAAATACCTTCTATGGGCTGGTTTTCAGGCAAAGGTGGGAAGCCATTTTTTTCTATCACCTTTTCATAGAACAAGACAGAAGATTTGGGCATCAACTTCTTGTCATGGCTTTGAAAATCAACGTAGAACAGTCCACGTCGAATGCTGTATCCCCTATGCCACTCAAAGCCATCCAGGAGGGACCAGACTGTGTAGCCAAACACGTTAACTCCGTCGTACCGGATAGCTGAGGAAAGAACAAACCCAAACTTTACCACGGTGCTCATTTTTCCTCTGTAGATTACACCATACCAGCAATGCTTGCAGCCCTAGTGTGTAAAAACAATGCAACAGGTCAGGTAAGTATCTCAGGGCCTTCCCCAAAGCCTATTCAGGGAACATATTTCAACTGCACTCAGGGAGCTGCCAGGTTATGGCAGAAGGCAGCAGAGGTACCTGGCTCGGCTTTAAAGAAGCGAGTTTAGAAAGAGAAGCCGTGCAGCAGTGGTTTGAGCAATGCTGCTCATCAGGAGTGCCAAACCTCAGCCTCGGAGCAGAGCCTGAGCCACCTGCAGCCACGGAGCCAGTGACTGCCCTGCACTGCCCTCTGCTCTGCTCACACTGCAGCTCACGCGGGGCAGCTGTGACTGCAGCACTGCCCTGTGTGCCAACAAACTTATACTCCTTTTCCTCTCCTCCACTCCAAACACATACTGAGAAAAACCTGACAGCATGGTCGGTGTGCACATGAATTTTTCTTACCACTGATTCTAAGTAGAAGTGATAATGCAGAAAGATTCTGTTTATTTGGTAATTCTGTCTCTTTACATCTTTTATGGCACAGCATTTTCCAGCTCAAATATTTAAGGGTTTCTAAAAACACTTGCATGTTTTAGGTCAAGTGTTTGACTTCTAAAAATCACCACACACTTCAAAGGTTAATGTCAGGATCTACTGGCATCTGCTAGTATTACCAGTATTATTGTACGATTCCAAATGATATTCACTTTTAGTTGTATTAAACACTGAGATTCAGCAAAATGTTCCTGGGCAAGGCTCAGCTCCAGGAATGCACAAAGGAGTGTGCTTATTCTAATTACATAATTAGACCCACCCTAATTCAGCAATGCATTTAAGTACATTCTTAAACGTTCTTTTGAACTGGTGTTTGGCTCTGTAGCCAGCAAAGTTTATCTTTATTACTCACCATTTTCAGTCAGCCCAAACTGTATACTGACTGAACATAATATTTACCAGCCTAGTAACACTGGAAGTGTTATTTCAGGCAAGCAGAATAACAAGATCCTAATTTCCTGACTCTACTAATGCACCTCATTACAATCAGTTATGAGGGACCACATGGATTCTTGATTGTAACCCTGTTTGAATCAATTAAAGGTTAAATAAGCAACAAATTTGGCCCAGTCTTTGTCAGAGGTCATGAGAAAATGTCTAAGGAAATTGAGTATTTCTCCTCCTAAAGGCACTGTTCTTTTGTGTTTGGCAAATATCAGTATTTTTCTAACCTCTGCATGCACCCATGATGACATCTGCCATACCAGCAGAGTAAAAGCCAGTACAGGTCCACTGTGTGAACCAGTCTCAGTGAGAATTTCTTTGAACAGCGTCTCACCCTTCTGTAAGTCATCACACAGCACTCCCACACTTCCTGAGCACCTTGTAAAAATCCTCCTCAAATCCTTTTAAAAAAATGTATTAACTTTTAAGTGTCACCTAGGAAAGAAGCAACTTAAAAAATGTTTGGAAGTTCCAAGAAGTCTGGAAGTCTCAAACACAGTGTCCCACACAGATTGCATATTACTGGAAAACCACAATGAAAATTAATGTTTTGGGGGTTTTGGGGATTTTCTTTATTTCTGCGTATGTCTCTTTTATTCTTTATGTCTGTTGGTGACCAAATGGGGCTGACTGAAACCTTGCTTTTGAAACTGAGTGGCCTTGTCCATACTACCACTGCATGTGACTCCTGACCTGAGCAATCCCCCACAGCACACCTAGAAGTGTGATACTGCACAGACCAGAACTCTGCCAGAACTGGGTTAAAAATTAAACAGCAGTTCAGCTCATGCTCTGTTTGGCTCAATAGTAAAGAAGTCATGCAAGGAAACATGGCAGACCCAGAAGTATCAAATACAGATCTTTAAAACCCTCTGCTCAGCAGCTCTCCAACCCCAGTGCCTGAAGGGGAGGTGTGTGAAGCCCTCAGCCCATGCTTCCATCTGGAAGGTGCCCAAGATCTATGTTTTGCCTCTGGACATACCTGAGAATAGCTTGGTCCTACCTGTCACAGGCCTGGCTGTTCCTTTTCTGCTTAAGACTCTGAATTCAGACCTGGTAGCTCCCCAGACAATGACCTGACTTCCACTACTCAACATGACCCACAGGAGCTTGGACACCCTCCCAGGCAACATGCTCTGCTCTACCAGGCACAATGCATTTGTTTGTTGCACCAGAGACAGAGAAGGGAAGTGAGTATGACCCCAGAATAAGTGGTGAGACACCCACACATGGGAGAAGACATCTCCAACCGATCACCAGCTCTAATTAATATGTAACAACTTTATATTACAGCTCTATTTACTCCAATCAACACTAAATGGTCCCTGGGAAAAAAAAAAAAAGAAAAAAAGAAATACCAAAAATAGCAAATAGGGCAGTGATTCCCATATAGATATCCTTTTCCAAAGGAAAATTAAAAAATAAATTAAAAAAAATGTACAGAGCTTGCCTACAGCGTGCAGTGTCAGAACGGACATCTACATCAGCACTTGCAGTGAAATCAGGAGCACAGTTTTGAGCCAATCTCCCTCATCATGCTTCAGTTCACATCACACAGTGGACTCAGGATGCACGGCATGGATTCCTTTGGGGTGAAATTAATCCAGAAATGGGCTTCAGAAATACATACAGTGTGGCTATCTGGCCCTCAACACCAATTCTTTTTTACTCTACAGGCTTGCTCCAGCTGGGCTGCACTTACTTTTTAATGTAGATGCAGAAATAAGCAGATCTGTCTGAACCACTGCATACACACAAGCAGGCACAGATACTGGCCAGGTCTGGCAAGCAGCAAAATCAGAGTTATGTGGCTCCACGTCTAAATTAATTATCCTTGCTTCTCAGTGCTAGAGCTCCAGTGTCATTTTACTCTCCCTTCACCACTGGAGTGAATCTCATGGTAAATACATCAAAAATCTTCATATTACAGTGCCTTATTGCCCTGGATAGACATGTCTACATCTCTCAGAAAGAAAGCTTGTGCCTTTGTCTTTGGTTTTTAATGGTGTCCAACAACTCTGCTGACAGCCAACATGACGTCTTTTGTGCATCTTTCTCAACTAAGTTCCCCAAGGTATTGCATAGACAACATTGGTATTTACACCGGATTTTGCAAATTCTAACACTAGATTTGGGTGCAATACTTTCCACTTTAGTCCCTTCTGCAGACCCAGTCTGTCTCTGCTTTGTTCTTTTTTTTTTTCTAGAAAAGGTTAGCCAAGTGCTGAACTCATGACAAGCCTGTCATACTGTTGTTGCTGTTGTTATTGAGTGATACAATAAAAGCAAAGATACTTTGTAAATTGGGATTGCTTCCAGCCATCTGTGATTAAAAGACAGATCCATGTATGTATTTCCAGCAATTTAAAACCTAAGCAGAAATAGGGCAACTGGACTATGACCCCTTCATGAAGATGAGCTCTTTGTCTGACTTTATGCAAACTAGTGATACTGTACTTCCAACAGTTAGTTACTGTTTTGCTTCCATCATTTTATTTTGGATCCACTGGCTCAGGTATTTATTCACCTTTTAATTTATTTCCAATAATTAGTTTTCTGGGATAACAGATAAAACAAGTTTGGGAGTCCTCTGCATCTTCATTACTGCTGAGAATAAAATGAAAGCAATTTTTACTCATTCACCATATAATAATAGCAATGTAACACAATGCCTATCTCATCTGAACTAATAGCTACAGTAAGACCCTTTCAAACGAGAACCGTAAAGTGTAGACAAATAAATCACTTAATAAATTTTAAATTAAGAAATTAAAAGACAATATTTTGCCACAAGGAAATGGGAAAACAGAAAATAAGTCTCATCTAAGGTTGTGTGTTTTTCTTACTGTTTTGGAAAAAAATAATAGGCTAACAAATTTAATTATTTTGATTATACAACCTCAACCATTCAGTTCTCCTGTAACTGATGTAAATTCAAATTACTGTGATTGATGCCCACAGCTGTACAAATGTAAAATTTGTGCAAGGGCAAGATGCAGAGTGAAAAGCTTCCAATTTTTCATTTTAAAATGTACTATTTCAGCATAATGGGTTTATTCAGAGGAATTCCTATTGCATAGTATTTACCTTCCCATAAATATATTCTTTTGTTTTGTACATATGCATTCAGATAAGGAAAGCAACTACTAATACATAACACAGTAAATTCTCTTAAGTCCACTGAGAATATAGTTTACATGCCTTGCACTTCCTCCCACCAAAGACAGTAGAAAATTTCC
The DNA here is from genome assembly GCA_013397915.1 of Daphoenositta chrysoptera. Taxonomy (NCBI): domain Eukaryota; kingdom Metazoa; phylum Chordata; class Aves; order Passeriformes; genus Daphoenositta; species Daphoenositta chrysoptera. Next base: position 1,923,691 of record VZRO01003713.1, read on the forward strand.
TACTGACTTCAAGGACAGCAGCATCAAGCTCACCAAATGCTAACTGCACATATGAAAGTTCTTCAAGAAAAAAACAAACCCAGGAAAGGGATTTGAATTCTCATTTCACAAGTGCCAAGACGAATGCTAAAGACTAAAATCAGTTTTCAGCCTAGTGCTTTAACACATCTCTGTAGACTATATTGCATTATGGTTTTTTTCAAGCATGTATTAATACAAAGTAAGTCCTACCTTTTAAAGTTTCCATAATGAACTTTTTGAGATAGTAAATATATTTGGCATCATCTCTCTTGGTGGTACCAGAAACGAACCAGCTGTTCTCCACAATGAATATTTGGGGGTTGTTATATTCACTCTTTATCCAGTAAAGGAGCTGCCTCAGGCTTATTGATTCCAACTGCTGGAATTTCATGTGGGAGTCCAAAAGCTGGAAACTCAGGGTAGCTCCAAAAGAAAGAGCAAAAAAGTCTGCTGTTCCCTTTATATACTTCTTCTCAGCCTCACTGAATTCAGGCAACAGAGACGAGACGTTGCTCCTCATGCTCTCTGGATAGTCACCATCAATAAATATGGGCTTAGCAAACCAGCCAAGCACGAAATCAAGGGATTTTTGGCATTCTTTTATGTTTTTTTCAGTCATACGCTGGGGTTTTATCCAGTGGGAGCTAAGGGCAATGGACACTTTTCCTCTTTGAGCTGGACGGAAATGGTCATTGTAGAGATGCCAGACCTTAGCATGGGCCTGTTGAAAAGAAAGACTGTAATTAATGGACCCAAAAATCTATTTTAAGTAACACAATTATTCTCAAGTACTGGGGCTCAGTCTTATTCATTCATCAATAGTTTACAATACCTAAATTAACTTTTAATACCATATTAATACCATTTATCAACTAGAAATTGCTAGTTGGTTGGGGAAAAGAGCATCTCAGTTTTCCATGAGCTACTCTTACAGGCATGGAACACACTTCTGGCTTTACTGACTTCTATTATTGAGTTCAGACATACTGCCAGTATTTACAAAAATGAAAATGCATTTAACCAAACACGTTTCAAAAAATGTTTTCATTATAGGAACATCACTTTATCTGCAAATTCACAGATGTATAAAGAAGAATCTTAAGAACTGCCCAGATCTCTGAAACAATACAAAACAAAGAAATACCTTTGAACTTAATACTCTTTGAATCAGAATAGGTAATATAGGAATATAGAACTACCAATCTGGACTTTAGAAAATCTGGTGAAAAACAATTTGCCACAGGTCCTGAAAAATTATTCTAATAATTCAATATAATCTGTTAAAATTTACTATTTACACCTAGCATCAGACTTTAAGCACCTGTCTTGGTATAATTTTATCTTTTACTGTAAGAACATATTTTGTACCAAGTTTCTTCCCTGAGATCTTACAGAGTCAGTTACAACAGTCTCTTGATGTTCCCTTTGAAAGCTAAATAGATTAAGTTCCTGAAGACTTGCATTATCTTCAGGCATTACCTTCAAGCTCTTTAACCGTTCTCACTGCTCTCCTCTGATTATTTGCCAATTTGTCATCATCTGTCTTAAACTGCAGAAGCAGAATTGGACATAATATGCCAGTGGCAGTCTTGCCAGCAGTAAAACCAGAGACAATTTACCACACTGTTTCTGCTTATGTGGCCATAGAACTACACTGGGAGCAGCATATGCACATCTAAACTACCATATCTCAAGAGCCCTTCACCATCTAAAACATATCTTTTCTTTGAACCTAGCTTATCAAAGAATTTTGACTGCTCTGTGAATCAATATCCCATCTTTTGTAATCCACATATTAGTAGAAATTGTCATGGTTTTTTTCTAGGCCATCGATAAAAAGGTAAAAATAGGAGATTTGAAAACACGAAGCTGGGAGAGTGGCCAATACAACAGAGTTCTGTGCAGCCTCTGGAAGAACCTCGGGAGGTTGGAGAGATGTGCAGAGAAGAAGAGTCTGAAGTTCCAGAAAGGCAAATGCAGGGTCCTGCACCAAATAATCCCATGTCCCAGGACAGGCTGGGGGCCAATCTGCTGGAAAGCACCTCTGCAGAGAGGGACCTGGGGGTCCTGGTGGACAAGAAGCTGTCCCTGAGCCAGCAGTGCCCTTGTGGCCAAGAAGGCAAATGGTGTCCTGGGGTGGATCAGGGTGGAAGAGCACTGCCAGCAGGTTGAGGAAGTTGATCCCGTCACTTTTCTCAGCCCTGGTGAGGCACATCTGGAGTGCTGAGTCCAGTTCTGGGCTCCTCAGGGTAAGAGAGACATGGAGATCCTGGGGCAAGTCCAGCAGAGGGGAATGAAGATGACAGGGGAACTGGATCATCTCTCTTATGAGGAAAGGCTGAGGGAGCTGGGCTTGTTCAGCTTCAAGAAGAAATTACTGAGATGGGACATCATTAATGTCTACAAGTATCTAAAGGAGAGTGTCAAGAGGATGGATCCAGGCTCTTCTCAGTGGTGACAAGCGGTAGGACAGAAGGCAATGGGCAGAAACTGATGCACAGGAAGTTCCACCTCAATATATGGAAGAAGTTTTTTTCTGTACAGGTCACCAAGCACTGGAATAGGCTGCCCAAAGGGGTTGTGGAGTTTCCCTCACTGGAGATATCCAAGAACCATCTGGAACTCTGTGCAGTGTAAATCCAACATGACCCTGCTTGAGCAGGGAGGTTGGACCAGATGAACCACTGTGGTCCTTTTCAGCCTGACCCATCCTGTGATTCTGTAATTCTGAGATCTACTCATTAGAATAAAACCTACCTAATAACTCTACTAACAGTTTACATTTTGAGACTCATCACTCAGTATTTGTTCATATGTGCTGTGATGACACGAACCCCCACTCTCGCCACACAGAGTTGCAGATCCAGTGAACATATATCAAAATGTCACACGCGTTTTTAGCCCTCCCTGAAATACTAAAAATATAGAAAGCCTTTTAATTCCACTCCACAGAGTTGGCATGTTGGCAAATTTTGTCATTAATTTATTGATAGCTGTTTGTTTCAGTTTCCTTTTCATACACTCCTACCATTTAAGCTTTGAAGTACAATCACTTCCAGTTGCCAGCACTACTAAGAATATAATTTTTTACATCAACATTGTTAATTACCCAGGAAAATAGCAAATTCTACCATTTTACTATTCTAGCAAAATTTTAATTATCACTGCTGGGAGAAAAACCGTTGGAAGTAAAGGACAACTAAAGGCAAGACCAATAATCAAGGCTCAGTTCAGCAGCCCCCACACAGAAGCCTGCTGCCTGTGAGTCATCGTGGGGTGTATGAAACATCTGCACAGATCTGACACAGGCCCTACAGGAGACTAGACCCACACCCTTTCAGAGTGGTCACCAAAACCCAAAGACGACAGTCTTTGAAACTGTGTATCACAGTCCACACCTATGTGCATATATCTGAATCAAGCTCTCAGCTACAGACTTTAGTGTAGATACTCTAATTCATAATACATCAGTAGCTGCAGTAAACATGATGCAGCCTGACCATCTGCCTGTATTAATACAATGGGTTTTGGTGCTCGTGAGAAACTATCGAGAAACTAACTATGAGAAATTACTTCAAAATCTCATGCCAAAAATGAGAGCTGACCTAAGTACAGACTTCATTTTACTTCACACCAAAGCTCTGTTATGCTTAGGAAAGACATTATGCATCAGGACCAACACCCAATACTTAAAATACGATTTTTAAAATGCCATTGGGAACAAATTTGCTACCACTTGCAACTCAAATTTGCACACCCGAATTTTCCCTTATAAAAGGGCTGTACATTTTCCTCTGTTGGACGTGACTCATCTCCAGTTTACCATCTCAAATGTTAAGGTAGCACCATGCACACTCTCAAACACATAATTTCACTTCTGTCATCGTTATTTGCAAGTATGCTGCCCACCCACAGAACACCTTGAGGACTGTGGCCCCCAGAACTCTTGGCCCTCCCTGTTTCCTATCAGTGGAGAGAAATCTTCCAGCATTTTAGTAGCTTTGGATCTACCACGAAGAAAGGAGGAAGAGAATTCTACAGATTATCCCTCTACATAAGGAGGTGCTGTTTACTCCCTCATTACAATTAAAAAAGATGAAGTGTAGCAATATGGAATTATCTCACTCAACTTTACTTTTTAAGTAAATCTCCTGGTCTGCCTCTACAGAAAATGAGAAGACTGTTGTCTAAGACATGAAGTGTGAGTCGCTCTTTGGGAGTCCATCTCTCTCCACTGATGAAAGACAAAATCTGTTACTCAGTTTAGACAAGACATATCCTATAGGCAGATGAAAGCTGGCAAGAAGAAGCCCACTTAAATGTCTGCCCTCTGGAGTGTGCATTAAGTACAATTACATTATTTCCATTTAAAAAATGTTAAATGTAGAAAACAGTGCATTCAAGTCCCCAGGCTCTGGGGATGTAGATTAATGAAGCAGTCAAAACTGCAAGAAATAAAGCTGGAAGAAGCCAGTGACAAAGAAGAGAGCCTATACGGAAATTTGGAACAGAATTCCTTTGCTTAAAATTAGGTGGTTAATACAGTTTTAGAGACTTCAGAGCATTCCAGCCCAAATTCCAACCAGGTTCAGAAAACCGGGAGTCTCCCAATAAACCCTAAATCCCATCTCTTAGCTCCATAGAGACACCTGGGATACTACAAAACACATCAAATTATAATTTGCACCTATAGTTATCTTCAGGTAAATGAATCTTACTTCTAGGGTGGGACTCCTTTTGAGCTGAAGACACCTTGTGTTTCACTGTCCACATGTGAGCCCAAGCTGCCACTACAGGTAATGGAGATCTTTGACTCTACCAGCTGCCTTAACACAGGCAACTAGGTGCCACTCCAGAATCATAAAGACTCAGGTCACATCTGCCATTTCCATGCAGGAGACCTGAATAGCTTGGGAAGGCTCAAACACATTTCCAAGGCAGAAAAAAAAAACCCTGCAATGTCATAGCATGGGCTAGGTCCTACCAAAGTCCTGCAGCAATAGCAGAAGTAATTCAACACAGTCACACGAGCTTCATAATCTGCAAAGTCCTACTGTGTCAAGAGATTGTCCATTCTATGGCAAGACAGATCTATATAGTCCAAGAGTCACTAGGTGAAGACAATGTAGTAATACAAAGACATTTGTTTACCTGACTACTCCTCTAAATTCCATGATCATTAAGATCTCCCTGAGTCTGGCACTGGCATGGATCATTCTGCAAGATCTTAGTATTTACATCTATCATGATGCATAACCTTCACAAAAGCAAATCAAGAATTTTAATTGGGAACATCATGATTCCATTATTTGTGTTCACGCCTCCAGAACAAGTTCTCTCAATTTTAAGTTCTGTGTCTTCTGAACCAGTAATAATACCATTCATTTCACAAATAAACTGCACTTATACCTTGCTCTCTGCGCTCAGATGAATGATCCTGTTTTAACTCTCTCTTTGCACATTAATGAAACTGAATTGGAAAGTGTTACTGCACTCTGCACTGGTGAGGTGACACTTCAAATCCTGTGTTCAGTTCTGGGCCCCTCACTACAAGAAGGACACTGAGGGGCTGGAGCGTATCCAGAGAAGGGCAACGGAGCTCATGGAGGGTCTGGAGCACAAGTCTCTTCAGGAGCTGCTGAGGGAGCTGTTTATCCTGGAGAAACTGAAGCACAGGGAGGACCGTATTCATTACAACCACCTGAAAGGAGTAGCCAGGTGGGGGTCGGTCTCTTCTCCCATGTAAAAAGTGACAGAACAAGAGAAAATTACCTCAAGTTGCAGCAGGGGAGGTTTAGATTGGATAGTGGGAAAAATTTCATCACTGAAAGGGTTGTCAAGCCCTGGCACAGGCTGCCCAGAGAGGATGATGTTTTCCAAGCTCAATGATTCTATGACTTAGCAATACAAAGAGAAGAGTTAATTGGAAAAGGTGTACAAAGGGGTTTTGATTAGTAGAAACTGGGCTGATGTACCTCCAACAAAAACATCATTATTCAGTTCTACATCAAAAGCCCTTCTGAAATGGAAATAAATATTTAAACAACATGGGAAAATCTAGTATGTATTAGTCACAATGTGCCTTATACCAGGCAGGGGAAAATGTGCTTTTTCACCCGTATCATCAAAAATAAATATTTTAATCAAAAGCTGCAACAAAAGGATGACACATTTCATGTAAGTTTCACCTGTAGATCCTAAGTTGGTTTTACCCACATAGTCTTTGGGCAAGCATTCTCTTTCACAATCAAGTTATATTCTTATTACTGAGTAATAGATAGAGGTATGTAGAAATTGCTTAAAGTTTTCCCCGTATATCAAAACTAGTAAAGTAACATCTTCATACATAAAGCAGAGGACCTTTCTAGATGTTAGTTATGTAGTAGCTTTGTTTTTCCCCAATAATTCCTTCCCAAATATGTAGTGTTCTAGTTTTATTTTTACAGTCTGTTAGCCAACATTACCACGATGATCAATTCAATTAGTTTTGTAGTTTTGACCAATCTCAACAACCTTGCAATAGAATTAGGCTTATCAATGGTACCTAGAACACCAAGTGAACATTTTTTAGTCTACAACCACACAACATAAAATTTGCTAGAATTACAGCTCTAATCACACATCTGAACTACACCCTTTGTTCCAGTTCCTTTCTCAATACACGTTCATCACTGTTTTTCACACTGTGCTGGTCATTGGAACATTCTGATGCCTCATGAACATGAATTAATTTATGGCAGCCACACATTAGGCACAAAGCAATATCATTCCTATTTTAAGAATTGGGAACAGAAATATTACAACATCCACAAGAAGAAGAAGAAAAATTAAACCACGTACTTCAAGGTGTAGACTAGTGTATTAACCCCAGAATATGTGCCTCTGTTTAATGTGGTAACTCACCTCTACAGAAAATGTACCCAAGAAAGCATTAAGTATTTGTCTGAAGACACAGTGGCTAGATAGAACACCATTTTTCCTCATCATAGGCAAAATAGAGCTTTGCTAGCTTGACAATAAAAGGCAGAAGGCAGCCTGAAAGCATGATGCTAAGGCATCAGGATGCATTGCAGGTACTCCAAAAATATTAGCAGAAGGGGAAAAAAACAAACCCGAAAGATAAGAAAGCACACAAGAGTTATTTTTACACTTTGCTATTGAATTTTTGAGCAGATGAAAGTCTTGGAAGGCTTTTACTTTCACACACTGTATGCACGGCCATAACGAACATTATCAGAGATAGATATGCAGCAGGGAGACACGGTGACCACAATGGGATGGAAGGAAACAAAAACCCCTTGATCTCACTGTGTCAGGTGGCTGCTGCAGGAAACCTCTCCTTTGAAGTACAGAAAGCCAAGATGTTATGGCACAAGCCCTGAGTTAAACCTCTCTCAGGCTCACCTCGTTTTGAAAGGCCACCCACTGGGCCAGGATCCTGTGTCATGGCAGCAGAGAGAAGGCAGCTGGACTGCACAGTGCGCTCTGCAAACCCCACTGGCACCATCAGAGGCTGTGCAGGACACACCCTCTGGCACCGAATCATCTCACCCCACTTTTGCCATCACCTGCATCTGAAGCGCTTCTCATGCAGAGCAGGCAGGGACACCTCCGGGACACAATTCACTCAAGCCATTTTTAATGCCCAGATGAGATAGTGAGGCAAAAAACTGCCTGCTCCTCTCCACTCACCACACAGACAGACTGGCACGACCACTGGAGTCAACATCCAGTCCAAATAAAACTAAAGCACCAAGAGACAAGTGGGCTGGAAAAGCAGTTTCAAGTCTCCCAGTCTCTGAAAATATAAAGGTCATCTGGAAAAGAATTAAGCAGTATTTGACTTTGAGAAGCAATGGGAGACGAGATAAAAATAGCTTTATTTCTGACAACAAGTGCTTCTGAGACACTTGATGTGTTTAATCATTTTCCGTTACCTCTGACAGAAAAGATTAATTACGGAACTGCACCAAAATAGTTCAAGGAATGTTGTGACCCATGTGAATATTAAAGATATGAGAGATTCTTAAACAGAGTACAAAAAGAAGATAAAAGTACAGAGCAGTACTCTTGAGTGATTTAAAGACAATCTTGCAGTGTTGGAGTGAACTAAAACAGTCACTGATAAAAGACTTGAAATCTGGGACACAATGCTCAGCAGTATTTAGCGGAAGACCGAGATAAAATCATTACCATCAAAATTGCTTTGGGCGTGCTGGAGCTACATAAACATACAAAAGCTCCAGTACTGCAAATGACCTGCAAAGTCCTCTACCAAAGCATGAACCTTTTGGAAGACACACCAGGCTCCAATCATCATGATCATACTCAAGTACACGAAATATAGATACAAGGGAAAACACGTTAAGAACTTAGTTGTAATCCAGAAAAGCAAGCACACAGAACTGCATAATCTGTAGTAAACAGCACAAACCAAGACAACACCACTTTGCAAGAGCTGGTATTTGTCAGACACATAAACAAGGAGGATGAAAAAAGCACTTCAACGTTGAAGAAACTCCTAACAGGAATGACTGTAACTGTTGTGACAACAGAATACACCATTAGCCAGGTAAACAAATGGAACACTAGTGGATTTTAAGCCACATTCTCTTGGAAAGAATGATGCTAGAATCAGCAGTGAGCAAAAATGTTAAATATATTAAACTCTCATCAAACTCACATAAAACCAACATAGCAAAAAAATACATAGAATATACAAAAGTGATAAAGCAATGTCCAGTCAGAGCACTGAGAGTAAATGAATGCTAAAAACTGAAACTCCCAGTATTTGTAATAATAATGTCAAGAAGGCATCCATTAAGACTCCAAACCTTTGGTATCATGAAGGTTTGTACAAACTGGATGGAGAGAGCAAAAAACCAGCAGAGGAAGAAGCAGAGGACTGCCCACAGAAGCTCCCAAACTACAGAACACAGCTTTAGAAGCCAAAAGCCCCAGGATTCATGACTTTTCCTTGTGCTAAGGCAAAAGCTAAATAAGAAGACTGTTGCCCTCCTAAGCAATAGTGAGGAGGACAATCAAAGAAGCACACATAATCTTTAGTGACATCAGTTTGAAAAAAAAGAAAATATTTTTGGTTAAAAGCAGAATCAAAATAACTAAATAAACATATAAAAGGCAAACATTTCCAATACCTTCAAGTGTAAAAATTCTGGAAGAGATGCCTAATGTCAAGCATGTTTCTATGTTTGATGAATCACCCGATTTTCTGGTAGATGCATATAGGGAAGACAAATATTCGTCTGTTCATATTCAGTCCCTCAACATACCTTGCTACATTTGGTAAACCAGGTGTTTCACAGGGAGAAATAATGTATTTCTGGTGGTTTGGTGGAAGTGCATTAAGAAAATTGCTTTGAAAAGTCTGAGTGGTCAGCAGAAGCTAAACAAACAAGACTGTGTTAGAAAGAAAAATTTTGTTACCAAGAGGTAGAGGTAAACCGAAATAAGACTAAAGGCCATCATCAATTTATGTACCCAACAGATAAATAAGTGACAAAAAGATTTTACCTTGCTAGACCTAATCTAACTAGCTAAACCAAAAACCCAGCTTGGAAAGATGTTGAAGAAAGCCTACAGTTTGGCAGGAAAATTATAGAATACAGAACCCAGGTTACTCATTACCACCATCCCTGCATTTAAAGAACCCAGAATAGATGCTCTGATGCTCTGGTGTTAATAATTAACCCTGAATCTTATCCTGGGCACACCAGTAGATTAAAAATAAATTGACCCAACTGCTCCTGGAGAGGTACTGGAACATTTTGAGTGCAACTTAATGCTCCTAGAAGACAGACAGAAAGAAATCCCTGTCATGCCATTATTACAAGAACATCAAATGATACTGGATTTGGAAAATCCGTATTTGTGGAGTTGGGAAAGGCTGACAGGCTGGCAGTCAGAAATTATTCCTGAGGTATATAATGTTCTGCCCTAAAAGCTCCAGAAGTTCAACTACACATGAATGGGTAGAGGCTTTCCCCAGTTAAAGTCTCAAAAGAAATTAGACTGCAGAAGTATTCATGTCAAAGTGTTTGAGTCCAGACCATCAACCACAGAAGCCGTAAAAATATCCCCAAACCACAGAAAAAAGCTTACTGGAGTAACAAATAATTGCACGAAGATGAGGCATTTCTGATGCTCCAATCTGGCCCATCGTAAAAGCAGACAGCAGGATTTACTGGGTAATGGCTGGATTTTGAGCAATTAATTCTGTTATACCATAAACCACACCTGTTGTAGCAAAAAATGCCAGAGTCTGGCAGAACAGATTTAGCATATGCTGTCTTTGTGATTTTATTATGAGGGCAAGGCTGGGAAGAATTTTCCCCTACATTTGCAGGGCAGCAATACCATTTTAAAAGTATCTCCTGCCCCAGGAGTTCACTGTGCTCTAGCTTTATGCAATATTCATATCAACCAAACATGGAAAAATATATCAGAGGCTGATCAAATCCATGTAATTTCATGAACAGATGATGCATTACCCTACACTCAGATTCAACCACCACTGGAAGAGTGAATCATAAAAATATAAGCCATAACTTTGGGAGCACAATTCTAAGTGAACTGATGAACAGGTCAAGTGGTACATGAAAGAGAAAAATATGTAACAGACTAATCACCTTAGAAAGATGAATGAGAAAAATTAATAAGAAGCTCCTTGCTCTACAAATTCATATAAGCTGCAATCTTTTGTGAGTTTTATTCTTCTCCAGAATTCCGTATCAGTGTTTGCAGATATGATTAAGCACTTAACCAAGATTTTAAAGAAGGTGCAAGAATGCGTGTGGAGATCAGGATAAAACCTGACCTCATCAGCATTCAAAAAGGCTGGCATAGGTACCCACACTGGGGATGTCGTTCCAGAATGGCCACTTCATTTGCACTTTGTTAGCCCCTCCAGAAGCAGTAGAGGTTATGTTATTGCAAAATCAAAGGAAGTCAGTCAGTTCACTACAAAAAGGAGCACATGGTGCTCCTGGGAGAGTTAACACGGTGACTCAGAAATTACTGAGTGGGTGAAAGGTGCAATTGCCAAGCACGGCATACTTAAGTGTATGAACAGTGTGGGCTCAGCAGAAGAGTGAACTACAAGAATAGCTGATCTCCAGAGCATATCATGGGGATCTCATCCAATTTGTTCACAAGAAAAGTCACTTCAAACAGGCTAGAACAAGAGAAAGGTAGATCCCTCGGGGAGATGACACTCGGCAACCTCTACAGAATTATTTAATGTGTATTACAATCAATGTTTCTAGAAGGTAAACTAGATCCTCTCCCTTTTCAGCACCCAAAGATACCTGCACCATGGCTGCAAATATAAAGTGGAAGATCCTTTCTCCATCTCACAACAAAACACTACTTCAGTGCCCAGGTACACCAAATGGCTTCAGAAGGTACTTCCAGATAAATGTGCTGGTGGATAGCTTTTCCTATTTTGAGTTCCTCTGTGAGAAAAAAACAACCACTGGACATCAGCAGTAAAGGAACTGGAAGAGTCTCCATCAGTGGAGGGTACCAATGAATAATATAAAGGCATTAGGCTCAACATAGTTGTCATCATATATGGAACCAATATATTACAACAGAGTTCTGTGCTATAGTATAGGCAAACAAAACACAGAATGAAGGAGACTTGCTTCAGGCAATTGCTGCAAAATTCTTTTTAAACCAAATGTTTGGATTGTACATGCCCAAATCTAGTTCAGTCACTTATATGATAATCTGTGTTTACTCTGTGTAAGCTTAGCCACTAACTTTAACTATTCTGAGATTAGAACTATGCATCAATGGCAACAGGTTATGGAGTAAAATGGAATGTCCTATTCAGGCCTCTAGATGGATGCAAAAAGCAGCACATCAGGACAAGCAATATGAATTGAAGGTACCAGTTTTCAATTTTCAGACAACTGTTTGGATTACAATTTGACTAGATGTGAATATGCAATTCTTCTTCCTTCTTTCTTTAGTCACTCTTTTACTGTTTATGTCAGATACAGCTGTGTTTCCATGCATACTCAATATAAAGCAGCCACTACAGGCTTATCTCATTGTGTGTAACCTGCCTGAAATGTTCTGGCTTGGGTACATGTAATAGAAATGACTGAGTGTGTGATTTCAATTATACACTTTTACAAGGAATGCTCACTTGCAAAACTCACTGAAACTGTACAGTAAATTTACTTTAATCCAATAACTTTTGGAGTAGCTTTTGTGTCAACTCAGATCCCAGAGAGAACCTGCCTAATCACCTGCTGCTACAAAAGGGTGTGGGTCACCTGCAGATCTTTGTCAAACTTGTGAACCAGTGCAACTGTCATGGGAATTCCACAACACAAATGGCAGCAGGTACCTGTCCTCCAGCCACTGAACCCCCACACCTTTGAAGCAGAAGGCAGCTTCTGATCCTGACACACAGCATTAGCAGTCAGAAGTCAGTCAGGTCCATGTGTGACCTAAGATTCAGTTGCTTAAACAGGGTCATCTAGTACCATTTGGGATGTTCTGGACTATCAAGACATTGCACAACAGATGACCTCTGGAAAACCTGTGTCCTTTGGACTGGCAGCTGGAGGCAAGACAGGATACTTCAGGCTTCTCAAATGGTATAAGCTTATTACGTGTGCCACTTCTTCAGCCATAGAGGCTTCTTAAGAGGTAGCTTTGTGATTGCATCAAATTCTGATTGTGAGGAGGGCATACACTCTCAAACAATTTATAAGAATGAATCAAAATTCTGAAAAGATTCAGGAAAAACAAGAGGATCTAAGTAAGACTTTCACTCCAGAAGTTTTACAGCAGCACCAATCCCTGAAATGCCGACAAGGTGAATCATAGGACCCTGCAGATGGACAAGTCAAGCAGAACTGAATGACTACGTAACTCGTGGTGTGGATGCCTCAGTGGTCTGTCCGTCTTTGCACCAGCACTGTGAACCACAGGGCTAACTGATTAATTTTAATTAATACAATGGTTATTACTGGCTGTAGTTCTTCCTTAATATTATTGCTTCCACTAAGCTAGGCTACGAAAGGAAGATCTGAGGAGCTGTAGGAGGAATTCAAGCTGGTTACTCAGCTAACTCTCATCTCGTCAGTGGAGATCCAGTCACTGGAGGAGGCAGACTTAAGTTAGACATCTTTATTTTGAGGAATCACTACACCCCTCAGCAGCCACCAAGAAGATAAAGAGCAGCTGTTCAAATCAAAACTCAGAAGAGGAAAGAGGAATTCCAGTTCAGGGAAAGATGGGAGGAAAATGATTCATTGGGGGAAGTGAAACTCTCAGGGTACCACATTTTTAAAGAGCAACAATGTGAGTCAAGAGATGGAAGACAAAATGGGGCATCCAGTTTTGGACTGGAAACAAACTTTGAATCTTTGCATTTCTTCAGAGGCAAGGACGATTTATGTGTATTTATCCAGTTTTTTTCTACAAGCTTTTGACTGCACTGCAGTCACAGATTAAACTGGATTCAATTTATACCTCCTTCGATTTAGGAAATACATTTAGAACCCCATCCAAAGCATCCTAAAACCATGAAAATACACTTTTGAGGTATGAATAAGTCCCTTTATGTCTGCTTCTAAATGCATGTTTAATGGTAGATATAAAATTGCTTTACTGCAGAGATGAGTGTTAACTCGAAAGTGTACACATAGAAGTTTTCCTGCTTTACTCTTGTAGCTGGCAAACAGAGTAAGAACCACCATTTCTATTAAAAGCTGGATTCTTGTAAAACAGGTAACTGCAACAAACTAAAAGTATTTAAAATTTAATATCTAATTCTTACTTCATAAATAAAATCTTCATATTGTTGATTACCTGATGAAATTAAGCTGTTTCACCTGTTTGTATACAAAGAATCTAATTTGTCTGGCTGACATAATAGTGAATAAATGTTTAAATGTTGTTGATAAGAAGCTGAATGTTAAAAATTAAAATAAAAATACCAGCTACAGTTGTTTCCTTTTTCAAAGCATATCCCATATTTTTATATGAAGCAATATAGGATAGGGGGGATTTACTACATCAATGTACTACAATCTCAGTCTTTGCAATGAAGAAAAAAAATCACAGTGAAACAGCTAAAGCTGCTTTTATCCAGTCCCTGGAGCAATAAAAATATTTTTTTTTAAAAACTAGAAAACAGCAAAAGAAAAGGAGGTGTGTTGTTAGGGTGATTGTTTAGTCTAAGCCACACAGAAAAGGGCATGTGCTGGTTAATACATACAGTTGGAAATGCTAATTAACTACTCTTCTTTCAGCAATCCCTGTTTCAGCTTCTGTGCTCTCACCACCACAGTACTAGACACTTTCTAACCAGATTTAACATCACATTAATGGACTGAGGTATTCATAAATATTGTGTCAACTCGACAAATTTTAAACATACGTAGCACAGTTAAGTTTAGACTTTACTCTAGCAGCACAATGAGCACTCCTGGGGGCCTAGCATGTGATTTGTTTTTAAAGTGCAACTTAACGTGTTTCACTGCTCTCTGACAGTGCACTGTTCACATTGTCTTTTGGAGATAAAGCAGTTGTCTCTTTGATATTGAGCTTTCTTTACATAAGAAACCTACAAAATATTATTTTCCCTTTGGCTAACACTTAAAAAAAAATACTGAGTTGAAGAACTGGCACAAGGGCAAACCAAAACATTTTATCTTTTGCCTACTGTATCAAAGTGTAATACTAAACTTCCAATTGCTCTAGAACAAAGTATAAAGCCAGTGATGACAAAACACTTGTATACATGAATGAGAATCCTCAATGGGTTATGAATATAAAAAATGAAATGCTTGTATATCTACCTTTTTTCTTTCCTACTGATTCCAGATATGAGTAAATACTTCCCCACCCTCCCCCCCAGCCCAGCTACTTTAAATATAGATACAAAAATATAAGGACACATTAAAACCTTAACTCATCAATTAACTCAGAGCTTCAGGTACACTTTTTGAGCAATTTGTCTAAGGTTGGCCTTTATTTCTGTATAACCATGTCCTTGGAAATTCTGCCAGTATACTGTAGTATTTAAATATACTGTATCAAAATAGAATAATACTGTCAATTATTTAAAGAACACATATTTTGGGAGAAATCCCAGTTTAAATATCAAACCGTACTAGAACAACAGAAATGCAAGTTCACATATATCTGGTAGCAGCATCATTGATCCTCCTTTGTCCAGCTATAGAAAGGCCAGGAAGTAGCACTGTTCTGCTTCCCAGTTACCATGAGGGCAGATATCTCGGAGGCCGTGTGCAATGTGGTAATTAGGTCAGTATCTAACCGAGATACAGACACCTGTCATTTAAATACTGCCTGTTTTAAAGGAGGGCAGTTCAAAGGAAAGAACTTGTACAGGTGCCTTGTTTCTAAGTAAACTGACCAAAGAGTTACACAGGTAGAGCAAAAACTTCCAACAGATTTCCATGAAGACATACACTGAAACACTCTCGGAGCCACAGAGGTTTTTTGTAAACAAGGTGTTTGTTACAGCCAGAAAACAGACTGAACAGCAACATCTCAGGCTTAAATGCAGAAGGACAGGAAGAGAAATAAATCCAGTGCCTCAACTTTTTTAAAACACCCTCTTTAATTTTTAGACCAGTCCAAGCTCATGTAAGCAACGAGATGACTTACAGATATTCCAGACTTGATAGATGTAAAAGGACATGAAGTGTACTACTAACACAATATGTAGCCAGTGAATTTCCAGACACAGGACCTACATCTACTTTAGCAAACAGCAGAGCTAAGGACCCAATATCTACACAGTAATCCATAGACCAGAAGGTGATAGGCAGCTAGATTACACCAGGTGGGCTCCTGCAGAGCAGCTTCCAGGTTAACTTTATCCAAAGCCAATCCAAACTATTTCAGGCTATGAACCATAATACAGAAATTTGCGGTTTTTATCAAAATCAAACAGGAAAATAATCTTTGACTTGGAGAAATCCTATATGGTGCAGCAAGAGCTGACCAGCCCTTTTATCCTACAAAGAAAGGTTTTCAGTAGCCACAGCTATGGCAACACAACCTTCAACTCGTATGTAGTACAATGGATATTGAAAAAATGGGTCTAAGACAGGATACATTAAATCAGGCATTAAATCAGGATGATGTTTTAGATGTTAAGAAATTCACAGATTATAGAGTTTATGTGGAATCATGGTTCAATCAATGATGCTAGAGAAAGCAGAGCAGAGTGCAATGCAGTAATTAACTAGTTGCCCAAACACTAATGAAAAGCAAATTGCTGGCCTGAATTAGGGTGTGAAGGGCTTGAAGAGCCAGGTGGTTTTTTGCTGAGACAAAGGAAGGAAGGCAGGGAGGGAGTAAGAAAGGCAGGAAGGAAGGAGGGGAGTAACTCGAAGAGATTGCATCGCATTAACTGAACTTTTCACTGGAAGCTCTTTTATACACGAACACTCTTAGAGAAGAGCTAAGATATTCTGCAGGAGACACATACACAAGTTCTTACTGCCTTACTGGGAGGAAAAATATTCTCTGTAGAAATAAGTACCTGGAAAAAAAAGCAAGGCTCCATCTGTAGCAGTCAAAACCCACTTTCCTCATACTACTGAGATGGAAGAAAGCAGAGATGTTGGAAAGAAATACTGAAGAAATATCAGGAATTTTATGTACGTACTTTGAAACATAAAATAATTCAAGATTATTAGGATACAATTTGTAGTCAAGTATATTACATGCGTTAGATGTTTATTATCAAATGAGCCACTAGACATACTTGGTATACTTTATATATATATTTATATATATATAAAGGTTATTGCTACTCTGAGGGTACTGCCTCCACAATCCCTCATTTCACAGATAACCCTGTGCTGCAGGAGAAAAGCAGGAATGAAAGTAGAGGCCTTTCACAAGCCCAATCTACTGCAGACCAGGAGTTAGTCCTGTTAATTGTCAATCTTCCTAAGTTCCTACAAAAAGATATTTTCATTGTGGACCCAAAAATGGATGTCACACAAAAATAAGAAACATTCCAAATAAAACACTGCAAATGCTTTGTTAAATGATATAGTAAAGAAGAGATAGTGATGAGTGATATTACCATGCTAGAAAAATTCAAACTTGCAGGGAATTTTAACATAAATACAAAAAATATCTTACTGAAAAAGACAGTCATTACCATATTTATGATCCTGTGTCTACTATTTAACAGGGATTAGGAAAACTGGATCATAAAATTAGGAAGAGCCTCAAGGGTATCAGATTCAATCCAGTGCTTTTATGGGCAAATATATGACACAATCCTATTTATAACCTGATCCAGACTCACTTTAACATAGGCTAGGTATTTTGTTCATACCACTCTCTCTGGAAGATGACTACAGAAGACTACAGAATCACATTTCACAAATGGTTTTCTTTTTCCACTGACTTTCAGGTTAAAATTATTCATGCTCAGTCCAAACACTTCTGTTCTTGCATCAAAACTTTCCCTGCACTTAGTTCTTTTCCTTCACTTGTTTTTACCACTGATCTCTTTATAGATAAGAAGTATATCCTCTCCTAGTGTTCTTACTCAGGTAAATAAGCCATGTTCTGGTAAGGTAACTCTTCATCTCTGCTGGAAAAATCACCTGATACAGACTAGAAAAAAATGTGTCTTTGTCACAGTTGGATTATATTCGCATCTGATGGTCATGCTGTGATCAGCAAGTTCTCATCTTATGGAAAAAAATTTTGAGTCTTTCTGTTCCATCTGTTTAATATTTTGATTATCTTTTGCACTGGCACTGTTCCCTGAAGTTTAGCTCATGATCTAAGTAGTGCAATCCTAGCCTGTGCCAAGGCATGGGAGTTCAAATACATTAAGAAGTTCAGTTGTGAACTGCCCTTTGAGACCGATGCTTCTACTGTCAGTGCAATCCTCTATGGTATTTGCTTTAGCAATTTCCTAGCTACTGCTGAACATTCTACTCCTTCTCCACTGCAACAGTAACTCTCCATGTGCCACCATTTCAAGGGTGTTACTGAAAATATAGATTGATGACATTTATCCTATTTTCTTTTTCCAGACAATCAGTTATCACAGAAAGCCATCAGATCGGCCTGGCTTGACTTTGATACTGTAAATTGATAGCATTTTGTGTTTAGTGCACCTGCAGTTATCAACATTTATCTAACCCTCACCCTCATTAACCTTTCCTGTCTATGAATCCCAGTGCTCAACATGATCACCTTTCTAGACAAATCTGACAAATAGCATTTTGGAAGTACAATTTTTTTTTAACTCTCTTTTTCCTCACCACCTGATGGCTGTGTGTCTTTCCTTGTGCTACTTTTTCTTAGGTGACTGGAAGATATCTGTGTTTTGTTTTAAAATAATGTGGTTTTATTTATTTTTAAAACTGAATGCACATTTTTAAATTTTCTGCTTACCATAGCTAGTAAATACCTATTCCATTGCTTGACATGGGGTTCAATAACTTCCTTGCACAAAATAATGGGGCCCCTAAAGGAAAGAGATATCTTTTGTTTCCAGACAGAAGGAGACTGTGGCAACTAGTATATGTTTGCATTTGCATATCAGTTCCAACTAGTGGTAAAAAGACTGTGTTATTTTTAAGTTTCCTTTTTTTTTTTTAATGTTTTAAACAATATTTTACAAGGCCGGATCTCTTTATATTTTTGAAAAAAGCATGAAATGCCTTCAGCATACTCCAGCAGCCACAGTGGGTCAGCAGCAGCTGACTGGGAAAAAGGAATGAAGAGCCACAGGACAGAGCTGCTCAATATCCATAACATCTTACATGGGACACCATGGCTACTTGCCTGCTCTGGCTTTACAGGACCAAGCAGGTGCTACTGACCACCCCTGCAGGGGGAAATACCAGCTGCTTTCCTGGGTTGGAAGACTCAGCTCCCTGCCCAGGAAAAGCAGGGGAGAGCACATGATACAGGTCTTCCCCACAGGCATGCAGAAGATACCATATACCTGAAATAGGGGAGACTCAGGCAAAATCTGCATTTGATCCAGACCATATGGCAGAGCTCATCCTCTGAGAAGTCACAGGAACACAAAGCACATCAAGCCAATTTTTGAACTAGCCCCCCAGTACTTCCGTCCTCTGTCATCTACCAAATCTCTCGACACTATAATTAGACTAAGGGTAAAAGTCTGTCTACAAAAAGTTAGGGTTTGAGTGTGTCACCACAGGTTTACCTATACCCCACAGACAGAAATGGGACAATTACTGTATTTTTTGGTCATAGAACAAGAGATACTATGCTCACTACTCTCCATTACCTGGAAAAGGAAGCTAGGATGGCAAGTTCAAATGTAGGTTTCTCTGGTGAACACATCCTAAAATTAGCTCAAGTGTGATTGCTGTCCCCTGCATTTACTTTCAAAGTCTTCAAGGTAGGTGGCTCCACTGCATCTAAATAGCAAATGCCATGCATTGCTCTCCTCCCTCTCCACCCAGCCATCACAAACCCTCACACAGAGCCACTGCATAACCCTGGAGCTCCTGGTCCACCACGTCACCTTACGTAGCCCTACGCCGAAGGATTGCAGGCAGCCAAGGGTAACTTAGTCCGTGTCTTTACTCGCCAGCTGTGGGGCAGACCCAAAGTACACACAGCTCCACCCCTGGTCAGCCCAGTGGACAGCTGCCTCAGAGCTGGAGAACAAGTTCTAGCTGCTCTTCCCTCTGGGATCACTGGGAATGCTGCCAAACCACTTTAAAAGAAGCATCTTTACGCTAAACAACATTTTATAATGGTTACTGGAAAGCCAGATACTGTAAGGCCAAGTAGATGCCAGACTGTGTCTCAGAGCTGATGCAAACACTGCCTGGAAGACCAGCACGGTGATGACGCTTCTAAACTGTGGGACAAGAGTAATTTTCCGTACTACAGCCTCACTCAAAGTCGCAAAATGTCCTGCCACTGACAGCTGTAACTGGTGGTGGACGTGAACTCTGGGTACTTTAACATTGTTTTTTTCGCCACTGGGTAAGTACCATTTACTATTGATAATCTTTGCAGGTTGAAGACTGTCCCAGCTGCACCCACAAATTATTTCCATGCTGTACAGGATATGCGAAGATGAGTGCGGGAGGACTGCAGGCTTCAATCTCCACCCAGGCTTTAATCTCCACCCAGCTCTCCTATGAGCACCATGAAGCCTGGCTTGAGAGCTGGTGGCCACTGACACCAAAACAGATCTTTCTGTATGGGCCATATCCAGCCTTGGTTAGGCAGACTGGTTTTCCTTGCATGTTCTCCTGTGTCCTCAATCTGGATGAGACAAGCTGATAAAAAAATTACTTGCATGTTTCCCAGACTACTCTTTAGTTAAAGCATCCATTTCACAGTCAACAAAACAAAAGACAATTTGTTCACTTAGAACAATACCTAAAAATACCTAAATACCTAAAATTAGGTATTTAGCTAAATAATAATCCAAACTACCATGTTATGCTACAGTTGCAATAATGTAAATTTTTTTCAGCATTTACATCAGCAGTGTCATTCCACCAAAACAGAACTGCAGTGGTTTCATTGGCCACACTCCAGAATGACACCCACTGCCTATATGTCTTCTTTACATATTCTAGTCTTTGAAGATTTTGAGACACAAAACTGATGCTCTGGAGTGATGCTTCCAAAACTCCTCTGCATAGTTACTCCACAAAACAATAGTGAATTATTCAGGGGTGGGATTGATAATTAATCTTACCAGAAATAGTGTGGGGACTGAGAATGTACTATTTTCTTACACTTGTAGGAGAATAATAACAGAATATAAGAGTCACACTACAATTGGTGTCCAACCCATCTTGTTATCATGGAAGTAGTTCCAGGTAAGGTGCTTCAGAGAAAAATCTTCAGCTGCTTGAACCAGTCACTCAAAAACCTGGAACTGCTTTATTATGTAACAAAAAAACCTGAGTCTGCCTGGCAGCTTGTCATTGCTGCTGTTTCTATTTTATGTCCAATGTCAGTGTTTGTTTCTCAGTAAGACTCCCTCTCTGACAGTTAACAGTTTATTTTGGTAAATTACTTTATGTATTTCACATAACAATTAACTCCCTTGTCTGTGTATACATGCCAGTATAATTTTTTGCCCCTAGACACTTTAATAGCTCACTCAGGCATTTCTATGTGATCTAGGGTCTACAAAATGCTAGAGCCCCACAAGTCTTTCCAGACTCTCCAGGTCCTTTCCCACACTGGGAACATGCTGTTCCAATGTATATTTGACCCCTTCTTATTGCTTGCTCTCTTTGTAGTTTGGTCTTCCATACTCACTGCATCCCTAAAAACATATTCACCAAGAGCATTCACTCAAAGTGAAGACCCACAAAACAAAAAATGGAAAAGAGATACCGGGATCACCAAGCTTAGTGGCCTGCAATATTGTAACAAGCCTCTAGCCCCAAACACTACACAAAAATGTGTATTATATGCCCCCCCCGGAGAAGTGAAGACTCCCTTCATAGCACCTTCCAGTGCTTAAAGGGGGCCTACAGGAAAGCTGGAGAGGGACTTTTCACCAGGGCATGTAGTGATTAGACAAGGGGGAATGGCTTTAATCTGAAAGAGGAAAGATTTAGTTTAGATACTCAGAAGAAATTTGAAGGTGGTGAGGCTCTGGAACAGGTTGTCCAGAGAAGCTGTGGATGTCCAATTTCTTTGATCAAACTCAGGCTGGGCAGGGCTTTGAGCAACCTGATGTAGCAGAAGGTGTCCCTTCCCATGTGTAGAAGTCTAGAACATAAGCTGTGGACCCTCCGACTTTTGTCATTTGTTTTCGACCATGAGCATCTCCAAATGTTGGGTGTTGCCTCCCCCTTGAGGGTGGGATGTCACACCATGGCAGGGAGGTTGGAACTAGATAATCTTTACCATTCCTTCCAACACAAACCATCGTGTGATTCTGTTATTCTATGTTTGTGGCATTAAGAGTCAAAAAGCCAATTCCAAGCTATTTAACACAAGAAAAACATGCCAAACGCTCCAGATGTCATAGTGAGCCACAGGAATAAACCAGGAAAAGCAAAGATATCATCACAATCCTAAACCCTTGCAACAGAAGGCAAATTATTTAGGTAAATATGCCTTAGTGATCCTGGGAGCCTGGCCATGGCATAGAGAAAGGGAAAAAAAGAGGCCTAACAAAAAAAAATCACTATTCCTTGACAATTTAAATTCTTTCCTGACCGCAAGGCAAGAGCCCACAAAACCAGCTCCCACAGGCCAGCATCAGTATCTGATCCAGACCAATGCTTACCCGCTCTGGTTTCTACAAACCTATTCCAAATTACCAGTAACACAGGAAACATTACTCTCCAGAAGAGGCCAGCTTGGGAAAAGTGAGATCTGACTGGTAGAGTTTAGGGTTCTCGCCTTTCATGGCTTACTGTTACAATGCTCTTGCTATAACCATTTCACCACCAGCCAATTTTGAAGAAGTCTCTAATTCATTACCCTAAGCTGAGCTATGGAAAAAGGCTCTTTCTGAACTTCACTGTGCTACATTTTGCTGGTTCTTATACTCAGAATCAGAATAACTGTGCCAATTTGATGCTGCTTTTATTAGAATTTTTCCCCCTTTTAAGCAACTGCCTCCTTCAAGCACCACTTTTCTTTTTACCAGAAATAGGAAAGAGGAGCTGGATAAGTGACTGAATAATTACAGTTTTACACAAAAGTGGCACAAGCAGCCCAGCTACAAATATGAGACAGGGAGTAACCTCTACAGTGCAAGAATTCTGTCCTGACAGCTTCATTTTATTTCTTTCATCAAAGTACAAAAGGCATCAATCTGCAGCTTCAATAAGTCAGTCATATTGCAGCAGGTTAAACAGCAATTTCACAAGGGTAAACTGACCCAATTTGAAGCAGTGGGCAGTCATCCAATGAAAGAATACAGAAGGCAGAGTGTGAAATGACTGACTGACTCACTACATCAAAATGAAATTTTCCAGTACCATATTAAAATAGAAAATCAAGAATTTCTACAGCAAAATAAAATGATTGATATTTATTTCCCCTAGTTCTCAAGTTTTTCTGGAAAACTGAAGTCCCTCAAATATTTTCATATCAATGAATCAGCACATTCCAGTTTCAAAGGTTTTAGATCTTTCTGACTTGCTCTAATGACATTATATTACTCTGTGAATTTGGGAGGTATTAGGAAGATTAGAAAGAGCTAGCTGATATGACCGGGGCAGTATGAAGAAAAAGGGATATTTTTTTCCCCACCAAGCATATAATTAAGATGCAAAACTGCAGCTGGGATCATATTCCCACAGGTTTGTTCCCTGCCCTGATATACCCAAATACTCTCTTCTCTGAAAACAAGACATATTCATAGCTGGCAAGGGAAGTAGGACGATAAACTGAGTTCAAGAGCTCCTTCAGTATTTCCAAGGTCTTACATTTCATACACAGAGATGCTGCTTGAATATGGGAATGTACATTTTCCTCAAGATAAGAGGAATACATCTGTTCAATTTGCTAATTTACTTAACTACTTGAAAGTGACAGGGTTCCCCAAAAAGCTAAATGGAAAATCAATTTTCACTTATTTTCCTTAAGCTCCTTTAAGAAAACCAGACCTAAGGTATCATCCCTCCTTTCTTTAGCAGACTACTCACAATGACCTCCACTCCCAGTGCTGGTGGCAACGTGGAAACAACAAGTGGACACCATAAGCCAAGACAGACTTTGATTTAGGCCCCAGCCTTGTGAAGCATGGTCTGTAATTTCCTTAAATCACCAGCCAGCTTCCTCAAAATAATTCATATTAAATTTATAGAAAAAAAATGAAACAGGGAACAACTCATCCTTGAGAACTCCAGGCCATCTCATTTCACGCCGAGTTTAATTTTTAATGCTAAATATACACATGAAAATGTAGTATTGCCTCATAAACCCAGCTCCTGCATTCCCACTCTTGGCCAGTCACCCCTGCATCTCACCAGATCCTCATGCATTATCTGTTTTCTAAATACTCCTTCCTATCACCCCATGTTTTGTTTCAACTCTTTCTGGCCTGGATTTTGCCTCCTGAGGGCGTACATAACTGGTGATGGACATTCTGTTGTGGTGATCGTTCTCTCTGCAAGCATCATTTGCACCCAAGTTAACAGTGTACTATGACAGGAAAAGAAATGAGGAATTAAGTAAGTGTATTACAAAGACTGTGTCATCACTGTACAGCCAGGTGTCAGCTGAACTTTCTTTTCAACCCTAAGGTCAGATTTGTTCAATTGATTTTTAAGCAATATGTTATTACTTACAAAATAATTTTTTTTTAAAAATCACTGAGCTGACAATGCAATATTTTCCCAACCTACTTTCTCAAAAGAAAAGACATGATGCATAATTCTACCATTTCCATATTTATCTAAGGAACCATAATTAGAATAATTAATCAGTAACTATGTTCAACAGTTCCATGCCTGCAGCAAAAAATTATTTCATTTCTTAAAATGCTGGAAGTTAAACAAACAAATTGAGTAAACTTTGCCCTCAGCTCTGAAAAACAACTGATCCAGTGGAGCTACTACATATTCAAGAGAACAAGAAAAAAGCTGACTGAGAAAAGGCATTGGAAAATCACTGTGAACTCTTACCAGAATGTGTGACCAGCAGCTACAATTCTGTCCCCTTTCCCCACCCAACCATCTGAACCCTTTTCTTCGAGCAGGATCAAAACAGATGCTACCATCTTCCCAATTGTAAAGCAAATATCTTGTAAAATATAATCCCAGTGGTACCAACATTTTCTAGCCCTTAGTAAGAGCATTAAACTGATAAACCTACAAAAGGATTCCTGGGTTGACTTTTGGACTCACAAAATTGCAAGACATTTCCATAGGATAGTCTCTCCCAGCCAGTTCTGAACCATTCAGCTGTCTTTAGAGGTGTGACTGAATACAAAAATCAAATCTCAGCTGTCAGCATGAGAGCTAATGTGCAAGTAACAAAATGATCATGTGCAGACTGAAGTGACAGTCCCCTGGCAATGTGCATGGCCCCTGTCAGCTCCCCTCATTGCTGAAGAACGTGTTGCAGGGTGTCTTGCAGCACTCCCTGGCCTTTCAGCCCCCCCAGGCTGGCCAGATCCTGAGATGTGCAAAAGCCCCTGGGCCTTCACATCATGCAGATGTCACAGAGATCCAGCTGTTGGGTGGCACTGGAACCACCTGTGAGCCCAGTCCCTCGGTTCCTATACCAACTGTGGTAAACAGCATCTGTAAAGATTTCAGTAACTGAAGAATTTAGAAGAGGGGTTGGGGGTTTTTCAGAATCGAAACAAAACTAAGCTTTGAACTCTTGCACTTCTTCGTAACACAGAAGCCTATCTCTTCTCAAACTAAACATACACAGAGATGAAGCAAAACAAATGGGCTTCAATGTGGCCAAATCCAGATATTCTTAAAATGCTTTTTCTTGCTGTGTGCATTTCCAAGGACCCTCCCTGACATATCTCCAGGGAGACACACCACAAACTGAACAGGCCATGCTTCTTATGAGTGTTTTGTGCTCTCAGATTAGAGCTGAAGCTACAGCAAGCCAGAAGTTGCCATCACTGATAGACTAAACAAACTGTTCACTGTTAATATAGACTGTATTTTGTTTTTTCCATTGAATGATGTTCTCAGATTTAGACCATGCCTTATATCATTCTGTTAAGAATTTGCAAGCAAAGAGGAAGATTTTGCATTTACTGGTACTGTCACCTCCACTGCCACCAAAGGCATCAAGTCTATTTTCCCCAAACTGCTCTAGCTGTCTTAAAAGATTTTTGTTCCTACCATTAATACTGAAAGGCCATTCCAGCAGCTCTTTTTTCCAAAGCTACCCATGACTTCTAAGAGTCAATCTAACTGTACTGATATCCTTTTGTGTGTGTATGCATACCATCTTTTAACTCTGAATTTTCTTCCTGTCATTCATATTTATGTCCAGGAGTACTTATAGAGAGCATCAGTGTGAGTCTAATTCCTTCCCTTCCTTGGTATCGTTCATCTTCTACTCATCCCATTTTATCAAAGGCTCCAGTCCTTTGCATTGGCCAATATCAGTTTCTCCTTTTGTACTTGTAATTTCTTCTTGACAACTCACCTTCTCTTTCTGCTGACACACTTTCTCTCAAGTGAAGTAATTCAGCTGTTCTCCAGAAGCCAATCTCTTCTTTCATGGTCATATTCAACGACTCACCTCCTCCTTCAGAGTTCTGTCCAATCTTCATTTCAGTATTTTCCTAAGGATGATGAGATGTTGTCTACAACCATATTCTTCTGTTCCATTCTTCTGATTTAATCTAAAATCAACATTCACAGCTTTGACTGTGATATTTTTCTATATGCTTTGGCAGGCAAATATTCAAGCATGAGTAAGTTTTATTTAATACTTAAAACTGGTAACACACATCCTATAATTGGTAAAACCTGTCATAGATTCACAGAATATCTTAGGTTGGAAGGTACCTTAAAAGTCATCTAGTTCCAACCCCGCTGCCATGGGCAGGAGGGACACCTTACACAAGGCCAGGTTGTCCTGGCCTCATCATTGTACAAGAAGGTCACCTCCTCTACTTCTTCACAAGCATGTCTTCATAATTTTCTCTTCTTTATTTTTACCATTTTGGGGGAAAAAAAAAATAGAAGAAATTCTCCTGTGTACATTTCTTTATTACAAGTCTGTACAAGCAGACTCCTTTGATTGCTGGCTTCTTGACTTTTTTAAAACTTTGCCAACATTCGCCTTGCACCTTCAGATGAAGTTCAGCAGTTTATCTGTTCATCAGCAACAACCAGAGAGACAAATCACACACTCAGTTGTAAGGCTTATCAAACTGCCTTTAAACCCTTCCAACTACTAACTGAAAGCCACAACTTCAACTGGAGCTAAGCAATGTCTACATATACATCTGCTCTTTCCTGTCTCCCAAAGTAAGAAGGATATGCATAAAACTAAATGCCTCTAAACACCTACATCCTGTCCCAATGGTCACTGCTTGCCAACATTGCCATCAGCTGTATTGACATACTCACTGCTTCTAACTAGTTGAAGAAATAACCAAAGGTAGGGGGGGAAAATGTTTTGTTCCCCAGAGTACACTGGGAAGGACATGCTGTTAAGAAAGAGTTAATAAATGTGAGGAACAAACCTAAGGTAAGCCCAATTTCAACCAAAGCAAGAGAAAACAGAATTTGATCTTCTAGAAGATGGGTACATGATGAGTGAAACAACCTTCTCTTACATGATAGAGCATTTCTTCCTTACAGAAGACAACATTTTCAAAAGAAAGGACAGTCTCTGCACTTCCAACTCACTGGTGGTTGCAGAATAGAGGTTGCTACTTGACCTATCATGGGAAATGCTCTAAGAGCTCCTAGCTTTCAGTCAAAAGGGAAATGGAGGCACCAAAAAATGGTGAACTATCTTGAACTAGAATATATGTTCCACTAGCTTTATTTTCCAGGTCCCAAGTACAGCTAGGAATTATGTCCATCAACTACCTTTAAGTACTATAAACCGTCCATAGAAACAAGGTGAAGTGGAAACTGGAAAAGTTTGTAATACACAGTGACATGAGCTCTACCACATGCTTCATTTTGGATTCCCTAAAACTACAACAAATACAGGATCTCTTCTGCTGGAGCAAAGAGCCTGAAGGGGAGAACAAAGAGCATCTCACACTTTTTGAGGCTTTATTAATGCAAGATGAAACAGTATCAAGGAGCTTTACACTCATGTACCCAGTGAGAATCTACCAGATGTGAATTCTATGTTGCCAATGTAAACGCCCCTATCTGTAGCAAACTGCTGTTAACCAGCAGTCATTATCTTCTCAGCACTGAGCAGAGCCCTGCCCAACATAAAAAACTGCTATTTAAAAAGGAAGCATACTAGACTACCTTGGATAGGAACCAGAAATATCACCTAGGTACCTCCAGGAACAGCTACAATAACAATCAGAAATCAGGCAGGTGGCACTTAAAGTGCGACATGAAAACACAGATTTGGGGCTACCAATAGAATTTACCAAGATTCACAGCTATACAGCCACAACTACCAAGCACTGAAAACCTCATCATGAACAGACTCTCGAGAAATCCTCATCCTCACAATGAACAGCAGAAGAGTTGGTGTGGGACTTCACATACCCACAGGCTTGACCTGGTTTTCTTCCACACAGAGAACGCATAAATTCTGCTTCCACTCCACTTCCACTCTGCTTCCACCACACTTCTGTGTGGTCTTTCCATGTCCTGCCTGTTGAGTTTTGCTAAGATTTCCTATAATCTCTAAAAAGCTTTTCAAGTTATGGAACCCCTACACTTGAGGGAGGTCCACTCTTACTCTCCCATGGTAACACTTTACTCTCCATGCAGTCCTGGTATTTCTACGAGTAAAAATAAAAGCACTCTGTAAAGGTAACCAACTAGGGTTTTTTGTTACAATGGAATATTTGAAAACAATCCTTTTGCAAACAAGTACGGAATCGGGTAGGAATGGCAAAGGGAAAGTTATGTATTCCATCTTTGGAGGTAATTTTAATAAAATGAGCATTCTTGAAACCCAAACTCCTCTGTTTATCACATTTTAAAATGAAACTCAATGCGTATTTTTTTACTTTAATGATTAAAGCTTAAAAATTACTTGCTATAGCTTTTAATATAATTTGTGAACATAGTGTAACTTTTGGCAGCTACTGGTACAGAAAACTGCAGCAACAGACCTGAACTTGCACTAGCGGTTTGACTGTACTTCTTTGTCAAATATGATATTTGAAAGAAACATGAGTCAAATGATTAATGAGTAGAATAATCACTAGTGTAAACATATACTACTCAACTGATACTCAAACGCAGGTAAGAATCAATTTCTTCTTTGTCCTTTTCTGAATTACACCTTAAGAAAGAAAGAATATTTAGAAGTATTCCTCCTTTTTTCTAAAAATTAGGTATGCCTTCACAACTATGAAGAGCTGTGCTTCTTTCAGGAAAATCCCAAATCATTCCACTTGCACTGAGTGAAAGTTTGAGGGCTGTCTCAATTTTGAAAGAAACAATAGGCACCAGGAAAAGACCACTCTCCTATGCTGGAATTACTGATACTTTATTAGGTTTAGCATTGAAGGTCAACAAAAGAGTACTTACCTTCTGTTTTGGAAAGAGTTTTGGAATAGAAATCAGTCTGTTGCTATGTGACTGGTTTCCAGGCAGCAGTTCCACTCACTTCTTCGGGGAAACAACGTGTTCTTCTGTTTCTGCAAATGCTGTTTATATTGAGTAAATCCAAGTATGTTCAACTCAGACAACATACTGTGAACCATTAATGAAAAAATGCATTTGCAAAAACCAGAACGTAATACACTGACCTCTCTCAACTCCTATCTGGAGAAAGAGATGCATCATATACATGACAGATTGCTGGCATTACATTTTCTGGCTGTTGACTTGAGAGAATGCCAACTTTTATGAAACATACTTGATCCATTCCATTTATTTTGTGAATAAACATGAACAGCTTCCTCCATTTCTTACCACATTTGAAGTGCTTAGACATATCAAAAGCGACAAGTGTCAGTGGAAATACTATAAAAGGGTGAAATTTTCACTGAATACTGATCAACATCCCTCAAGTACACACCAAGGATGCATTAATAAAGTCGTTTTTTCTTACAAGTTTTTTGCACTATTTTTATTTGGTCTTGTCTATAAAAAAAGTGTCTCTGTCAATTTAGCATCTGTTATGACTCACTTAAGGAAGTTCAGAAAAATGAAAAGTAATTAAAAAATTCAGTACAATATGATGAAATCCATTCAATCTGAATTCAAACATCATTACTTAAATCAAACTTCATTGCCCTGTTTTCACCAGCTCTGAATTGAACAACCTAAATTGAATCAAACTCTTATTTGATTATTTCTTCAGATAATAAATAAGTCGCTCAGAAAAACAAAGCCCAAAATCCACATTTATATCTGTTGAATTTTAAAGAACTTAAAGGAAATTATTATGCTTTTTAACGTAATTAGGATCCAGTAAAATAAATTAGAAGGCATCAGCTTTCATTAGCTTTAGCTTTCCACTTATGCGAGTTTTTGCTTTGAATAAATGCAGAGAGAAGACACTTAAAACTGCATATTGTAAGTAAGGGGGAAAAAAGTCAGAAATCATGCATATTAAGAACTAGTCTGCTCATTTGATAAGAACCAAACTATTATGACAACAAATTCTAACTTCAAAAAAAAACCCAAATGTGTTCTGCAAACTCAATTTCCCTGGAAAAAAATAAAATACAAGAATGACAAAGAGAAGGAAAAAGGATTAAGAAGAAACCAGGGACCAGACCTTACGACATAAGGAGCAAAAGGTTAGACAACTAAAAGGGGGTTTTCTTTGTGTGAGAGGATTCAGCCACATCTTTTCCAGTGGGCCTGAGGACTGTATCTCCCAGCAACACTGTCCAGGGCTGCACATATCCTGCAGCTTATGTGATAAAGCAGTACTGCTGTGCATCCCTTTAATACAAACCAAAGCTGTGCACGCTCCCAAAAAATGACCAAACTCACCTACAAAATTATACAACCCACAGACACACATTCAAGAACAACATTCAAGTTGCAAAGTCAATCACTCAAGAACCAGGGAAGACAATTTAATTTAGGTGTGAAATGTAATTCACTCTTTACCACACATAGTAAATTCCTTACACAATTGCACACACTTTCTCTGTGGAGATCAGGCTGTGAAGAAGCTGTACTGTGTAGCTTCCTTCTCTTTCATTGCTTGCACAAGTTGAAAGGTCTAATATCAATACGCTACAGGGAAGTAAAAAGGAGAAGGAAGATCTCAGTGCTAAAGCTGTTCACTTCTCTGTGCTGAAGGGCTAGGCTCTACCTCTGCCTCTACTAAGACTCCTACCTGGAGAAGCCAGGGATGTGAGCTCCTCTGCACGTCATTTATGCCCCTCATTTTCTCTGCAGGTGATTTGAGATTTGGGGGTATGACTGGTAGAAGAGCTGGAAATATAATGTAACTGACCAATATGCTACAAAGATCACACGCCAGGGAAACGGCACTAACAGCCAGTGGCCACTTTGGCTCTTAATTGCAACTGTGTTTCAGCTCCTCACTCATAACATGTTGGGGGGGAAGAGGCAGTATCTTGCTGCCTTCCACTGCGTGTAAAAAGAAATGTCCACTAACGTGCAAATCCTGACTGACAGTCACGGGGACAAAACTAAATACTAAGGTTCTGTCATTAAACCAAGTATCAGTAGACCTTCCCAGTTTAATTATACTTTTTACAGGATGCAGGCAAGACTGTGCCTCAGTTTCTCATTTGTTAAATAGAAAAGTGTCTTCCTTCACAGAGTTTTCATGAAAACAAGCACATGCTTGAGATTATGAGGGACTCCGATACTATGGTGATTCAGGATATACTCAAGCATGAAACACAGCCAAATACACACCATGGTAACTAAATGAAGAGCTTAAAGTTTTCAGTATGAAGAATTTAACCTGAAATCTTACCCAGATTTTTGCCACCTATATTCTCCCTTTAACTTATTTGCAACATTAAAGAAAGCAGAAGTAATACCAGAAAACTGAAAAAAGTCAAATAAGGCATATATTGGATGTTTTCTTTGTGCTCACGTCTAATACACAATACTCATTAGTGTACAACTCCTGCCAATAAGTGTGTGCTGACGAGACAGACATTAGCAGAATTTGTAAATTTATATTGAAGTACAAGAGTCCATGCCTAAATTACCACCCCATTCCAGCTGGCTGAATCCTTTCACCTGTCATTGGAAGGATTCGTACACACTTCTGCTTAATTCTCTCTGAAAATCCATCCTTTCACCTGTCATTGGAAGGATTCGTACACACTTCCACTTAATTCTCTCCGAAAATCCACAAGGGTTGCCCCCAGCAAATATTAAAATTACACCATATAGATACACAGAATCAAAACTAGTATAGCAAACTACTTAGCACTTACAAGGCTAACTGGGGAACTAAGGGTCTCTTTTATCAAAAAGTGCTCACACTCGAAAAAAATCATACTTGGTCAAGAAAATGTCTCTGTATGACATTTTGGCCATCCAGCATCTCCATTAACCCAGTAAGCGTTTTTTATCAAATACGAATTCCCTGTACAGTCGTATTAAGCATTTCCACCTTAGAAAGGCAGTGCTGGATCGGCACAGTCCAGGGACTGCAGACCCTCACCCTCCCACTATGGCAACAGAACTGTTGCGGGCGGAACCGGACCTTTCTGCAAAACACGGGGTTCTTTAACTCTCCACCAACTCAACGGCAAAGCTCCTGCCTTGCACCTTGAGTTCTGCCTCCTTTGCCCATAGATCTGCAGCCCGCACTCTGTCGGGCGCCTGGATTCGTTTCGGTACCAGGGGACAGGAGCGCCGGGGCGGGCGGAGGGCGGCCTGCGCACCCGGCCCCTCGGCACGGCCGAGGAGCCGCGGGGCCGCCGTTTACCTGCAGCAGGTGGTGGGCCGCCAGGTAGCCCAGGCGCGGGCCTCCCCGCACGCCGGGCGGCAGCCGCCCCGTGCCGTAGCCGTGCCAGGCCACCACGTAGGGGTTGTCCATGGTCAGCCAGAAGCGCACCTGCCCGCCGAAGTGCCGGAAGCACAGCTCGGCGTAGTCGCGGAAGAGCTGGGGCAGGACGGGGCTGGCCCAGCCGCCGAAGGCGTCCTGCAGGGCCTGCGGCAGGTCCCAGTGGTAGAGGGTGACGACGGGCTCGACGCCCAGCTCCCGCAGGCGGGCCAGCAGCCGCCCGTAGTGCGCCAGCCCCGCGGGGTTGGGCGGCGCGGTCCCGTTGGGCAGCAGCCGGGCCCAGGACAGCGAGAAGCGGTAGTGCGAGACCCCCAGGCGCCGCAGCCCCTCGACGTCGCGGAACAGGTTGTTGTAGCTGTCGCTGGCCACGTCGCCGCCCGCGGGCCCCGGCGGGGCGGCCCCCGGCGGCGTGGCCGGGCGGTGGGCGAAGGTGTCCCAGACGGACGCGCCCTTGCCGCCCTGGCGCCAGCCGCCCTCCGTCTGGTAGGCGGCGCTGCCCGCGCCCCAGAGGAAGCCGTCGGGGAAGGTGTCGTGGAGGAAGAGCTGGTCCTGCGGGTAGGGCAGTCGGGCAAAGCGAGACCAGGTGCCCGCGCCCTGCCCCGGCGCCCCCAGCCCCGGCCGCGCCAGCAGCAGCGACAGCAGCAAGACTGCGAGAGCCATGCTGCCGGCGGGGCTCCGCGACGGCGGCTCCCGGCTGCCGGCTCCCCGCCGCCCCATTTTATCTCACCTCGCGCCCCCCCGCTCCCGCCCCGGTGGGCACGGCCATTAATAATTACCTCGGAGCTGCCGCCTGCATCCTTCCCGGCCGGTTCCATCGGGGAGAGCTGCCGCCGGGGGCGGGAGCCAGGACGTGAGACGGGCCGGGCGGGGGGAAGAGGGGGAAAGCGGGGCGTGGGCTCCTCGGGGAGCGGTGGAAGTCTCTCGCCCCCTCAGGGAGCCCGTGTGCACCCCCGCGGCCCCCTGAGGACGGAGATCCCGGTGGCGGGCGGCAGGCGGGGTCCCGCAGCCCTTCGCCCGCCCCGCCGGGTGCCCGCACCTCGCTGCGACTCCGGTGCCCCCTCGGGAGCGGGACCCTCGCCGCTGCCTTGCACCCTTTCCTCCCTTTGGAAGAGCCCGCGAAGAGACTCGACGGCCGGATCCGTCCCCTCTGAGGGGCTGAGCGTAGCCCCCTCCCGTCCCCCGCTGCAGTGCCGCCGTCGGGGGGTCCGTGGGGCAGCGGCCCCTGCGCCGGACCGAGAGGGGGGAGCGATCGCGGGGCCGGGAGGGAAGGGCAAGGAAATAAAAACGCTTTTCCCTTCACTCTGTGTTTCCGTCGTGCTACTTCAGCAAGACACATCGCACCTGCGATCTCTCATGTAGCAGCAGTTGCAGAGAAACTCGTTGTCCAAGGACATCATACACTCACTCCTCCCCGCCCGCTCCCCGGCAATTCATGGGCTGTCACCTCCCGGTAACAACACTTCTCTGCTGGAGGAGGAGGTTGGTATATTTGGTTGCTTGCTGCACACAAAACAAGTTCTAGTTAGAAATGCCTCACGGATCTTTACGGAGAGGAAACAAATCGAGCTAAGTTTGATTACTGAGTCACATTTCGTAACCAACTGAGCGGGCGTGAGGCATAGATTGCTCTTTAAAGGCAGGTTTCAAACTGCCCTTTGCGTCTCCTTTGGACAGAACAATTCAACCAAGACTGCGAAGCAAGAAACAGCCCAACACATTGCAGAACCTGGTATTCAGTGGTGTGAACTCTTAACATGATTTGGGGCACCTAAGAATAAAATACATCTACTAGGCAGGCTCTTAGGCACAGAGAGATGTTCCCAGGAGATAAGGCTGTTGTTTAACTACAGAATGAAGGCATTTAGATAATTTCATTTTATTTTTAGAAAATAAACGTCCTCAGGGGAAAGTTACAGATAATCACTAATGAGTCAATGGATTTAAATGCCAGTTGTGAACTAATGAACGTTTCCTTTTGTGCACAGGATGGGCTCTCACTTCTCCCAAATGCAAGCAGGGCATTTGCCATGCCTGTTACTAGAACTTCCAACTTCCACCTTTTCTGCACTTATCCAGATCAGTTTTGGGGATTGATTTGTGCTGTTTTTAAAGAGACCAAAGATGTAGGGGACAGGATTGGAGTTAGTCTTCCACTACTGGCAATGAATTAATTGCTGTGTTAGGGGGATGGAGGTATGAACAGTCAAGGGGACCTTCGACAGCCCTTCCCTAAGGGAGAAAGATTGTAGGAGGTGGCAGGCCCAGAACCAAGTCTGGACATTGGCTTCCAGGAGTGAGTTTGGGATACAGTCTGACAAAGTGCTGAAATTCAATTACAGTCTGAGTAAATGACATCTTGAGGTACAAAACCAGAAAAAGGGGTTGGCATCACCTGCTAGTTACTTGCAGAAACTGGAGATTAATTGTTAAGTGCACTGGGGCATTGCTGCAATTATCCCTGTGCAAGGAGTGGAGAGCCAGGCTCCCATTCAGCTGCAGACCTGATTTCAAGGGAAGCATAATGTCTTCACTGGATCTCACTGACAACGCATTTTAAAAGTTGGTATGTACAGGCATGCCTCAGAAACACCACCCCCTAAAACAGGGTATTAGCAATGGTAAATCTATTGCTAATAGTTAAGGAAAAAAAAATTCATTGAATATATAGGGACACAAGAGATTTTGAAATACATCATGGTATATTCTCTTTTCATGTGGTAATTATTAACTAAAACTTAGATAATCCTCTTTGTGCTTGGGCAGCACCAATAAGGAGACACTGAACTGAAGCTCCTTCACTAGGAACTTGTTTCTTCCAGAGCCTGTCAAGAGTCAAGGAAAAGAAATGGCCTCATGGTATTACTTTAAGTCAGAATAGACAAGATCTTTGTCGACTTCTGAAAATGGCTACATTATCCAAAAACTGTCCAGGAACCCTACAGTGACTGCATTCCTGAAGCAAGAAGCCCATTTTTCTGGGACAAAATCTGACCATAAGTTGGTGGCACAAAGGTGTTGCTTCAGCTATCACTTTTCCTGCATGTCTGTCAGTTGAAAACTTTATTCTTTTTGTGTGTGTGTGTGTGTAAATGACAGAAAATGTGCAATGTGGCCTCCAGTTCCATGTGTTGTTTTTGTTTTCTTTCTTAGAGAGCTTGTTTTTGTGTCTTAGGACAACACAATCACCAACTGCTCTGAGCCAATATATTTTTTTCCTAGCAGACAGCCTAACAAACTCTGTGCAATATTAACCATGCAGAAAGGTCAGCCAAGCACTTGCTGACATCCAGGTCTCCCTCGTTGCTCCTTGAGTTCAAAGTGTGGCTCCATTGTGCCTGTGTTGCTGAACAAGCACACTTTCAATTCTGCCCCAGGTAAGCAGATCAGGATTTGACTTTCAGCCTCTTTGTATTGGTGATTACTGAACGTTCAACTTTTGATAATATGTATAATGTATAGTACTGTGTCATTATAATCTTCCTTCAGGCTGTGCTGAGATTTTCTTTGCTAGGCATGGAGTCAGTGCATGCAATCAAGCTCAACAGTGTTCTGACTGAGCACTTCCTTTTACATCCCAAAGAGGCTGAATCTTCTGGGATACTTAAATTTAGGTAAAATAGCTCTATTACTGCTTCAGATTAATTTAACAGCTTTCCCTGAGGTAATATACTTCAATGCAGGAAACCCCTTTATCATTTTAAGATCTCCAGAGAAGAGCTAGAAGCCATACACCAGTAGCATCTGTGGTGCAACAAGGGATCTCAGTGCCTAAAACCACCATCTCCTGTTTTAATGCCCCTTCTCTGTTCACAAACATACTTCCAAATGCATGCAGCCATACAACCAGTTGAAAATAGCCTTGTGTAATAGATTTGCAGTCTCAGCATTTCATCTCAAGACACAAAAGTATTTCCTAACACTTGGAGAAACTGCTTAAAAAATCAGCACCTGATTTAGGCTTGAGCATTTTCTCTGCTGTTGCCATCACTCTACACATAACAGTACTACTTCTTTATTCTGTCTGTTAAATGCAAACTGCTAAGCTGTCAAATTTTACTTCAACTTCTTCATCAATAGCTGTTCCGAGTGAAAAGATGTCCAACAGCATTCTAGGTTTACCTTCTTCATCCCTGCCAGAACATCACAGACTACAAGGCAAATAAGCTCTTTCCCAGTTTTCTGAGAGAAGTTTTAATTGCAGTTTTCTTGAAAAAATGCAGCCATCCATACCTGTTCCTTTTTTCTCACATGATCACACTACTTACATGCATTTACTGTACATTCAGAATTACATTAGATACAGCTATTAACTGATTGTATTGAAATTAAAAACAGGGTGTTGTCAGGTTCAAAATACACCTGCTGATGTAATAAATGCAGTGCTGTGGAATGCTTGGGAAGATGTTGAATCCTTCTCTCTCTTATCTGCAAGTACCAAGTCACTCTCATCTCCACTTTTTTCCAATGCCTTATTCTGAATCATGGGCACTCTAGTCATCT
Organism: Daphoenositta chrysoptera; assembly: GCA_013397915.1. Lineage (NCBI taxonomy): Eukaryota > Metazoa > Chordata > Aves > Passeriformes > Daphoenositta > Daphoenositta chrysoptera. Next base: position 1,960,837 of record VZRO01003713.1, read on the forward strand.
CCTGTTTCAAATTCTTTTTTTTTTCCCATAAAGAGCTCTGAAGTAGTACTCTTTTATTGTGTGGCAGGATCTAGTGTGAGGTGGGAAATTAGAAACCTAAACTTTAATCTTTTCCTCTTTACACTTTTGTAACTGTGTCTCCAAGAAGTAGGCAAAACCTAAACATCGCTTTGTAGGAAAAGTGGAATTCCAAGTACTTTGACCCTTATTACTTTTCATGGTAACAGGAAGTAAATTCAAGGCAAGCCTAGAAATTTATGTTTTATTCACTTGGGGCACAGATGACAATCCCATTGTAACCTGGGAGGTGGCATGTAGTGTCGGGATGCTTCCTCATGCCTGTGTGGCAGGAGCTACAAAGCCTTCCAAGTCTTGCAAACCATCCATCAGGACAACCCATTTCAGACCCTAAATCATAAAACATGATGGGAAAGGGAAGAAATGTGAAACACCCATCTTGGAATGCCATTTGGAAATCACATCTTGGAAATGCTATCTCTTAATTCTGGGAGGCCACAACACCTCTGTTTATCCAGTTAATAAGACAGTTTGTACATGATCTCCCTGTCTTCAAAAGTGCATTCTGAACGGGTGAAAGAAGGGATGGGCAAAGACACAAGGGCAAAGAAGTTGCCTCTCTCCTAAGAAGGGGGAGAATGAGGAGGTGGATACAGCCTCGCTCTTCCAGTCCTGGGCAGGAGACATGGGCTTGTCTGGCAAGAGGAGTTCAGAGCTGAGGGAGAAGAGGAAGGACAGAAGAGTTCATTCTCCTTGCCAGCTCCAGCCATGCAGCTCATGAGCCACAGGCTTCAGTTGGTTTCTAAATGGGAGTGGAAGCCTAATTGCAGTGGCTGAGGAAATAGACCCATTTCCATAGGGTTGCTGAGCCTGTGTGAAGAAGTGACAGTGGGTGTCCAGGGAAATGGACAGGCCAAACAGGCCTAATGAATTTTGGCTCTTTTAGGGTAGAAAATCCTGGAAAGCAGAGCGTCTGAATCACTCACAGGGGTGAAATAGATTTAACAATTTCAATGAGATCTGGAGGGACTGGATCCCTAAGAGTTGCACACCTGTGAAAATTCCTGTCTGTGGTCTCTGATGCAGTATAAAAAGGACTAGAAAGGTAATTTCATTCTTCTCACTCCTGTTTTAATTTCTATTTGTGATACACTGTTATCATTTTGGAACCAATTTCATTTAGTCTCCACAGGATGGCTCAAAAACTTGAATCCTGTGTCTTAGTCTAGAGCTGCCAGCACTCTGGAGACGTTTATGGTGACTTTTCATATACAGTCATCCTATCTCTTCAGTTCAGGCACAGCTGAAGCATTTCCCTTTGCTCTTCAAATTCCTACTATTTTAAAACTTCTGCCAAAATGCCTCGTCTTCTATGAAAAGAAAGATCCACAGGGACTTAAATAAAGAAATAAAAAGCACTACTATTAAAAAATGAAAATTCAATGCTGAGTTTTACGTACATGAAAGTTGAAATTTTTATGCATTAAATTCAGTGAGGGAAGAATATGCTGCAAAATTGCTTCTATCATCATATCTTTAGATCGTTTTCTGTAGGTAAATTGATAAGAATTACTCCTGTACTTGCTAAGTCTGTATTTCAATAAGCACTTGAATGACAACTCAGTTCAAATACTTATTTCTTGTTGCTTTCAGCTCATGAATATATTGGTCTCATTTACTACAAGGCAAAGACTGGCTCACAGAGAAATAGGATTGGTTTAAAAAACTACTGTAGTGTGATAATTCTTTGTAAGATTTTTTGCCTAAATGACTCTTTTGCAGTTAAGAGTTATATCACATTAAACTGAACTGAGATGAAACTTTGTAAACTAGTAATTTAAAATATATTGCACTAAGCTGCTGCATCACTAAATGTACAGGCAACACTGGCTGCAAATGCATAAACATTTTTCAGGGCTACAGTTATATGATGTTCTTTAATAAACACAACTATTATGTTATACAAAATCAATTCCTACTGAAGAGCAAAAACTTAGTTTCAGTTCCGTGTGAAGTGTGTAGTACTGAAATGTGATTTATAGTCAACTGAGAAGTCATTTAGTCTTTTAGGGCTGCTTCGTACTAACATAAATGTACTTGGGAGACATTTCCAGTTACTCTACCAAGGCTTTACTCCTGTGTTTCCAAGATTGGCTCAAAACCACCAGGAAGTCATGATATTTATTACCAAAACATTAAGTATGCACAGTTACACAGGGTCTGCCTCTTCAAATGTGGTGGAGGAGTTGAACCAGGCTAGGCCAACCAAGACAGCATATGCTGCAACAGTTCAGACTTGAAAAGCAGACCCTTCTAATCAAAGAAAAAAAATACCTTGACAATTATTGCAATGAATTTCACCTCTGAGATATGAAAGCATAGATGCATGGCCAGTAGTCATTTTGCATTAAGCATTTCTTCACAGCTGCTACCCAATGAACTACTTCAATAACTTGAAGGTCTGATAGTTTTCATAGTAAGTAGGCTTGCAGCAATGAAATTTAAAGTTTGTTCTTGGGCAGCCAAGTAATAAGAAGTTTGTGGTCAGTTCATCACACATTGTCTCTGCTGCTCCTTCCTCCTCAGGGAGAGGACTCCTCATGCCCTTTCCCTAATCCAGCATGGGGTCCTGCCCATGGGAGACAGTCTTCCATAAACTTCTCCATTGTGAATCCTTCCCATGGGCTGTAGTTCCTCATGAGCTGATCCAACGTGGGTCCCTTCCATCGGGTACAGTCCTCCAGGAACAGGTTGCTCCACCATGGGTCTCTTGTAGGGTCCTGCCAGGAAATTTGCTCTGGATGGGCTCCAGGTGGATCTCCATGGCTCCAGCCCACCTCCATGGGCTGCAGGTGGATCCCTGCTTCCCTGTGAACCTCCATGGGCTGCAGGGGCACACCTGGCCCTCTGCATGGTCTTCACCACGGGCTGCTGGGGAGTTTCAGCTCCAGTGCCTGGAGAACATCCTCACTCTCCTTCTCCACTGACCCTGGCATCTCAACAGAGAAGGCTGTTCCTCTCACATATTCTTACTCCTCTCTCCAGCTGCAATTGTTCCTCCATAGTAACTTTTCTCCTTCTTAAACCTGTTATCCCAGGGGCTCTACATCCATCATTGAAGGACTTGGCTTGGCCAGTGTCAGGTCCATCTTGGAGCCATCTGCATTTGCTCTGTTGAACATGGGGAAAGCGTCTGGTAGTTTTCACAGAAACCACACCTTCTACCAAAACCTTGCCATGAAAATGCAATACTTTGGTAATTTCGTGTTTATGTCCTGGGGGCCTCAGGGCAGCTCAAAAGATGCCTGTGTTCAGGTAACCAAACTGAGCCCTTGACAGTTCAAGGCAATCTATGGAATGTAGTATGTGCAGCCTAGAGAGTGATTCAGCTCAGCCTAAAGAAGGCACCAAGGAAATTCACCTGCCCAAACGTGTGCCTGGTCCATCTCCAGCAGCCAGCCCTTGGTGTCTGGCACATCCACGTTGGAGTTGCTGATATTGCACAGAGGGCTCATTTCATCTGCCTGCCTGTAGTTGAAATGACTTCTGGCTAGGTATCCCACCTGTCTTCCGCTTAATATTCCAAAACAAAAGAAGTCACATGTAGATCTCGTGTTATGTCCATCAGCTTTGGGTAGACAAGATGGTGACTGGATGGCATGACACAATGGTTCTCGAACAACACCATCTACCCTCCTGTGGCCAACCAAATGTGGGAGATCCATGTCCACCTGTAATGGCCACTGGAAGTCAAGCAGAATACCCTCATACATTCAGAATGGTACCCAACATCATGTGTACGGATGGGAGTCTTGACCATAGTGGTTGTTAGCCTCTCCGATTACACAATCTGCTATTGCCAGGCCTATGTGAGTTCTGCATCATCCAGCTCTTTTTGAAGGTGTGTGGGTGTCTGAATCTCAAAGTCTTGCTCTACTAGTACTTTGAGAGAATTTTTTATCTTAACACCATTAATAATATTCCTATACATCATACATCTACTTCAATCATTAATATATGACTTGCTTTACCCTCACCTGAAATCCAATGAGGTCTGTTCTTTGGAGCAATAAGATGTCCATCTATTCCTTAGAGTGAAATTAGACAAAGGATAACATTCAACAGTGTCAGGATCTTAATATTTCTTCCTGAGCAGGACCCAGTCTATTTAAGTTTTTATCCCCCTTAAGAGAGGGACTTACAACCCCTTCTTTAGACCAAACCATCAACAGCAATACAGGAAGCCATGTGTGCTACCACTGTCTTTAACTCTGAGATTAAGTGTTTGTGAGACTATTTTGAATATTCTCAAGGTCAGTGATTAGATTTCCACCAGCCTCTGTGATTCACCCCTACAGTGCATATCTGCTGCAAATCAAAGAGGGATGAGCAATCTAATAATGAGGGACGAGCCATGCCACAATTATAATGTGGGTAGCTGAAGGCAGGAGTAACAAAAATGCCACAGTGATAAAGTAACACGTGTTGGCACATCAGTGTTTCAGTCCTCCTCATGCATCAGTTAACTTCAGAAAATATTAGTATCTGAGTGATTCTAGAGAAAAAGGTGTTTGGTATTTCTGCTTATTGGCTGTGAGGAAAATCCCAAATTGTGGCCAAAGGAGGTATTGATTAAGCTTTGATATATGTATATTTGAGCTATATATAAGCAAGTTAAGCAGGCTTATTCTCTAAAATTGTTGGGCCGCTAGGAAAGTTATCTATTGTTTGGAGCTGCATCTAAGCATTTTCCAGGTGTAAATCTTTGATTTACAATGTTCTTTCACATGAGAACAGAATGTAACCCAGGCAAAAATTCAGCTTGAAAAAAATGCTTTGCAGCCACTGTAATTATGTTCAAATGTATTCAGTGCTGGAAGAATGTAGCCCCTTACCAATATGGTGCATGTATTCTTCATCCAAACCATTTTTTGTTTTTAAATTGCAAAAAAATTTCCTTGTAGCAAAAAACCTCTCATAGATACACAGTGAGGCAGTCCACCCACAGAGAGAAAAGCAGACCCCTGCCATTGTGAAACATGCTTCACAGGAGACAGCAGTAAGTGAGTTTTAAATCTATTAGATATTTAAAAGAAAAAAATGTACTACAGTTAGGCATCATTAAGCAATTCCTTCTTTGGGCTGAAACAGGGAAAGGACTGTTTGCAAGGGAAGTGGGGGAGAAACAGTATTTCCCAGGCCAATTTCTCTGTTAGGTACCAAGGGGTAGCTATTGAGTGAGCTACACTTTTTGGGGCACGCTGTCAGGGCAGGTGTCATTTGGGCAATTTATAGTCACACAGGCTGATATGGCACTTTTCTGTCTGAGTCATTTAGCTTAGTCAGAGATGGGAGAAAAAATTGTCTCTTTTTTTTATTAACTTAGCATTTAAGTTCCTGTCGGCCTGGCTTTCAGCTGAAAAACAGATGTTCACTGAAAGGAAGGTATCTGTGTCCATTTCTCATTATTATTTCTGTCTTGGATTCAAATCAGCTTTTAACTTAAAAAGCTGGAAAATTTGAGGAAGATGATCTACTAAATACATCCACTTATTTTTCATGCCTATTTTTCATTGCCTCCTGAGAGTCCCTCTTGTCAGAAAAGCAAGGGCTTTTCTGGATGTTCCCCTACAGTGGATGTACTGTAAGAGCAGAGCATCAATGCCTGCAGTGTAAGAGGCTTGTCTTAGCATGTTTGCTATTATTATTTCAGCAGGCTAGCAGCAGTTTCCCAAAGATCACAAATGAAAGCCGCAAAATGTGATTTTTCAAAGTGAGGCAGGTATCTCCAAAAAAAAGCTCAGCAAAATTTCACACCGTGGGGAGAGCATGCTTCCCAAAGCTATGGGCATCCTCCAGATCCATCTCACAGCTCTCAGTGCAGTCAGCATTGTAAGATCTCGAGGTCAGTGGATTTGGCCTCCGGAGACTGCAGCACCACTCTTGTCTCTTAAAAACGCTGAAAGGCTTGGTTTGGTGGCAAAGGATCTGCCTGGTTTGGTGTCTTCAAGCCATGCCCCCTACACACTCATGACCTGCCTGGCGAGGCGTTTCATGTTTGCCTGTAACAAGGTGTTCACATGGCCCTCTGTAGCTCCCTGGGACTAACACAATGTGTTTTGATTTCTAACTCCTCTTCTGCAGTGCTCAAAGCAGGTCAGGTATCTCATTTCACACATATCATTGCTCAGCTGCATCCTGCACAGTTCCCATTCTTCACCTAAGTCCCAGACCATACCATATATAATACAATCACTTCTCCTACTCCTACCATGAAAGGACATCCCACTCCACAGCAGCATCTTGCCTATACTTTCACATTACTGCTTTAGCTTAGGTTAAGGATTTCCATTTTTATTCTCAAATCACTCTCCAGGCTTTCTTTGGCCATCGTTGTGTTGAGCAGTATTAAATGGGGCTGCAGAGTGAACTCGCTCAACAGCAAATGTCAGCTAAATACCCATGAGGAGGTGGCGACTCCTTAAAGAAGAGGTAGGAAGGCTCTTAACTGTGAAACATATGTAAACTGGAAGGAGTATCTTTCTTTGAGTGTCAGCTTCACCTACACAATGATATAAGGGAGATGTCTTTAAGGTCCCTCCCAACCCAAACCATTTTATGATTTTATGATACTAAGGCAGTGTAAAAACAGTGAAGCCTTTTAGCAAAGTCTCTTTAAAATACAATGGAATAGTAATATTAGTAAAAAGTCTACTGTGGGCATAACTCTGTTAATTGTGGCTTAGCTTGTGCCTCTTCTAAAATGGGACTTACGTTCACCAACAGAAGAATTTTTAGGCTTCTTTAACGGGGGGCATGGGTGCGTGAGAAGGTCTCTGGTTGGTGGCAAGTGCTAGCTGATCTGCAGTAACAGTCTGTCCAGGCATGTTTGATACATGCAACTGAGAAGACGTCATCCCTTAAATGAAAGGCTTCCCCTCCCCTTCTCCTCCTTCAGCTGCTTGACTCCAGTGATCAGTACTGCAGCTACTCCAGGGACCAGGGAGATCACACATAAGGGCTTGTGGAGCAAATTCCTAGCCCCAGACTCTGGGACTTGCACTCGACAGGGAGAAGACAAGGGAGAAGCTATTCCACTGTACATCTACAGCAAACAACACCCCCTCAACACCCCGCCCTTCTGCTTCAGCAGAGTAACCCGCTTCTTTCAATCATAAGCAACAAAAATGATGTGACTAATAATCTAACCAGTTCTGTCCTTTCTCACATGCACCCTCGTCTTCCAGTAACCCCTCCCCTGATGCACTCAAATGGAGCCAGGGAGCGGGATATGGAGGACAGGGGCAATGCATGACCCATAAGCAGGAGACAAACTTATTTTTGCATAGGATTTTAATTTCTGTTCCTGTTTGGAAATGGGAAATACTTTGATCACCCACAGGCCCACTGTTTGAGTAAAGTAATCCAGTAGCCATACAGGGCATGAAACAAGGATGTTCCTGCCAGAGCTACTCTGTGCTAAACTAACCTACAGGTCCAGCTGTACTGGTAAATAAAAGAGAGCTGTGGTGTGCATCTACACTCATCCCCTAATCTGTTTAACTGCTGTTCTGTCTCTGCTTTTGCACAACTCTCTGCAAGACAAATCTGCTACAAAGGGGAGCAGCCATAATCACTGCAGACCTGAGCAAAACGGTGCTACTTAGCCCTAGGCTCAGGAATCAGTCTCTTTTATTCACTTCCCTTCAGCAGCATGAAAATGGCTAAAAGTGCAATTAGCCCTTTCTGTTTGGTACAAGGATTTTATTTTTTTAAATCTACACATGCAGCAATAACCAGCAAAACATCTCCATAGCTTATCTAGCTTACTTCCCTACGAGCTCCTATTCAGAGGATACATCTGTACCTGCACAAAATTCTGTGCAGATTTCTGACAATTGGTATAAACATGTATGTAAGTCCTTACAAACTTTTCTTTCCAGCTTTTAACTTGCTGTTGTACCCTGTATTACCTGACAAAACGGCTTCAGGTTGCATCAGGAGAGGTTTAGATTGGATATTGGGAAAAATTTCTTTACTAAAAGGGTTGTTAAGCACTGGAACAGGCTGCCCAGGGAAATGGTTGAGTCACCATCCCTGAAGCTATTCAAAAAACGTATAGCTGAGGGACAGGGCTTAGTGGTGGACTTGGCAGTACTGGTGTTAATGGCTGGACTCGATGTTCTTAAAGATCTTTGCTAAACTAAATAGTTCTGTGATTCTATGTTCATACTGCTGCCTAAGGGATAACACCCCACACACAGGCCACATTGTTATTGCTGGGATGTGAAACCCTGCATTCTTTCTATTCCCCTCCAAGACACTTCCTGTGATGCCGACCTGCACAGAGTGACTGAATATCCCAAATTCCTGATTCTGAGCATCAGAAACATCAAGGATAAAAATGTTGAGTGCTTTTTGTCAGGTGGGGTAGGATTGGTCTAGATAAGGCCAAGGAGATTCATGGTTCCTGGAACTGCGAGGGAAGGAAGGTGTAAGAAAAGTTATTGTCAGGCCAGCTGGGCAACTGCACATTGTTGATTCCATGAAATGTTTGCTAGTGCACTCAGGACTGTAAATAAAAGCTTGATTCACATATGTTAAGAAAAAAAATTATAGTGATTAATGTATTTTATATATATGGTCTAAATGAATAGTGTAGTCACCATGCCTCAGACAAGTTTACAGACATTCCTAATCCTCTCACTTCTGAGAAACTTACATGACCATCAACAAGATAGGGAAGAAATTCAGTGTGTACACATATGCATGACATATTTCTTAACACTGGTGATAAAACTGGTGCTAAATGGTGATAACTTTAGATTACGATTATACAGCAGACATTGCTTTTTTTATTCCCATGCCTTAGATTTGCAAAGTTTGACTACATATTTTCTCACAAAAAAGAATTAGTTTTTAAGCCTCCAAAAATTAACAGTACTTGAGCGTTAGCATGTAGCATACTGTCTGCAATTAATATTATTTAATTGCTTCTTTAAAATCCCTAATCTATAACCATCTTGACTTTTACCTAAAGTTTTTCTTAGCATTCAGGGGGAAGAAGGGAAAGTGAAGACATCATCAGTTTGAATGTGAAGCTTTGGAAAGGGATGAAAGGCACTACAATAATACAAGTTGTTGCAGTGGTTATCAGTAGCTTCCACCAGAGATTTGTCTCCAGAGCTCAAGACCCTAATGATGCTACAGAAAGGATCTCATTAAATATCCACGTTCAGAAGATTACTTCAAAAACAAGTCAGATGGAAAAGGCACAGTGTTCTTTAAATGACTGCTGAAAATTTTTGAAGATTTGCCTTTCTTGCTGGTAACTGTATCTTGCTGCTAAATGTATATTAAACCCTAAGTTATTATTAAGGTGATTTTATCTTAGTGAGTTTGTCATCCAAATGGTATTTTATAGGACATGTTGGGAATTTTCCAACAGAAACTATTTTTGATTGGAAAATGAAGCTCTATCAAAACCACAGCTTTTTTATGGAAATGTACATGCCAGCTTTGATACAGATGGAATTTTCATATCAAAAAATCAAGGAAGTAGAGAAGCCTAAGTCATAACAGCCTTCTAGCTTGGCTCATTTATCTGGCTGTGGGGAAGACTGAGATTTCTGGATGTGCACAACTCTGCCTGCAGACTTGAAGATCTGTTTTCTGCTGTCAAGGAAAGTACTACTTTCACCCAGCTGTGCTGGGATGAGTTGTTTTTCATCTAGAAGCAAGAGAGTGAGAAAATGAAGTTTGCTTTGCAGCCCTGTGGTCGTAACTCACATGTGCAGTGTCATTGCCAGAGATGCAATCTGATGATAGCACCAACATACAAGAAAAGAAACCAAAGGGCATTCATGTCTCTGGTCAGAAAACAGCAGAGAAGATTCAAACAGTGATCTGCCTTGTCACATTTGAGTTCCAATTGCTTCTTGTGACTGCAGCCAGACACAGTATGCATGGAAAGTACACTTGGCAGCAGACACCCTCAGAACATGGTATTCCAATGATATAAAGGACTACAAATGGGGAAGAGACTCAAGAAGGGAAAAGTATTTTGTCTTTCCAAGGGAGTGACTGACCATGAAAGCATAGACAGATGCTAGAGAAACACTCTGTGATCTGTAAAAATAAGAGGCTCTTGCCTCCACATATCTTATCTCTTGACAGGAGTTCAGCCATTTCAGATTTTCTCCAGGTATCCAGAATTGCTAAGTAAGCATGCCAATGCAATAAAAGAACGTGCTATAACAAGATAATAAATGTGACTTGCTTAACAACTGTGTTATCTCTTGTGGACAGGCACAAGAGTAGACAGCATAATCTAAGTATCCATGAGCCTTATGCAAAGTGTATAACAAACTGTAAGTTACACACTTTGAATTATCATCTATCAATTTTCAATGTAGCCACCCCTCTTGAAAAATACATAGACAGTCAGAAATTAAACACGAAAATTTTCATGGAATTTATTTCAAAAAATGAACCCTCATACCTTCACCCCTAGTGGAGAAGGGTCACCCACACTTACTTTCTGTGCTGCAAAATACCTTTTGCAATTATACTGACATGAATGGACTTCTGCCAATTTATTGCTTAGTTCCCCATTACAAACTGTCATGACAGACATGATTTTTGTACCTTGTATTGTGAGAACACCTGACCTTCACATTAATGTCTTCGTACTGATGAGAGCTGAAAGCCCTTCCCCACTGCAATACTTAAAATTCTTTTGTCTGCTTGGTTTCTGTCTGATTAATGTAGAAGGTCCAGAGTTCATTTTGAAGCAAAGCAAGAACACTTTTCAAATATTTCCAATCCAGCTTTCATTTCCTTACACATGAAAGTTGTTCTCAAACATACTATGTTGTTTGTATCAGATATAGTTATAGATAATGATGTTAATCTTTCTTTCTGGTTGTATTTTTTTTTTTAATCCAACTACAAATGACTTTAAGTAGATTAGAATTATTACTTTAGAGTCAAAATCCTACCATGAGGCCTGATAGGTTGCTTTGAAAACATTGTTTGCTGTCTCCTAGAATACAATATACCGATCTTCTGTAGCTATGTAACATGTTTATAGTATTCATTAATCATTAACTAGCCTCTCATAAATTTGTTTTTATTCTTTATACTAAGCCTCTAAGACTCAGCGTAAAGAATAACAATTCTCTATTCTTTACCATCCCCTTTTATCGAACAGGCATCAGATTATTTTTAACTGGTGCATCTTCTTTATGACTGAAATGCACACCACCAATTTAAAACACAGGTTATGGATTTTTAATTCTCACTTCGAGGAAGGAGTTAAATGATACACAAATCTTGAACTGAGCCTTGGCCCAGGAATGTACTTGACCCCAGGGTCTTCATCACTAATGTAACACCAACCAATTACAGTCAGAGTGGCAGGAGGTCATGTTAGGTGAAGCTAGTTGTTTTTTAGCTGCTGGGGGTGGAGCACAGGGGACTGGTGTTGTTTTTTGAAACCACTTATGCTTTGCCTTATCTTATGTTTGTAAGGTGTAGATGGCCTCTTAGGTGACATCCAGTTCAAACTGGGATTTCATCCCCAATGTCATTTGCTAGATGGGATGAACTGGAACCAAATCTCAAGCTCAGTTCACCTGCTGGCCCTGTACAGGTGTCCCATAATGTCCTGATCAGTGTACTGGTATGGGATGTGTCCAGCAGCAGCTTTTTCCTGGACACTTCTGGTCCTCTGCTGAACCATAACTTTGACTATAACAGTAGAAGTAGAACAGGTACTGTTCTAATTACTGCAATGAGAATATAAAATTCATGTCTATCAATCACTACTGATTAAAATCCCTGTTTTAAAAGGAAAACAAGACTTCTCTGCTTAGAGGGCATATGTATGCTATATTTGCTTCTTTTTACTTTATATTCTAAAGGAGTTCCAAAGCAATATTTCACCAAAAGGAAGGAGTTGGGATTATATGTTATCTCATTTGCATGCACAGTGTGCCTTGCCTTGTAAGAATATATTTGATTTGCTTCTTTCCTTTGTTAATATGTTTTATTACCATGATGTTATAAATGATGGCTCATAAAAAGATTGGGGTTTTGTACTGCAGTCTTCAATGTGGACAACCTGAGAAACATATTCCTGAAATTTCCTTTTTCACTCTTGAAAAATTGTTGTGGTTTTTTATGTCAGCATGTCTAGAAGAGTCACGTAACTACCACTGAATGGCACAATCGGGGAAACTGTATTCTCCAGGTGCAATAAAAGTTACTGTAGTTTATTTCTATTTTCTGGGGAGAAAATGACTTCTAAAAGTCTCCTATGATTTTGTAAGAAGTAAAAAAAAAGAAGATAAATTAGTTCCTGCAAATTATACATTTTTACCGCATTCCTTTTAATAAAAATATGCCATTTTCAGAATAAGTTGAAGAAGGATTTTCTAATTGCAATGTTCTCCTTTAATTAGATTTATTTTGTAGCACACTGAATGTGTACATATGGGTGTTCAATAAAATTCTTATTACTCTCATCTCTCTTAAAGGTATATATAAACACAGAATGACAGACTATATTTCAGCAAATTTATTATAATTTTTTAAGATTAGAGGCAGATTTTAGTTCAGTCATTATAAAAATCTCAGTTTTTCTTCCATGTAACTGTTTAGAAAACTTTGATACAGCTGTAAGAATTTAGACTTACAGACTTTTATTTGGTTAACTCTACAACCCATACTATTGATAGCAATACAAAAAATTTCCTGTGTGCTAAAACTAGACCTAAAGAGATAATGTAATTATTAAATAGCTTCAAATACATTGAAACACATTTGAATTCTTTGATGAAATGTTCTGGTACTTTCTAGAAATGTGCTTTGCAATCCATGGCAATTGCTATTCTTTCAAAATGTTAAAATATAGTTTAGAAGGTACTTTATCTGAACTAGTACTTTGTCTGTTGGCTAGCCTCTTGCCTCTAATAATTAGTCAGACTGTATGAACAGGAAGAGATTTAGCTTGGATCCATGATAACCCCTCAAAGTCTGGACTCTGTGTAGTACATATCACCTTTATGAGAATCTGCAAAGCTCTTGTCTTATATTTCAAAAATTGTAAAGTCATCCTGTAATACAAAATAGGTATTATATCCCTTGAAAAGAGCTGTTTGAAAATCTTGTAAAAGAAAGCCCTTCCCCCACCCTCAAGCATTTATTTATTATACTTCTAAGGGGTAGATTTTCAAGGTATTGCTCTCCATCTGTATTTGAAGAATTAATCAGCAGCTTTAGATGGATTCCATTCTCTTTGAATCATCAAGGAGAAAGTGTTTAAGGCCAGCTGTCAAATTCATTTTTCTTTTACTTTGGCTGGATAAAGAGAGCTTGTGATTTTCTTGCTGGCCTTGCACAAAAGTGAATCTACATATGAACACACTGAGGTTTTAGAAGAATTAGACTGTTTTCTGCAGACTAGGAGATGCAACTGGCATTTTGAGAGTTGTTGAATTTTTAGCTTGACAATCTGTTGTTGAATGAGTTCTCCTAAAGCTATTTAAAGTCAAGCCCCAGAAGAAAATGTCCTGATACTAACATGTGTCCATTTTTTACAGCACTACTAAGGCAGTACAAAAGACAGTATGTGTCACGCAATTTATTTTCAAGCTGGCATATCTTTATTGATAAGAAAATGGTGTCATGTGTAGCATGGATATGCAATCCTTTTCATGTTTTCCACAATTTCTTGTCACTTTCTGGCCAGTAGAGAGGTCCTGACAACAGCCCAGGTCTCTGGCTACTCTTTCCCACATGCCTCAGTTTCCAGCCTCATGTCATTAAGCCAGTGCCAAATCAGGGAAAGGCTGAAGTAGAGTTGGGAAGGCTCTTGGAGGTACATGTGGTCCCTGAAGTCCATCCTCTTGCCAAAGGGTAGGATCACATTCTTTACAAGCTGGAGTCCTGATATCAGTTTGTCCTACCTATTTTTAGAAACAACCAATACTAGAGACTCCATAACTTCACGGCCAGTGCTACTTACCAGTGTTTGCTACTCTTATCTTTAAGATATGCATCAAGAGCTAATACAGTAAACTTTGATTCTGCTTAATTCTATTACTTTTGTATTATCTTTTTCATTTTCTTCACTATTGATTAAAAACAAACAAACAAATAAACAAAAACAAAACCCAAACCAAACCTAAACAAAAACAAAAACAAAAACAAACTAACTAAACAACCCACCAAAAATCCGATCATTTAATCTTTTTGTAATTACAAATTCAGGAACAGCTTTATACCAGCCAAGTTCTCTAAAGTGCCAAATGGAGCAGGGGGACTATTTTAACTGGCCTATATTTAAGACTCCTATTTATACATTCCCGTATGATGTTTGCCTTTTTTGCACAATGCTGATTCATGTTCTTCTCGTCCCCTGTGATTCTCAGAACGCTTTCTGCAGAGCTGCTGCCAAATCATTCATCTCCCTTCCTGCATTTGTTCCCAGTCAAATGTGCCTGCCTCTGTTGAACTGAATTGGCATAGAAGGGAAAGGTCAGGTGGTTTCCACATGGTTGTCAGGACCACTCTGAAACCTGAGCCACTTCACTGGTAGCCTTGCAGTCCCTCCAAGGTTGATATCATCTGGAAAATGAAAAATGTGGTTTCCACTCAATTGCTCCATTGATTAGAATGTCAGTTGCTGGGCAGCCCTTCTGCAGAGCAGCAGTCAATACCTCCTCCTCCTCCTCCTTTGGCAGGGAAAAGCTGATCATGACTTAGTGAATAAAATTGTCCAAACACTTTTGCACTTATTTCGCAGATGTTTCATCTAGGCCATTTTCACTTCTTTTATTGAAGGACTGTGAGTATGAGTCAAATATTCTGTGTACACAAGACATATAATAGCCACTGCTTCTCCTTTAGCTATAAGGGTTGCCCTAGCTCCAAATGGTTTTTACTTTTCTTTCAGTTTTGAACAGCTGGCATATCACTGGACTGAGAAAAGCAAATGAAAGTAAACAGGGAAAATCTTTGTTTCAATCAGTATATTGCCCCCAACATCTAAATAATGTGTTTAAATGCAAAGTCTAAGCTGACAATTTGCTACCCTTATCCAAAGGTGAGCAATAATTCATTGCTTACTATAGAGAAATTTGGGGAAACACTGTGCTTAAACTGCTGGGGATATGACACTTACCAGCAGGCTGAGCTGGTGGGGCGTACTTCACAGAAAAAAACCCCAAGTAACTGTGCCAAGCTAACAGGTGATAGCTGCTGAAGGTGATAATAACGGGTGATGTCACAGCACCAGGAGACCCAAGAATACCTAAGGAGGAAAAAGTCTAGTGCGCTGGCCTCCAACAGCGTGTCCAGAAAACTTCCTGTCTTGTGGGAGCTCTCTGCTGTATTTGGCATTGCCTCAACTGGTTCTGGAATATCCAGCTACAGACTGGTGTGTGAGGTCCAAGAAGGAAGCTGACTGCAAAAAGCTTGAGAAAATTAAAATAGATGAGAAGACAAGAAAATTCAGTGAAAACACAAGCATTTCAAACCACATAGCTGAAAAAAAAAAAGAGTGGTTATAAGGCGTTTGGATCACAGACTAAGTACCTGCACAAACAGCAAACCAGCTGAGATCTTGCAAAGAAAAAGTTTATTGGTGAAAATGTATTGGTTTGAAAACAAACCAGTGGGAGATCGTAAATCAGAATAAAATTCAATAGGAAAAATTAAAAATAAGTGAAATAATACAAGGAAAAGCACTGACAAAGTCAGATACAACCTGACACCCTGTTGGGGTGGTGGTAGCAGTCCAAACGTAGTAGCTCAGTTGAAGCGGTGATTCAGCAGTCTGGTCTCCAGCTGAAGATCCAGTGGTAGCTCTTGTCCTCTGGGAAGCCAGTAGGCAGGGCTGCCTGTGGTGTTTGCAATCTCACCTTATAACCAGGATGGAATGCTTGTCTCCTCCCTCTGGGCGGAGCATCCCACAATGGGATGATGTAATGTTGTCAGTCATGTGGTAAGGCCTTGATTGGCCATTAACACAATATTGTCCGGAATGGGTTATGTATGAGTCATGTGGCAAAACCCATTAACAGACGATAGTCCAGAGGGTGGAGGCAAGCAACACCACCCACCTGGTCTCAACAGTTCATGTAGATGGTAACAGAATACACTGCAACCCAGGACAGTGTTGAAAGCCGAATCTAGACAAGTACACTTAATAAATAATGGAACACTAATCCGCTGAAAATGTATTTATGCTGGGGTCTCCATCAATGGGAATTGTGAGAACTGGACTAGTTTTTTTTCTGACTAGTTGGGCTGTAGCTCAGAAGTCACGTGATTCATGTCCTGACTTTGTCTTCGTGCACAAACAGATCAAATGTCATTACTGTGTTTCAGTGTGGGTACTAGTTGCTGCATTGCTCTTCTCTAAAATTTAAGAGAATACGTTGAATAGCAGAGCATCTCTAGAGAGGGAATCTGGGCACACGTGGAGACAATTGCTTTTAAAGTAAGATAGAGAGAAGGAAGAACCAGACCAACCTGTGAGGTCAGTAGCATGTAGTAACCCCCATCAGATCCAGGGGGGGAACACAGAAAGACACAGGGGGCTAGAACACCTGTCCTGGGAATTAAAAACTATGAGAACTGGGGTTGTTCAGCCTAGAGTAGAGAAGTCACTGGCAAGACCTTACTGCAGCCTTTTGATTTATAAAGGAGGCTTATAAGACAGACAGAGAAAAACATTTTACAAGGGCCTGTAGTGACAGGACAAGGGCTATGGTTTCAGACTGGAAGCGGGTAGATTTAGGTTGGATATAAGGAAGACGTTTTTTGAAACAGGTTGCCCAGAGAAGCAGTGGATGCCAAATCCCTGGGACTGCTCAAGGCCAGGTTTAACAGGCATTTATGATTCTCTGTATGTCACAGCGGGGTTCTGGGGAGCTGATGTCAGACAATAGCACAACATCCCAGGAAGCTCATTTTTGCCTGTTTCTGATGTTGTAACATTTTGAACATAGCACTTCAAACTTTTACTATGCACTGTCATGAAAAAATGAGTAATAGGAAGTGTGTAATTAAAAAGAGGACCTCTTTCAAACATAAATAGAGCTGCTTGGCTGTCTTGAGAACACTTTACTAACACCAAGGGTAGAAAGTGGAATGGCTAAAGGATGATAAGCCCAGAGGGCAGTATCTAAGAACCTTTTTAACCAGAAATACTGAGCAGTTTCTAAACAGCTTTTTATTGAATTTTCAGGAAAAAAAGGACGAGACTCACATTTAGATACCTTACTTTGTTGAAACTGTTCCGCTTTGATAAAACAGATTTCCATTTGCCAAAGCAGTAACTAAAATGTAGGTGTTCCATCTTCCACATACAACCTAGTTATTACCACTCCCTGTGAACCAGTAAATAAGATACATACCTAAAAGGAAGGATATGTGAGTTCCAAATCTTACTTCAGCAGCTGTGAGTACCTGTTATAACCTATGGAACACCTCTGACAAGATGAGAGCAGCCCTCCTGGGATATGCAATAGCATTGTCTTGGAGCTTCTAGGAGGGGAAGAGTGAGAGAAACGCTTTTAAATGCTGGAGGGTTTTGAAGGTAGGTTGGTTTTTTTCATTAGACTCAGCCACTGGAACATTACAAAGGCCCACATCCCCTTCACTGTTGTGAATTGATGGCCTCATTCCTTAGACTTTGTTACATATGACCCATTCTGTTCAGTGACAAAAGAATAAAAGAAGGTGTGTGGGGTTTTTTTCTGATGGATATAAACCTGTGACTCTTCTGTATCTTTTAGCTCTGAACCAGCAAATTGCTTGATTTATGCAGTTCTGCCACTGGCATTGTCAAGACAGCACACAGCTGAGAGTTGCTAGAGAAGGCTCTGCTGGAGCACAGTTTCTCACCCCCCAATGCCACAGAGCAGACCCCACATCAAGAAGAAGCTTTAACAGTCGGGGACCTTCTTTTCATTCTTTGTATTACACAACTGGGTTCCAAGGGCTCATTTACTGACACAAAATTGTGGAAAAATATTAATTTCCTACAGAAAATTGTCTTTTGCCGCTTTCTGACTATCTCACCTTTTCCTCATTCCTCTTATTCCCTCCCTGCTCCCCTCCTCCCCCACTGATTTTTGCAGCTTTATGTGGGATGGGATACATTTTAGACTGTGAGCAAGTGTGAGAGCTGCACGGAGCACAAGATATAGGAAAGGGTCCATTTGCCATCTTCTCCCAGGGAGCAAATAGCTAACTGATGTCCTCCAGCCCATGAGGCATCCTCCCTTTCCAGCTACCAAAGCTCAGACTGAGGTGACAGACACAACTTGCATCCCCTCTGTACCTGACCTGCCTGAATGAAAGGCAAGAGTGTGAAAATGAAAGCTGTGTTGTGCTGTACCTGAAATGCAGACAGGTCTTTTATCAGTGCACTTCCGAGGAAAGGAGTTGGAATGCATGGCTTAGATGAGCTAGAAAGGCACAATGCAGGTACCCAGCAGCTTGGAAAACTGTAGTAAGGGACAGGAAAGAGATCAGTCTGTGTTGTATAACCATCTCTCTATAATATTAAAGATATCCATTTTATCTAGCAATGGCCAAGACATTTTTCTTATCCTTTCAAAATATTGAGTGAATTCACAAATGGCTTTCAATAACCCATTTGTATTCATTTTCTTTTTCTAAAATAAACTTGTCTAGGAAAAATAATGAATACCACATTCAATACAATAGAAGCTTTTGGAAGACATAGTGTGCCTGATACATTTCTTTACACCCGAAGAGTATGATAAGATAAATTCCATTTTCAAGTTTCTGAATTGTATTACAGTCCCGTTAATTTCAATAGCTAAGTCACAGCAAGAAGCACTTCCTGTAAACTCTTCTAGTTGTTTTGATGTACAATAGAGAAACTTACTGGAGATGAAAATGCGATCTGTGCATGTTTTAGGAGTTTTTCATTATATTCTGCAGTTTTGGTTTTTTTCATAATGTATAAAAACCCTTGAGTCTGTGACAAACAATAGCAAACACAATAGTGTTTGCAGACAACTTTGATTCCAATCTAAGGCCACCTTACTTTGGCCACCTGTTTAAGAGCTGTGGGAAAAATAAAGTCCCTTTTATGATACATAAAATGCACTAAATACATTCACTATCAGCACAAAATGAGAAATTAGGAGGAAAATGTTGAGAAAGAGCAAAAAGACAGCACTCAAAAAGTCTGATATTTGCAACTTTATAGCATAGCCCAGTGAGATTATGAATTCTCCTCGGATGCAAAATGGGCATGAGGTACACTACAACCCAACTGAACTAGGAACAGTGTGAAGGCTGTGGCTGTCAGTGACCTTGTGGAGATGTAACACCATACATCCCATCTGTACACCTACTGGAGGCAGGGGAATGCTTATATAAGGGAGCTCTGGTGCCTCCAGTTAGTAACAGTGAATGGCTATAAGGTTCTGCACCTTCTGTTGCAGCTGCTTGACTTGCAGACCCACTTGACAAAGGGACAGTTCCCAGTTCGTCTCCACTAGAGAGAATTACTATAAAGAATAACTTCATAGAGTTTTTCTTAACTTGCAACATATTCAATGAAAACTATAGTTGAGGTTAAAAAGTTGGCTTTCTATTCCCCAAAGCAATGGAGAAAAATAATGGCAAATCTGCTTTGGCAATCTAAAACAAAGTAAGAGTTTTAATTACTTTTTTCGCACATCATTCCTATTTTCCGTTTCTTCCTCAACAGTTCAGAAAACCAGATTTCTGGCATTAAGATGAAACTAACCTGATAGTCGTAAAGATAGTTAGAGTGCAATTTTCTCCATGCATTGTGCAGTATTTTCTTGGCTGCATTCAGCACTAAATAGCTGTCAGGTATGGAAGCAGAACTAATACGATTGTTATCATATCTGGGGAATACAACAATTTCAAATCCAAAAGCATCCCTAATTACCTGATGTTTCTGTGGTCTTGCCATCCTGATCTTTTGAAGGGACTGCAAATAGAGCAAATCCTTCCAACTAGTGCAAACACACACAAAAAGCATCTGGGGACATGGCACAACCTCGTGACAGGAGAACCTTATCATACCTGAGGTCAAGGGCACATTTCTCTTCACCCTGATTTTATTTTTCTGGAAATATCTGTGAGCAGCAAACCTCACTAAAAAAAAAACCAAAAAAAAAAAAAACAAAAAAAAAAACCCCAAAAATCTAAACATGACAAAACAAAGAGTTTAGAGTTGTGTTTAAGCCACAAAATGGAAAAAAATTTCAGCTGCAGCTGAGAGGTGATTGAGATCAATTTTTTTTGGCTGGCTTGCTCTATTTTCTGCACCTTAAGAAGTTTATTCTGTAGAAGTTTGTTCAGCCTGACTGGAACTGAGTTTGTGAGAGGAGTCAAGGAATATGATCAGTATCACTGAGTAAACAGAAAAAAGAGTTTTGACTATTCCTATACACCTCAAACACCTGTGCAACACAATACATTTTAAGTATCTTTTCATATGCCCTTGAGATTACAATAGAAGTGCATAATTATCTATAACTCAAAGTATACAGTAGCATCACAGAATGTTTATGTTGGTAAGGGACCTCTAGACCCACTGCTCAGGGCTTCAAACTGAGAGCAATTCACACAGGGCCTTGTCCACTTCAGATTTGAATACTTCCACAGAGGCACATTCCACTTGCTCTCAACAGAGCAATCTGTTTTCCTGTTCAAACAGTAAAAAGAAAATGCATATATGAAAGGAACTAACATTTCTGCATGTGTTTGCACAGTATCTAGTACAGGTACACTTCTAGTGTATGGATGCTATTTCACTACAAGTAATCAAGACACAATAGAAATGCTATTCAAAATGCATTCAAATGCATTAATTATTATTATAGTATTGCATTGTCCACATTGTCCACTATTGCATATTTACCACAGAGAAACTCAAGATTTAACTGGAAGCAATGATAAATTCTCCCCTGTGTGCCTATGAGCTCTGTTGTGGTGTTATACCCACCACCTGTTCCTAGAGTTCATTCGCACAGCACTGAAAAATCTCTCTCTTTTCCATACTAGCTATTAAGAAAGACTATATTTTAAGACAGTAACTTTCAAAGTAAGCTCTTCTGGGAAGGTCACACACAATTTTGCTGAACTGACACTTGTTAAAATCCAAAAAGTGAACACAATCAGGATTATCACCCTACCAAAAACTGCTCATTCCTGGAAAATTCCATGAATAGAGTGACTCAGCTCCAAAAAGACTTACGTCCCAGACATATCTCTGGAGCACAAGGCCTCATTTTTACAGCTACCTAATGTTTCACTGGGGGATGCTGAGCACCTCCAGCTGATGGTGAGCCATGGAAAATGAATGTACTCTGTGTACGACCATTAAGTCTTCCAAACAGAATTGTACTTGGAACAGTCCAAGATCCTTTGTTTCTAAAAGAAGTGTCCTTGTGTGTTTGCTGCAAGCTAAGTCTCTTAATGGTTTATCACACTCCTAATTTCCCATTTAAATTAATGGAATAGTAGCAACATTTACTTTAATGGCTCCCATAATATGCAGTATCATTTCTTGCATAAGTTGCTTCCCACAGCTAATCTGCTACAGCACAAAATTATACCCCAAACCTATTTATTTTAATGGTATTTAATGAAAGATATTTAGTTTTCCCCTGAACTTCTTGGGAAATCTGCCAGTCTACCATCCAGCAAAGGGTCTGCCTTTATTGATATGTATCTTATATGGCAAAAGAAGAGAGTGTTTTTATAGACTTTGTGAAATTTTGCTGCTTATGTTTTGGTTGATTTGTTTGGTTTTTGTTAGTGTTCCTGCTGCCACGTGTGATGTGCAGAAAGATGCTAGTATAAGGGAATATGTTGTTCACAAATCCCTCATTTGTGCTAAGGGGCCAAGAATAGAGGAAATGCTGAAAATGTATATTCCAAAATAACAAAGATCTTCCAATTTCAGGACAAACAGCTACAGCCACTAGTCAATAGTGTTTGCTTTACTATAATAACTGGAACTTAACTGCTTATCCCTGAAAGATGTGGAGCAAACTCAGTGATCACAGATAAAACATGAGAACAACAAAAAGCAGCCATCTCTGGAATGGTTTCCTTAATCAGAATAGAAATTACATCAGCAATCACATGGAAAAAGAACTAGAAAACACTGAAAAGAACCAAATTTATATGGTAAGTTCCCCAAGACTTTAAATGTCATCTTGAAATGCATCATTGAACACTAAAATTATTGTTATATCTGCAGGCTCCAGTCAAATGAAGGCCTATTTCTTTCAGGCTTTTAGTGATTCAAGAAATCAGTATTCTGCTTTTAAATTCATAATCCATACATAATCTAGAGCCATTTGGTTTCAGGCTATTTGGCGTGAAAGTGCTGTTTTATGTTATTGGTCTGCTCCCCCTTGAGCTGGAGTCAGTAAACAGATGGCCAAGGACTTCATGAGAAAATGAGCCAGAGCCAAGAAACATATTCAATGAGGCTTATTCAATCTCTGATTTATTGATCTGGTGCATTGGAAAGATGCAGGGACCCTACTGTGACCACGGAAATGAATGTGAATTGTAACATCAAAATCTCCCTCTATTCAAAGTGCGTATTTTCTATGCAGATAAATTAGCTACAAACATATACACAGCACAGGCTGCCTTTCTTCTGAATCTGGCCTTCGTAGAGCATTCTTTATTAAATACCTATTGTACATGTAGAAAGTATAATGGACAACATATATATATAACATACATAACCTACTCAAGGTTAGTGTTTGCAGAGTTAGAAGATTATTCAGTCGGTTCTAATTTTCTCCCACACTCAGCCTTTGGTTCCCAGCCATTCCAGATATAGAACAGCTCATTTAAAAAAAAAAAAAACAAAAAAAAACAAACAAAAAAAACACACTAAAAACCCAAAAAAACTCAACAACAAAGCCCACCTTTTACCTTTTTTCCGTAATAGTCTTCAATGAACCCATGGCAGAGACTAAAACAGGTCTGAAAAATACTGAATTTATGAGTGATTATCTCAGAGACTTGCAAATATGCGAAGCAGAATCCTTCCTGCCCTGTGGAGCTCAGCTGCAGAAGGAGGGAACAGGTGAAGTACTTCATTCTCACAGCAGGCTGTCTTATTTATACACTAAAGTTTTGCTGTGGAATTTTAAGACACCTTTGAGGCATCCACATGTTCCTAGGGATTTAAGGAAACTGGATGCAGTAATAAATTCTCTGCTCCTTTAACTCCTTCCTAGTCAACAGAATTAAGCCAGCAGAAGCTGCTGCCTATAGTTTTGAAGGTCAGCGAGATCCCAGTGTGCTGGTCTCTTACATGACAGAGAGCACAGAATATCCTGCCTGCAGAAGAAACTTCTTTTTGTGCTAAACAAGCTATATCTGTCAGCCTGAGTATCCCTGTGCATTTCAGAAGGACATGTACTCCTGATTACAATTCCCAGGCAGTTTTGAATTTGCCATTTTCCTGAGAGAATTCTTCTCCTGATTTATTAATCAGTGTGATTGTTAACATGTTTCATTTTACTGCCAATCTTAATTTTAACAGATTTAATAACTGCAGACTCACCATCTCAGAAACGAGGTTGGAAGAGATCAGTAATGATTCAGAGTTAAAGTAACAAGCAGTTACAGCATAGGCTTACCGACAAAGACTTCATAGTTGGAGAATGTAACAACTTATACTTACAGAAGGGAAATCCTAGCATTCACCTGTTTATTATGTACAGTTCTTATGAGGGCTCTGTGGAAAGTGAATTTACCTCATTGGGAACAAGGAAGCCATAAAAAGTATGTGATAAAAAAGTGGGTTTGCAGCAAATAATTAATAAAATAATGATTGCTCTCATAAAGTGGAGCAATTGCAGGTCTTGACACATGATTATTGCTTATTATATTAAAATGAACATATTTGCTTGATAGAAAAAGAATGTGCTATTATCATAAAAGATGGATGTTATTATATCTAACCATCAGTATTATTTCAACCTCAATAAAAAATCTAAGATTTTTGTATTTCTCAAATTTTATGTAAGTCATGTTCAATATCCTGGCAACAACTTGTACAATTTCCTCCTGCTTCTGTAGAAGTGTCATTTTAAGTGGGACTTCTAATTAGGTCAAACATGTTTAAAAAAATCTGGAAAGGCTGAAATCCTGCCTAAACGAGGACAGCTCTTCTTTGATGTGGTAATTAAGTTTTGGTAGAACTATAGCAATAATTCAGAAGCCTGAAGAGCAGAAACAGAAAATGTTTGAATGGTCAAATGTTTTATTAACATACTGAGTAGAAAGGAAAGAGAGGAGAGAATTTAATGGTAGGAAGAAAAAACACAGAAGGTAAAAGACAAGAAATGAAGACAGAACAAAATACTGTGAAGGAAAAAGAAAACAATATAAAGGAAGGAGATACAAAGAGAAAAAACAGAGGTGTGAGAAAAGGAAAAAAAGAGGAGATGAGATCTGGATGGCAAAATGGAAAGTAAAATGGGGTGGAAGCATATGACAAGAAAGAAAAAGTGAAAAATGAAGTTTATTTTTAAAAATGTGTGTGTCAGCCATAGCAGCATCTGGAAGGTGAGGAAATTCAAAGCAACAATAGCAGAGGTGACAATTATCTGTTAGAGCAAAGCTCTCAGTACCTCCTGTAGGAAAACTAATAAAATGTCCAGATAACCATCTGCGTATGCTCACAGCTTGACTGCAGGAACTTTTGCCATCCCTTACAGTAATACAGTCTAGCAGCATCTGCTTGAGGTAGGCATCATTTCTTGTCACTTCTCCACTGAACAGCCAGTGATATGGGAACACGATGGATTTTTGCCATTCACATACCACCATGATATATATGTTTTGTTGTTGCCAAGATCAGAACTCTGATCCAATAACTCCCAGGCTTCCAGCTCATGTTCATGCTCTGTTAAAAATCACTTGGAATCATCACAGGACAATAAGAAGATTGCTAGCAGGCAATCTTATCAGCAAAACCATCTAACATAGACAATTTAAAGATTTCTCTCTATGGCACCAGCTACAGCAATCATCTAAGGATGGTGCTGTGTGAAAAATATGTAACAAATTAACAGTATCAAAAGCTTAAAAAGATTGCCAGGCAACCATGGGTTTGCATCATTCAGAGATTGGTTCGTGCAAAGGCACTTTATTCTGACTTGGTTGATTACAGCCTTTCTCCGTCACCCATACACATTAGGAACTGAAAGTGGGGTTACCACCTGCCTGCTCCATTAGTAGCAGGACAATTCCAGCTTTTCATTCTTTGTTTTGCATACTCTGGGCTGGGCCCAAGAGTGGGAGAAGAGTAAATTCAATAGTGAAGCCTAATTGCCATTTCTTTATGATTTGAGCTGGAAAAACTGTTGCAAAGAAAGCAGGGAAGTACTCAGTATCCCTGGGATAAGAATATTAGACAACTAAACCTTTTAATCTAGGCTCTTTGTACATCCTTCTTCCATATCATGATTAGGTATTCTGAAAGAGGACTGACATGAGAAAAATAGAACATCTCTCCATACCAGAATTTACAACATTAGCTGAAATAGCTTCCAGTTATTACTTTTGTTGCCACTTTTGTTGCCACTTTTGTTGCCATTTTTGTGATGCTTTTGGATTTCGCTCGGTCACATCATGGTAAATGCTTTTGAAAATTGGCCTGCAAGTTCTGATAAACTTGAATTTCATACAGGTGCAACCATGTTGTTGTTATGGTGAGACTTTCCAACTTGTGCCTCCAGAAGCTTAAGACTACTACGAAAAGCAACAGTGATCAGCATGGACAAGAAGATAAACCACATCTGGACAGTATCTAGATCTACTCTCTTGGAAGCATAAGATTCACAAGCAATTCTTTCTAAAAGAGCTGGCAAGCAACCATCAAGAACAGAAAAAACATTTTGAGACCCTCAGGTAACTTTCACATCTAGGGTAAACAGTTATTAAATTTAAGATGTTAGTTCTAATCTGTTATTTTGATGTCTGAGAAGAAACAATAAAATTTATAATCTCTTAGTTTTCTCTTCTTCCACCTTGCCCAGAAGCAGGTAGAAATTAGCCCACTGCACATCCAGCACTATCTAACTGGAAACCAGGAAAATACAGCATTGAAAAAACTCCCAAGTCTGAGAGGGTGTCTTATTTTTGCATACAAATGCTACATAACTGAAATTATTCAGAATCACACAAGGGATGTGACATCATCTGAACAATCTCAAGCCTCAAAACACAGTCCCATCAAGACACTTCACCAGTGCAGGCTGCTTCAAAGTTGCCGATCTCACAGGTTTTGCCTGTAAACAGTGAGCTCTGGCCATTTTCAGTGGTTAAGATGAGATGCATCGAGCTGATGATGATTTTTTTTTTAATTTAGAGGGTCCCTGTGCAGAAATTCTTAAAAATTGGCAACATAAGGCAGGCCAAAGGGGCTGCCAGCAGAAGCATTCCACATGTATGCTTCTCTATGTAGACCATTTCATTAATATGTACTGAGATAAGATACAGTTAAAATGCTTAAAAATTGGGCTTCTACAGTATATTCATATTGTTCTTACATTGTTTTGCTTCAAATACTTGTACTTCAAATCAGTACTATATGTACATATGTATATATGTATATATCTATATATGTATATATGTATATATCTATATAGCTGTCTTATATCTTTCTTCACTGTCTGGTTGCGATCAGAATACTTTTTCATCTGTTGAACTTAAAAAAGAAATATCCTTCCTAAGAAGAAGGAACAAGAATCACCATGGTAGTAAATTCACTGGAAGAAATTCAGTATACAATTAGTAAATCAATACTAATGATGTTAAAAATGTAGAAAAACAATGTTCACAATCACATTTTATCTTCTAGTGGAACAGTATTTGCTGCACCAAAATAAAAGAAAGCAAAGGGAAAGCTTATGTAACAAATAACATACAATAATTATTAACTATTGCATTACTGATTACAAGAAAAAGACAGACCCTTAGAGGGTTAATTTTCACTTTTAGTTCATGCAGAAAACAATCAAATGCACTTGCATATTTTGTAGAAGAAAAGAGCATCCACAAAGCACTGATACAAAAATATTAGTTCCTCCAAGTATTGTATGAACTCACTGAGGACCCCAACCCTGTGTCCACCCAAATCAGTGCAACATTGCAGTGATGGCACTGGGAACAGACTGTGATATGTGCCATCATGCACTCTACAATACAGATACTGTTCTCAGCCAAGGGACTTTAAAAGTTATCTTGAAGTGCACAGCCTCCAAAGCAAACCGGACGGTCCTTTGGTCACGGCTTGGACTATCCTAAAGGATCCCATCATACATCCTTACACACCATATATGAATTTTAACACTTAGGGTATGTCCAAGAGGCCACTATCAGCATTCTGGTTTTTTTTTGGTTTTGTTTTGTTTTTTTTTTTTTGAGGAGCCTGAAGTGTATTTACACAAGTTAACAATTAATGGGATGACAGTGGTTCAGAGTCCCAGTAATCACTGAAGCTAAACACACTTTGTACACACTTTGTGTACAGCTCTTGGACTTGTTTTCTTTGTCTTGTCCTGGTTCACTGACTACAATGCAAAAGGAACTTTATAGATATCTGGTCTTCAAGTCACTTTTTGATAAGCCTGCTGCGTACTTTTCCAAGATATTACTTTGAAAAAATCACAGAAAATGATATGTTAGCTTCAAAATGTTGAACTTCAGTTGATCCTCAAGAAATTAAGCCATTACTCTATAGCACATTGCTGCAAAGAGTAATTTACCTCTGCCATTTTCATCTTGTGCTTCGTTGTTGTATTTGTTATTATTTGGTGTTTCTTTTTCTTCTTAAGCACAGAGGCTTTTTAAAGCTCACAGACTTTAAGAGCATTTTCTTGTTAGACAAAACCTGTGAGTTGTTACAGGAGTTTTATAAGAGCAGCTAAACAAAATGGTTCTAGCAAATAGATTCAGGGTTTCCCAGATCATCACATCTAAAATTGGAAAAACGAAGTGTCAAAAACAGCAGAAAGAGAAATATTGTTCTTTTATAACACACATTTTTAAATTAACAGAAAATGTCGGGCATACTTCATAGCCACAAACTAAACCACCACACTTATTTTAAAATAAATGCATCAAATGTTATTATATATATGTTCTATTATTCCTATGGTCTTCAATAAATCTGCATCTCCTTTTTATTATTTTGTTCTAGATATTTTGAACTATGTATTTAAGAGAATTAATTGCTTTGTATTATGCTCTGCCTCTCTATGGATTGTTCTGGAAAAATGCAACCAAACAACAAACACAATCACTGACCTCTGACACCTCACAAGTGAAGGATTTCAAGAAGCTGCTAAAAACCTGGGAAATGTTATTCACATTTTTCAAGTGTGAAAATACAGTTATAGGAAGGTTAAAATGCTGGTTTTCATTTAAACTGCAAGATAAAAACAGAACTGTAAAGAAAGCCAAGCAAAGTCTTGTTCCTTAAGTGTAACCCTTCTCACCTTCGCTGCTCTTATTAACATTTGATATGCCTACATAGCTGGAATTTTATTGGGATATTTACCATAATTATGAGCTACCAGTTACTCTAGATGAGAGCTTTGACACTTGTTCTGGGTACTGCCTTCTCACAAGGTCTGTCCAGCTCACTTTCAGGTTCAGAGAAAACCATCCT
This sequence comes from Daphoenositta chrysoptera, assembly GCA_013397915.1. Lineage (NCBI taxonomy): Eukaryota > Metazoa > Chordata > Aves > Passeriformes > Daphoenositta > Daphoenositta chrysoptera. Next base: position 1,989,596 of record VZRO01003713.1, read on the forward strand.
TTTGACTCACTAGTGATTTTATCCAATTTGCAGTGAGATGTCATTTGTGATCCGGTGCTGATCTGCAATGGGCAGTTGAGCTCCATTCATTTTAAAAAATGGAAATAATGAGTTGATAATAACTGGGCTGAAAGCTGCTGCAATAGATATGGTATTACTCAGAAGAGGCAGGAGGCACAGAAGTCAGGCGAGCAGCTCAGGACTGAGATGGTGAGGGAGTACAGGCTCCATTCTCGCACCTGCCCCTAGAAAACTCTGTCACTTGACTTCTCTGCACTTCAATTTCTATGAAAGAGAAACAGAGGAGATGACCAAAAAATAATTTGTAACGTACTACAATGTCTACTGATAAAAAGTGTCCTGTGAGAGCTGAGTGTTACAAATATCCATACCTGCATGAAACAAAAAGGATTAAACCAGATTTGTCTCCGGGTTCACACAGCACCAACCCCTGAACTTTATTGGAGATATCTGTCATGCTTAAATCCTATAATTTGATAGAATACTGATAGATATGCAATGCAAAAAGAAAAAGAGGGAAAGGAATTCCTCCAAGTTTTTTACCACTGTAAAGAAACCATTTCCTTCAGCTTAGCCAAAAATGTCCTTTGCTGAAGCTCGTAAGTGGAGCCCTTTGTCCTTTCCTCGTGCTTATTTCTGGACCTTTCCAGTTCTTCAGATCTGCTAAAAATCCTGCCAAGAGGATTCAGCCTTCCCATATGAGCCCCAATAATGCCACATACAAAACAAAAAACATCTCCTCATTCTTCCATTCCCATCCACTGTTCATTAACTGCTTTAGCTGTCTACATTGCAGTGTTGTTCCTTTTCAGCTCTTCGATGATTCCCACAATGTTTTCATGACTCCTATTTCTAGCTACAAAGCCTTGAATTCCCTAGAAGAAAACAGGTTTAAGAGTGATCCTTTCCTGCAGTCACCAAGTACCTCACATTTCTAAAAGTGGCTGACCTGCTTTCATTACAAATCATCTAAATTTTATTTGTGGTTTACTTCCAGAATGCTGAAAAATTGTTGCCTAGATGCATGGCTGCTATTGATTCCTGAGGAACTTCTTTAGAAAAAACATAATTTGATGGCTGACAACTGCTCTTTCTGTTGTCTTTTCAGGTATTATAAAATATTCCTCTACAGTACATGAACTAGAGAGAAAAACATCATTGGGACATCTACAGCATGGCTTTACCTTTACTTACATCTGAAGGTTCAGACCTCTGTGTGAGATCAAAAGTCATTGTGAAAATATTTTCTCATCCAGATTTTATGGTGGAGATTATTTCAGCTATGTCTAGAGCTGATGTCTACAGTTTGCTCTTGTCCTAAGAAATGGAGGGACAAAATGGGGGACATCTGCGTTAAAGCAGCCCTTGAAAAAATTCTTTGGGCTGCCAGGATGAGGACCTACATTCCAGATGAATGAGGACATCTGATCCTGATGATGACTTTTCAGAGCAGATCAGTCTCTATTTGGGTTTTCAACAGTGTTTGAACCCAGCAGATCCTGCTGGGAACCCTGTCAAAAGTTTCAGAGCCCAGCCCTTAAAATTTTAATGCATATTGGATCCAAACTTTTTATAAGCTTAGATATATAAAGTAAGACCAAAACCAGAGAGCAGTGAGATTTTAATTGTTAGAAAAGTTTTCATATTTCCATGTCCAGATGTATTGTTGATTTCTCCTGAAAAGCCCAGCCCAAATATGCATAGCTTTTATGAGACAGGTTTTTATGGTAAATCTCCCAACAGCTCTATGTCTCTCTCTCTCTCCTTACTGCCTATCTCTTCACAGGGGACAAAAACTAGATCTCTGCTCTTCTCATAATTTCTCAGTTCTGAAACTTTCAGAAACATGGTATCTTTGATATACTGCAGGCAGGCATGCTGAAAGAAAGTTGGTACAATTTCATAAGCCTCACTTCTTTAATAAAATCCAAGTATTAAGAATAAAGCAAAACTGGAAAATATTTGAGAATGAAGACACTGTGAGGATTATCTTTAAAAAATTGTCCTCATTGCTCTGTTTAGCTTTCTCTCCCCACATTTCATGCTAATAAAAAGAAGGTTCTTCAGAGCAAGAGCATATCTGCTTTGGTGCTTTACCAAGCTCAGTGGGGAGGAAAATATGACAACTGAGTACTGTTTATAATAATTAATTGCTTGCATCATCCACTGCTGAAGATTGTATGTCCCAGTACACTAGCCCTCAGCAATATGTATGAAAATCCTGGAGGTCTGAGCCTACAGCTAAAGAATTTAAATTCTCAGGAGATATATTTTCAATTAAAGCTTTTTATGTTAATACTTCAGATACTTCAACAATAATTTGCTGAGGCATGCAGGGTATCTCAGTCATAAAAAAAAGAGAGAGAAATAATTAATGCGCCCATTTTGACCTTCTAGTTTCCCCAAATTTATTTTCTTTGGTCTTTTTAGAAAATTTAACTGGCAAATAAATCAACAATAAGTCAGCAGCTGCTGTGAAGTTTCCCTAGTTACAAGAACAATCATGTAACGCAAAATAATTCCACTCTGCACTGGTTTGCAGGCCAGTACAAACAATTCAGCCAACTAATAGCAAGCTTTTCTTTCCCTAAATACTCTTTGCTGTGTTTCAGTGCATCTCCATGAAAGAATAATTATTGCCAATAATTGGTAAATATTTGTAGTGCAGCAATGTCTCTCTAACCCAGATGAGACTCTAAACCCTTTATGAGAGTCCATGTACACACAAAAAGCAAAGATGGTCCCAGCTCAGAAGGCTTTCAAATTAAATCAGTAAAACAGACAAACACCAGGAGAAAAGCAGTACTATTTTATCCTATTTTGCACATGGGTTTCTAAAGCCTATGAAATCCATAAAAATGTGTAGAATCATAGAATGACTTGGGTTGGAAGGGACCTTAAAGATCGTCTAGTTCCAACCCCCTTGCCATGGGCAGGGACAGCTTCCAAGTTGCTTAAAGCCCCATCCAGCCTGGCCTTGAACATTTCCAGGGATGGGGCACCCATATTTTCTCTGGGCAACTTGCTCCTGTGTCTTATCACCCTCTGAGAAAGGAATTTCTTCCTGATTTTTAATCCAAACGTACTCTTTTACGGTTCAAACCATTACCCCTTACCCTTTCACTATATGCCCTCATGCAAAGTCCTTCTCCAGCTTTCCTGTAGGTTCTTTTTGGTTCTGGAAGGCTAAATTAACTACCAATGGTAAATTACACAGGCAATTATCTGTGTTTTTACATGAAGACCCTGCTAAAAGAGGAAAAAACTCACCCATGCCACATGGAGTGCACTGCCATTGACGTGAGCACGTCCTTTATCAGCAGTTTTGGAAATTTACAGTTTCTTTGTGGAGCTGTAGAGAGAAGTTTGAGGTTGACCGCAGACTTTACCACGATGTAAACCACCTTGAGGTGTTTAGAGAACTTTTTAAAGAACACAGGAGTCTCCTTACCTTCCCAGACCCACTTTAGACCACAGAGGAAACTATTAGGCTGTGCATGCTGAAACTGAGTGCCTTTTCACCCAGCAGAGAGGAATAAAAGCCTTACTAACTTTTTATATTTACACAGTATTTCAGTTTTATTTTAAAGCTAGGACTGAAATCAGTAAAGCCAAGGACATAAATGCCAAGGCTCTTCCTGGTGTATGCTGCCAAACTTCATCTGCAAGGAGATGGGCACAAAATCCTCAAGGGCACATGACTGCACTGAGACTTACAGCCACACTTGGGGCTAAATTCTGAGAAAGCAGTTAGACATTTGAAGTGTTCTCTAATCTCAACCAAATCTTAAGAAAGTTGTCAGTAAATAAGCTGAATATGAAGGTAGGCACGGAAAAGCACTGAGTATCTGCCCTTCCTGCACTGTTCAAAAATCTAACATAACACCATGTCCCTTTCTTTAGGAGAAGTGTCTGGATGCTTGCTGTGGAGGGCATAGTCTGACTACCAATATTGCGTTGCTTATAAAGCAAACAGCATGCTGAAATCTTGGGACTTTGTATTACTTTTTATCTCATTTTTTAACAGAAAATATATAATGACTTCTACTTGTGAAGAAATGCGAAAATATCACATTTTACATTAAGTATTTACTTTTAGATTACTAATGAAAGTATACTTTGGAGTTTTTTAGATTCATTTACATATTTCTAAAATCAAACGTACATTTGCAATAAAAAATTGATTAAATGTTAAAGAGTCTGGAATACACAATAGGCTTTTTTCTAGAAATGAAACAGCCTATACATGGCATGGCCATAGACATTAGCTAGGTCCATGTGACCTAAGAACAGACTGGCTCTATCTGAAATTGAGGCCAAGGGAGAGAAGAACTGTGAACTATAAATTCCTGATTCCATTATGCAGCAATGGGAATTCACAGCTCTCAGTACAGCACAGCAAGTAGTTTCTGACCACGTGTGGGAGATGCAAATTGCTCAAGAGACTTCCTCAGCTACTTTCCCCTTCCCTTTTTCATACCAAGTTTGTATCCTTTCAGAACTAGAAGAACTAAATATTCATATAATAAGCATTCAAATGTGACAGAGAGCAAATCATTCATAGCAACAGAGGCACACAGTTGGGAGAAGAATATACCTCGCTCCTTTAGTCAAACCTTTCAAACCTATCAATGAAGGGTTCCTGTGTCCAATATTGGGGGAATCAATTACTGCCAGACCTTGACAGTTGCCTTGAAACACGACCTTATTCTTGCATGACTAAACTGCCTTCTCCTGTTCTATGTTTGAATGATTTTCCACTGGTTCACATAAGACATGATTTTAACTCTAGTCCCCATTTATTTTCCTTGGGTTGAGGGTGCAGACACGGTGATGAGCCATTTGCAGTACCAATACTAGCAAGTGCCAAGTGTGCATCAAAAAGGGTGTCTTTGGGGAGGTTTTCCAGTGGATTTATCTTACAGATCTCCTATTACTCCAGCTTCAGACCTTAACTAGGCAGTATTTGTCAGCTATTTTGTGGCACAAACAAATAGGGCCTATGGTGAAACCAAAGCAGGATTTAAATTCAGCCCACCAGAGACATGTGCTCACCCCAGTTAACACTTCACCCACCATTCCTCATCATGGACCCCTTTCAAATTTCTGTATTTTAACCTGATTCATGTTTTTTTCCTTTACGCATCTTCCTTTATTCTATTGTAGTGGTCTATGGGATGCAGTCTGAGTTCCAAGCAAGCACAGCTCAGCTTGGAAAGGCTGTCAAATAATTGGCTTCATTATGATAGACTGAACTGTTTAGAGAAAATGACTCAAAGCACTCCCTTATTTGTGGAGAGCTAGGGTGCTTTGTTGAAATGGAGGAGGTGAGCTTCTGATCTGATAAAGCAGAGGGTGGATGATGGGCTATGAGTGAGATAGGAGGCAGATTCTGTGGTGCCTCTTCTCATGCTGATTTGTCCTCCCTTGCACAAACCACTGGGTTGTGGGGCTCCCCCTTCTCTCCCCAGGGAAGTACCAGGAAACAGGGGTGTGGCCTGAGGTGGTTCATCTCTGCTGATGGACCACAATGGGCCATAAAAAGCTGGTGTGATGGGCAGCTGGGTTGCATTAGAAGATATCAAGGACATGATGCACAACGTTACATCATCCTCATGCTCCGGGTGAGGTACCTGGGCGTTCCCACCTGAACCTGAGTGAATATAAACTTAGCAGATGTTGTATTCCTTGGATTTTCCCAGGGATTTTTCCCCACAGCTTCTCCAGTCTTTCCCCACCACCTGGCAGATCTGGTCTGTGACCACCACTTTGACCAAGACTGCACAGCAACCAAGTCTTATTATGGGAATTACCACACATGTGGCTGTGGATTGTTGTCTACATGCACACGAGACACAATAAGTCATCCCTCCTGAGTGGTTGTATCAAAAAGTCTTTTTACAGTTTTGCGTGGGTTAAAGAAATTACCTGCTGTTCTAAGAATAATATATTTTTGAATTTGTATAATTTTGTTTTATCCTAATTGCAACTTTGCAAAATGTTATCAGCTACAATCAACATTCCTGCTCTAGCAGACCTCTGAATTCTCGGGTGTTTCAATTAATTGCTTCTATCTTATCAAACTAATCTCCATCATCTATTAGTTTTTCTTAGAAATTAAATGAAAATGTATTTCCTAGCAATTGTAACAGTAATGTGATACATATGAGAGGCAATTTACCTTTCACAAAGATTTGAGCACAAGACAGAAAGCTTTGGGACTTTTTTGATTGGCTTGTTCCTCCAGGATAAAGAATAACAACCACAAGCAAAAGCTGTGACTTTAAAGGTGTAAAAAGGGGTTTGAACTTAAAAAAATACAAGAAGAAAGTTGGATTAAAATAGATACACTTTCCTCAAAATTCCTATGTGCCATTCACAGTGATATATTTCACAGAAAGCCTTTTGCAACTTAGCAATCCCAGTGAGATCTTTTTTCACACATGGACAAGAAGTGCCCATTGGCAGCTTGGTGGCTGACCAACACCTCTAGTTCATTAATAGGTGACAGCTAAAACAGCTTCAACATTGCAACCACTATTGTCTTATTACTATTACCACTATTACTTATCAAGTAATGGTCCTTTGCTGATCTGTCCAATTTCTTCCTCTTCCCGTCAAGTTTGCAATTGTTTGGACACAAGAAAATTTTTGTTCCAGGGTGAATTTAGGCACCAGTTTGTCCTGAAGCACAAGTAGAGGGATTCATGCAGTTCTTTCTGCTGCTGAAAAAAACCAGATCATCTCTTTCTTTTCTGCTGTTACTTCTTAAATGTTTTTCAATGCTCTTCAGTACAAAACCCCAGGAGAAGTGATTAAACTCCACTGACTGATTCTTTTTATATACGCTAGAAACTTGTGCCCCTAGCCAGAAAGCTGTTTGCAGGAGGAACATTTTATTAAAATTTGCAAAGACAGTCCAAAAAGAAATAAAAGGCCTTGTGTAAACCTATGCTGGAGAGTCTTCTAGAAACAAGTCATCCCATCAAGTCCAAGAAGGAGCCTGGCAGAGTGCTTGTCTTTCATGACAGCTGTTGTTACATCTGGCTGGCTCAGGTCATCAAAGTGTTGCTCCCTCTTGGAAGATGGATGGTGGTCAGCAATATTCAGTGTGTAAGACCCAGCAAATGTAAACGTGCTTGCAATCAATTTTAATTACACTGGTGATTACATCAAATATGCAAATTATTCCAAGAAATCAGGTGGCTTCCAACACCATAACTGCAACCGTTCCAGCAAATTAAATGTTCGTGGGACTTTTCCTTGGCCCTGGAGCAGCCTACAGCCACTTTACCACTCCCTTGGCCTCCACAATGACAGGGTATCAGACAGGCAGCCTGCTGAAAATCACCCCCAGCCCACACTAAATCTAGACCTGGCTAAGAGTGCAAGTCAGCCCTGGCTAAAGTGGTAATGACTGCACCCAGCAGGATGGATGATTACAGATGCTGGAGCCTGTGGCCTGACACTGATTTAATATTATCAGTGTAGACAGCAAGCCTCAGGAACCAGAATAGCACCAAGAAGTTTCTTCTCGCTTCCCAAGTGTGGTATTGGTGGGTCATGACCTGGTAGCATCCTCCATCAGTCAGACATCTATGGAACTGTATTACAGCTGACACGGCTGCTTCTGCATTTCTGTTCCTTTTCTAGAACAAACCCTACTATTTTAAGATGGCTATGTACTCTCAATCTCATCCAATCCAATCATGTCCAGTCTAGTCCAATTCAACCCTTTCTGAGCTGTTGCAGGTATAAAAGAGCAAAGTTTGGATTCTCTGCCCTCTCTCCCTCAGATGTATATTCTGAACTCTAGAGATGGATGTAGAAATGAATCCATGATGGAATAACTTAGAGCTCCCTGCCACCTAAAAAAATTGCATCAGTTTAAACAAATTACAAGAGTTTATACTTCCTTGAAGACTCTTGAAATCAGGAGGCTAAACTGAGAAGGACTTTGGCAAATGGAGCCCAACAAGCCTGTCTAAGGAGTCTAAACATGAGTTTTAAAACATCAGTCTTAAAATCAGTCAGGATTTCACTTTTCATTGTTTGACAAGCAGAGAACATGGATAAAGCAAGGAGAGTATAAGATAAGTTGAGCACTGTTGCACTAGATTTCCACTCTGATCCATGGGAAGAGACAGGTACCCTCAGATTTACAACAATTTTTATAGCAAGGCTTCTGTACCCAATGCATTTATTTTGGTTTTTATTTTCAGAGAGGTATGGTGCAGTTAATATGATCTTGCAAGACAGGAGACACAATGAGTAATTGTGTATTGTGCTTTTCGGGGGGGGTGCGGGAATGCATAAAAAGAGGTCCCTCCCCACAAGAAGCTGTTTGCCTGTGCTGCACTGAACAAGTCAAATCCTAATGAGCTATCCTGAAAAAAACATTGTTCCAGGGTAGAGGGAGGACCAGGATGCAGTGACTGCCCTAGGATCATATGGAAAGTGCTGCCACACTGCGCTGTTTGACGCATTCACAACACTGTTCCCCGCAAGATGACATCAGCCCTCTTGCAATTATTAACCTTTTCAAGCCGGGGCCAGTGAGGCTGCAGGGCAGGTTTGCCATCCATCAGAGCTGATGGCGCTCCTTGCCTGGTTCTGCTGCACTCTCCACTCCCACCCAAGTTACGCTCAGGGCAGTTGCCACCATCTCTCACCTTCACAGCTTGCAGCAGAGGACCCAGATGCAGGAGGTGAGGGAGATGTGACAAAGGTACAGCAGGCTCACTTTACCTGGATGAGCTTCACACAGCAGCACACATGAGCATGCAAGATAAGCAGTGTAGACCACATCACTGAAAACATATTGGCAGCACTAATTCAAATAGACTGCCTATCGCCCACACAGATGGCACCATTTGAGGGCAATGCCAATGCTTGCCCATTTGAAAGAAATGTGAAATTACCCTAGTTTCCAGTGAATTCTTTTAGGACAGGTGATTTTACTTCTCAGCAGGCAGCCTGATTTGTTACTCATTTAGGTGACATTTATATTCCAATAATGCTCAGAAAGCCTGACTAGAACCAAGACTGAAATTGTGCAAGAAAAGGCTGGGAGGGTGCCAGCTTAGTTAATGGTTACTCATGCCCTTCAAAACTTTTATTAATTTTTTTTTTTTTTTTTTTTTACTGGAAGGCAGCAATTCTATTCTTAGCAACATCCCTATTCTATCCATGGTTCATTACCATGCCACCTGGAATAAATATTTACCTTATTCTTAGCCTCAGTTAAGATGAGCAAGTGTCTTCTAGCCAAGTGACCCAAGAGGACCCCAAACATGAAACACTCACTTTTGTTTCTCAACTTTTCCCTGAAACATAGGACATAAAGCCAAAGGGGTCTCTGTGAGATCCACAAGCTAGGCAAGGGAGGTGAGTGTCCCCATACTGGTCTCTGTTCACCACAGAATATCAGCACTTCTGTTGTCCTCATGCTCAGGATAGCACAGAGGAAGGCATAGGCAGACAGCTGAAGATTTCTGAGCAAGTTAAAGCTATATTAACTTTCCTACCAAATAATTCACATTTTCAAAAGGTTTCAAGCCAATTGATGGCTCTACATTGGAGTCACTGTCAGAGACTGAAATGGTGAATGGCTTAATCGTTGTTAAGATCACCAGAAGTCTTTTGTCCACTGTAGCAAACTGCAAAGAAACAGCTGCTCATCTACTGAAGCCCACTCCTTCCTGAATATGCCTCCTAATTTGGATGGCAAAAGAACCTTGAATAAGAGAAGGTGGTACTATTGTCCAAATATTCCAGGTCAAAGAGGAGGAATGTATCCACAAGTGTAAGAGGCTGAACTGCTAACATTTGACCACCTGCAGTACCCACCGAGGTGCTGTAAGAGACTGGTGCTAATGGACCAGTATGGGAGTTTTGTGGACTCCTTCGTTCCACCACTCGATGGATACAGTCTGCAACCACTGAGTCCAGAAGAGGAACAACAGGGTGTCATCGGAATCTAGAGTAGTGATACCTTTTTTCTACTTAATATGCTTCTTTGTCATTCTTTCTCTCCCACCCTGCCCTTTCCTCTCTTTCTCTCCCCTTCATTTACTGTTAAATAGTATCTGTACTATTGACTTGGGCATAAGGTCGTTTGCACCTTAATTCAGATAGAGGTATCTCTCTAATTATTTTAATATTTGGATCATACTGGTCACTCCTGTGACATTTCTGCAGGAGGACACCCAAAAGGCTGAGTAGCACCTGAGTTAGCCATGCACTCCAAAAAGTACATGGCCTGTTGCTTGTATGAAGAGGGCAAATGCTCATATGAGAAAAATATCTTCCAAATTTTGAGAATGGGTGGCTTGGAAGAAGGACCAAGTGGGTCACAGGAGTAACATATAATGCAGATGTCAACGTGGGAATCTTATGTAGATCTTCTAGCCAGGACAATGACGCGAATGAATTATTTTTTGAGGAACCAAGGAACACTTCCAAGTCAACTGCCTTTGTCCTAATGGGGGACTTCAACTTGGCAGAAATTAACTGGAAGCATCACACAGCTGGTACAGTGCAAGCCAGAACATTCCTAAAATATCTGGATGACAACTTTATGGAACAGGTCCTAAGGGACCCAACTCAGAAAGATACCCTCCTTTATCTGCTTGTCAACAGAGTGGATCTCATGAGTGAAGCGGAGATATGTGGCCATTTTGGCCATAGTGACCACAAAGTGATCAAGTTTAAAATCCCTGATGACAGGAGGAAAAGTGCCAGCAAAACCTCAGCTCTGGACATGAGGAGAGTGGAATTCAGGCTGCTCAGGGAATTAGTAAACTCAATCCCCTGGGCAAATGTTTTTGCAGGTGCTGGGGTCCCTCAGTGCTGGTCACTTTTCAAACATCACCTCCTAAGGACACAGGAGCAGCAATTCCCAAATGTCAGAAGTCAAGCAGGCAAGGCAGTAGGCTGGCTTTGCTGAAGAGAATTCTTCCCTTGAAATAAGGCAAAAAAGGAAGGTGTATGCCCAGTGGAAGCAAGGTCAGGTTTCATGGGAAGAATACAGAGATACTGCTTGCCACTGTAGGGAGAAAATTCTTATGGCCAAAGCTCAGCAGGAGTTGAAGTTGGCCAGAAACCTGGGGGGCAGTAATTTTTTCAAATATATTAAGGACAGTAGGCAGTGTAAAAATAACATCATCCTGCTACAGGATGAGGGTGGTCACCTCACAAACAGGGACAGGGATGAGGTCAGAGGTATTTAGTACATTCTTCATGTCCATCTTCAACATGGCTGACAGACAGAGGGGATCTCAGTGCCATGAGCTGCAGGACCATGACTGCGAGAATGTTCAAGTCCCAGTGGACCCTGAAAATGTGCAGAATCTGCTGCTCCAGCTGGATGCCTACAAATCTATGCGGCCCAATGGGATTCATCCAAGAGTCCTCAAAGAGCTAGCTGATGTTACTGCAAAACCTCTGACAATGATTTTTGAGTGGTCTTGGGATCTGGATAGGTCCCAGCTGACTGGAAGCTGTCAAATGTCCTGATTTTCAAGAAGGGCAAGAAGTAGTACCCCAGAAACTACAGGCCTATCAGTCTCACTTCAGTGCCTGGTAAAGTTATGGAGAAGATTATTCTGGGAGGTATTGAAAAATACCTGAAAGACAAAGCAGTGTTCAGTCACAACCAGTATGGCTTCATGGGAGGAAAGTCCTGCTTATCAAACCTGATTTCCTTTTATGACAAGATAACCCATCTAATTAATCAAGGGAAGCCTGTTGATGTAATCTTTTTGGATTTAAGTAAAGCTTTTGATATTCTCTCTCATAGTATCCTTCTGGACAAAATGCCCAGCATTCAGCTGGATAAACACATCATGGGATGAGTGAGCAACTGGCTCATGGGTCAGGCACAAAGGGCGACAGTGAGTGGGGTGACATCAGACTGGCAATCTGTCATTAACGGGGTTTGGCAGGGCTCCATCTTAGGCCCAGTGCTCTTCTAGATCTTCATAAATTACTTGGACACAGGACTTGAAGAGATACTAAGCAAGTTTGTAGATTATACAAAACTGGGGGAGCTGTTGACTCCTTTGAATAGAAAGGCCCCGCAAAGAGACCTTGATAAATCAGAGGACTGGGCAATCACCAACCTTATGAAGTTTGAAAAACGGAAAGTGACGGATTCAGCACCTTGGTAACCCTGGATGTGCAGACAGACTGGGGAATGAGAGGCTGGAGAGCAGTGCTGTGGAAAGGGACCTGGGGGTCCTGGTTGATGGCAAGCTGAACATGAGTCAGCAGTGCTCTGGCAGCCAGGAGGGCCAGGCGTGTCCTGGGGGCATCAGGCACAGCATCAGCAGCCAGGCAAGGGAGGGGATTGCCCTGCTCTGCTCTGAGCTGGGGCGGCCTCACCTCCAGTGCTGGGGGCAGGTTTGGGTGACACAGTGTAAGACAGACATTAAACTATTGGAGAGTGTCCAAAGGAGGGCAGCAAGGATGGTGAAGGGTCTGGAGGGGAAACTGTATGAGGAGTGGCTGAGGTCACTTGGTCTGTTCAGCCTGGAGAAGAGGAGACTGAGGGGAGACCTCAGTGCAGTTACAACTTCCTCGTGAGGGGAAGAGGAGGGGCAGGCACTGATCTCTTCTCTGTGGTGACAGTGACNCATTCTGTGCTTCTGTGATTCTACGTTTAGCTACCTGCATCTTCTGGTTCACTAGTTCCTTTTCAGTCTGTACCATATGAAAACATAGTTATTTCTACCTAATAAACCATGACCCAAGCTAAAAATACCTTTGTAATTTGATAAGTGAATTGACACAGTGAATGGCTGTCACTTCCTAGTATAAGTGATGAGAGCTAGAAGGTCACAAAACCTAACGTGATAAAAAAGACAGTATTTTTTATTTTCACTTAGCTGTAATTCACATTTGGAGCAACTGAGTGCATTGCCTTCTGGGATATCTGAGATGAGAAAAATTATGACCAATTGAAGAGACTAAATAATAACCATAAAAGCAGTGAAAATAAAAGCATTAAATTGTTTTTTACAGTTAATTACTAGTGGTCTCGGCAAAAAAAAATACTTGCACTTCTAAGAAACCAGTAAACATATGAAAAAGAATTCAGAATGTTGTCAGATCACATTTAGTTGCTTAGTGACAATGTGATGTGACCTGATGGATCACTAAGCAGCATACTGCCATTCATCAAAATAAATGTCCCCCATTTTCATGAATATATATCTTCCTTACACACAACTGTAAATGTGCATACATAAACGTGACATAAACATTTTTGTATCTCAGGGAAAACAGGAGATCTTTTTATTTTTTTTCCTGTTTTTAATGAGAGGACAAATAATATTGACGTCAAGGTTGGTAGCAAGGTCTACTGTGTAAAACTGTGCCCATGAATCAGTACAAAGGCGTTAATGGCTACAGAGACAGCAAAAATACAGCAAGCTGACATTTAAGAGAGAACTGTCTTTGTAATTAAACTGCTGATGTGCAAACCTACAACAGAAAAAGTGATCACAGCAATAAGCCCTAAACAAAGACTGAGAATCAGAACAAACACGTCAATACCTACAGGCAGGGAGTACATTAGAAGTGATTGCCACTGCCAGTAATCAGTGCCTGAAAATGCTGAAGTTGTCAAAGGGGCTCTGCTTTTGGTGGCTGGGGTTGCTTATCTGTCTGTCCAGAGCACTCCTGTGTAACAACTTTCCACACTCCAGATGTAGGCAACAGTCCAGCTGAACAGACTTTAAAAAAGATAAATTAGTACAAATGTCAGCTAAAATAGCTGAATACCAAAGAAGGAGTCTCTACTGTATTCATAAGAGGGTTTGAGCTTGGCCCAAAGTCTCTTTGTGTCTGTGGAGATTGGACAGAATATCCACATTGCTGGAAAGTACCCGCTGTGTACAGCAATCTGTGCCCAAAGGGCATGGAGTTATTTATCCTACTTGCTTGAATCATGGTATTAAGGATGATATATGAATTCAAGGTCAAAGTAGCCCACTGCTACCAGACAGGTTTTTTTACTCCTTTGTTAAAAACCCTCTTCTTTACCAGTGTGGAAAATGAGCTCTTTTAAAAATCATCTTCATGATTTTATGCATTTTAACTCTCACTATGTCTAAACCTTTCCATAACTTTTAACATCAGTCCTCTAAAGACAGGCCTGGGAAAACACATAAAAAATAACAGGGGCCTTAGACCCTGTTTTTATAAGCAGCAGCACAGTTACTACATCTCCCTCCCCCATCCTTGAAGTGTGAAGAGTTAACTTCACACTGGTGTGGGTAAAACCAGCTGTACTCACTCTGCTCAGCTGTGGCCAGAGCTGTCTCTTTTTGCCATCTCCTTTGCTGTTTGGCAAGGTACATCTCTAAGACCCCTTTAGGATAAGCTGGAGCCACAAACATGAAAACCTGCAGTTCTTACCACCAAGGAGCTTTGCATAGAAGAGCCTAAAGCCCACATTTAACAAGCACAGCAGTGCATACACTGACCACACTTTGTGCTGTACCTTAGACTGCAGCCCAAAAAGCAATGAAGTGTCCCCTCAGCCACCTCTAGAGCTGAATGTGCCTTGTCATTCCTCACAGGAGGCAAAGAGGTTGACCAGGAAATGTCTTGTAGTTGACATGAAAATAAGAGTTTTAAACTGAAGTGTCCTTCACTGTAGTCTCTCCAGCTAATTTAGATTAGGTTGGTGTGAATGACAGAGGAAACCTACTATTATTTTTTCTCCTGACAGTACAAGGGTTCTAAAAATTACATGCCTCTAATCCCTCATTAGCTGGTGTTTTAAATTCCCAGGCTGTGTAGCTTGTGCTCAAGGAGAAAGTGACAAGAGAAGAGTTATAATCCCTGTGGCAAGAGCTGTCACCAAATACCTGCTGGGTGATAAATCCACTAGGTTTTTCAACTAGCTTTTTCTTTGTGCTTAAACTTCAGGGATGCACTCAAAATACAGAAAAATAAATGAAAATGACACACAATCTAAAATTCATGGCGTGTAGCGTGACCTGTTTACACCAGCTGATATGTGATGAGTCCAATCTTTAAAAGACCCTTCACATCATAGACTAGAGAAAGCACAGATTGACAAGCTGTGTATATTCGTAAATTGTTTTCCTATCATTTTCTCAGAAAATGTAGCTTGCAGCACTGTAGCTGGCTTGGAAACTGATCTTCCCCTGTAATAGCCATTAAAACAAAGCTCTCTATGAAGATTTCCAACACATTAAAATGAAACTAATAAACCAGACATCATATTGAATAACACTCAAATTATTCGAGTTCAATATTCAACAGAACCAACTTGAGCTAACAATAGGCAGGCCAATTGCAAATGATTGCATTTTGCAAATGAACAAGCACAGATAAAAAGCAAAGATAACATCATCAAACACATTTTAGATGATAATCACTATATAGTTTGCTGTATTTCATTTTGTACTGCATTTGTCACACATTTAGTAAAAGCCATGGTGCCATAAGCAACATGACACTTACCCACTGTGCACATTGGCAGCATGCAAACACATGTGGTATAATCCCTGGCTGATGCTAGAAGAAATGCTTATTAGGCATCGAATCAAAATCCTCTCAACTCACGGAAAAATTGGTAAGGAGCTTGTGTGGTTTTCAGGTGTAAGCACAGAAGAGCTGAGGTTGGAGGGACTGTCTGGAGTCATCCAATCCAACCACCTTGCTCAAGCAGAGCCACCTGGAGTCAGTTGCCCAGGATCAGATGTGAACAGTAGGCATGCTTCAGTGGAGAATACAAAACGTTGCATTCCCAAACATACATTTATCTACCATACAGACAGAGGTCAAGTAGTGACGGGGTCAGCTTTCTCAGGCTGTGATATCATCTGCCTTTGACCTTGCTTGTGAGCAGCCAGCCCTTGGGGGAGCAGGGAAAGTTAATCACCTGTATGGGCTGATGTTCTCCCTTGTTGCTTTGCATGACAACAAAGATATCAGATATCAGTGACTTCTTCTTCTTGATTAAATGATCATATCATCAGGCACTGAACTGTGCAAGTTTTCACATGGACCACTATCCCACCCGCATATCCCCCAACCTTGTTACTGACAGCTTGGGTTGGAAACCCCAAACTCAGGGATTTTCAAGGTCAAAGAGGATTTTGCAGCCACCATGCAAGATCTGGATAACAAATAGAGTCAAGCCTTTGCACTTCACATGCTACAATTTGAAATATCTTACAGTTATGATAGATGAAGCTTTGCTAACTGATGCATCATCCCTGTAGAAATCAATGGTAACGCCTAATAGTTATAGAGTACCTTGTGTCACATGGTCTTTAAACTCTCCAAAAAGCAAAACACAAAAACATAACAACATTAGAAGTGCTTGGGAACAATTTTGGGTTACCCTATGGAGAGTTTTTCTGTCCTCAAATTAGTCAATTATACCCCAGACAAAATATTTTATTTTTATATAGCTTTATGACTATTACAAATAAGTATTTTCATTTCTGCTGTTTCATGGGGTCTCACATCTCCCAGTGGCATGAAGAAACAACATAGACAGATCTCGAAATCTGTTGATACTGACTGCTCTCAACAGGGTAGGCACAACCCTCTGACAAAAAGAAAACCATGTTTCAAGGCATCTCTCCTTGCAGCTTCTAGGCTCCTGAAGAATTAATCACAAAAGGAAAACAAGAGTCTCTAGTGAATTCTGTTGTGTGGAAGGCTTACTGCTGTTATGGCCAGTGAATAGTGAATGCATTAGCAAGGAAAAATGTATACTGTCAGTGAGACAGTGCCTGAGAATTTCCCAGCAGGATTACTCCAGCACAACACTCCTACACATTGTAAGAAAATTTCAATATAGGAAAGGCTCTGAGGGAGATACACACACATATATAAAAAATATATTCTATCATTATGGTATTATTGCATTATTTGATTATTCTATATACATTAACACAGTTCATGAGCCATTACATTGAAATCAGAATGTTCATGAAGTAGGGTGTTACTGAGTAATTTCCATTCCTAAGTACACAATGCATACCAGGGAAATGCACTGAATATATCAACAAGAACAGTGAGCTACACTAACGCAACTAGGTTTTACTAAATAAACATCAAAGAAGCAAATATAATGTTGCTCATGAAGCAGTTTCCTCTCCATATCTGAACATGTGTCTTTCCTTTGCTTGAATACTAGCCTCTGGAGTCCACAGAAATACTTTGGTGGTTGTTCCACTGAACAGATCACCTTTATTCAGAGTAAAGAGAACTAACAGATGCATTGATATCAAGTCTATAGTCACAGATTTGAATGAAAGCTGTAGTTTCCCACAGCTGATAGTTCATGACATTAATTTTGGTTACACAACCAGAAACAGAGCCCTCTTCACAGGTCACTGGAAAATGAGGTTCTTCACAAGCCTTTTTCACTCCACTGAGTAAAATGACCACCAAAAAGATGGGCTAGGATTCATCTGTGCCACGACTAAGTCTGAGACAGTCACCCCGTGCTCTGTCTGAAGACAGTTCTGAGGGATAGGCACTTTCAGAGGATAATTCAGCAGATGTGATTTATGTGCCTGCCTTAGGATGACATTAATTTTCTCCTGCAGTCTGGAGGATGCACACTTCTATCTTTTGACTGTAAAGTAACTGGCTAAGGTCTATTGCTAGACAGTTTGGTTAGTAAATACTATGGTGACCAGTAATGATTGACAGCATAGCTTGCAGTTTGTGATTAGTTACCCTGTGGCACACTGCAGATTCCCAAAGGACCTTAGCACTATCCAAAATCCTCACAGCTGGACAGGACCAAAGTAGTCAGCCCCTCTCCCAGTGGGAAAGGGAAGTGTCTCCAATACACCCAAAGTGTAGTGACAAACAATGTTAATTGATTTGCAGACAGGTTAAACAGGACACTCTTCCTCAGTAACATCACAGCAGAGGACAAAGGTCAGATCTTTTTGACAAAAAATGTGCCTCTCTAGAAGCAAATGCAAGTTGCTTTACCCAGTCAGTAATGATCATCAGCAAACACAAAATGTGAAACCATTAATTACCCTACAGTCACTTTGCTGGAGTGATCTTAGGATTAGTGCAGAGCAAGAGCTGGTCTTGACTCAGCAATGTCCTTTCTGAAGTGAAAAAGACATCACCATGCTCAATTACAAAAACAGAACTGTAGCTTGAAGATGCAGAAGGTCATGGGCACTGCGGTTCAGGAGGAGGTGAACAGGCAGAGCAGTAGGAATGATCAGAGATCTATAAATCATGTCATATGAAGAAAAACTGAATGCAGTGGGATTGCTTAGCCTAAAGAGAAGGCTGGGAGAAACATAAAGCTCTCAAGTATGTAAAAAGGGTGCTGCAAAGTGAAAAAGAACAGTCTTTTATCTATATATGCATTGGGCTGGACAAATTAAAACAAATGGATTTAACTTGCAGAATAGAAAATCCAAGGAACAGCTGAGGGAAAACCAGGTAGCAGTAAGAATGGTACAAGAGTAAAATACAGGGAAGACTAACAGCAGAGATTTTCATGAGTATGTCAGACCCAGACATGGCCCCAGCATAGGAGAAGGTCGGAAGAAATGACCACCTGCCCCACAGCTCCTTTACAGGCTTCCCCAGTGCTTGGATCCTGTGGTCCCTATCACAGACAATCAGCATTAAGTCATAGTCTCCTCCTGGGCATTTGGTAGATGGCAGCATGGAAAGGAACAATTTCCTGAGGAATAGAGACTGCTGTGGGATGCTCACAATATAACAAAAAACTTAGTACATGCCCTTTGTGACAGCACTACCAGCATCACACTGTATCCCTGTTCCCAGGACTCTTTGGATTGTGCTACACTCTGAGCTGTTCCCTCTGCAGAGGTTACCTCAGGTTGCTACTTATTTTGCTATTGGTGAGACTTTCTTTTCAGCTTTTGACTATAGTAGAAGGATTCAGACAAGTAATTTCCAAAGACACAATGTATGTAGCAACAGATCCCACAGTTCTGAAATAATCAGTTCAGGAATAGACTGGATTACAAAAAACAAACAAACAAACAAACAAACAAACAAACCAAAAAAAAAAGCCCCACAAAAAGTTACATAAAAATAAACACAGTACAAACAGACAGAAAAACACCTCTCTACGGTGTTGACACCTCTCCCTTAAAGCATGAAAGTGCCTTTGAAGTTCAACGTTAACTGCATACATTATCACACAGTAAAGAAATGAATAAATAAATGTTTGGGCTTTAAAAAAAAAACATGCTGGAGATGCATCTCTAGCTGAAAATGTTGTTAGTCAGCAACTTCACATCTTCAACCTCCCCACAGCCAGAGCTGCAGCTCAAGGCAGAGAAAATCTTGAGAGCCTCACTAACGTCACTAACCTGAGAAATTGTCCTCGCCCATTGCCAGCGACCTTGTCAACTGTAAGGACTCCTGGTAGGGGAAAATGTGCTTGAAAAGCACATGGAAATTTTTTGACTGTTTTGTTAACTCATAGCTTGAACTAAACAGAAACTAGTCAAGTGCTCTATGAATAACCATGTCCTTATGGGCCATAAATCACAGTCTGAAAGACAATTCTCTGTCTTGAACCCATGGCTGATGCTGTAACCAGTCTTCTCCAGCTACATTTCCTATCCCAGCATGTCTGGATCAGTAGCTTTCCTAGATGGAATTTCTCCTTCATTTGTTTGGCCCCTTCCTCACCACTAGAAATGTAAAACTGTAAGCTATCTGTTCTTGGTAGGTGAAAATAAACATGTACTTGCAAGTTGCTGTTGCTTCACACAGAAAAGACAATAAAGGCATCTTAGCTGAAGGCAGTAGCATCTCTCTAGTTCAGGATGGAGGATTTTACCAATCTTCCATTTTTTTAGTTATGTAAAATTTTGACAATCTCTCTCAAAAAAAAAAAATCTAAACTCTGATTCATCTGAGCAAGGTACCAGGAAGAGTGAGACGGTAGCTTTGGGTGTGATTTTCATTTGATTTGTCCTTATGTAATCAGTTAAACCACGCACTACACTTATATTTAATACTCCCTTGACATTGGTGTCAATGATTGTAGAAGGTTTAAAGGAGTAGGATACCTGCTTTAAGCTGTAGTGTTTGACACTAGCCTGTTTCCCCAGACTGAGGTAAAATTTACTAATATACTGTTCTTTGACCAAAAAACCCCACCAAGAACAGGCTTAGGAAGCCCCTACCCCTTCCCACCTCTGTGCTGCAACTCACTTTCCTCAATGTTGGCATGGTGTCTGTGGGACCACACTTGTAAACTGGAACCATGAAAACACAGGGTTTAGGAAAAAGTCTGCCTGGCAGAAAGTTGTTCCTATTTTTAGTCCAGAACATTTCCATTGTGGGTTTGATGCACACCCACAGGCTCCTACAGCAGTACAAGCCCCTACAGCAGTACAATGGAGCACCTGGCCAGTCCTTCCTGCATAGTCCTTCCTGGAGGTACCAACCACTCTAACCCAAACTCATCACAGTCCCAGGCACCTGCCCACTCTCCTGTGTCATCTTGGCCAGATTCTGAAACAGAGGAGGAAAGCCAAAATTATGAGGAATTAACTAATCTACAATTTCTAATGAAGTTTGAAGCCAATTCAGTGAATTATTCAGCATCTCCTATATAAGTAATTTACCAAAATAAAAAACTAGAAGGCTGAGCAGCAGAGCTCTGTTGGCTGCAGTGCAAGAGTCATGGACTTCCTGGGTCTCAGGAAGTGCTGAAGGGTATTGTCACAGGGGGTTTGAGCTGATGAAACCTGAGGAGCAACCACAGAGACAGAGATGGTTTGGGGCACTGTCCTGGTCCTCCTCTCCTGATGCCAACATGAGAGCAGAAGCACAAGAGCACTTTCGAGGACAGCTGCCAGCACAAGGCAGAGAAAGAGGCAATGTGCTGCAGCCAGGCAGTGTTACACTCCGCATCTTGTCCCTCCTTCCCTTTGGTCTGGGTTGCAACCCTGTCTGCAAGGGCACAAAGGCACCCCACTACAACTGACTGCTCAGGGAACAGAGGAGGAGGAAAGCCCCTTTTCCACTGCAAGCACCTTGCCCCTTCCCAACACAACCATCTCACCAGGCAGCAGAGAGGAGCATCTGTTTTCTGACTTTCAGACTCCAAATGGCATCATCCACAAACATTTCACACTTATAAGGAATTTCCTCCTGGGTTCTAATTCACAATTTACTTAAAAGAAATATATTTTCTCTGTAGAAATTGGAACCGTTTATCAAACTGTACAATTTAAAGACTTGCATTGTAACAACTGAGGCAATTTCAGGATAATTGATGAAAAGACCTGAAAGCTCCCATTGTTTTCCTTTCCATACCATGTCCATTCTGGAGCCCACAGATCAGGCCCCACTTCCCTCAAGCCCTGTCAGTCTCTTTTTTTCACCGCATTATATTTAGTCAGTCTCATCTTGCCAAACTTGTGCTCCCTGCAGTGTGGCAACATGGACCACGAAAGCACTTCAACATCCCAGAGAATTAAGAAAAAAAAAAACACACCAAAGACCAGACATCAGGCTGAATTAGAGCTCTTTCACCCATCAGTATAATGGCTGTGCCTCTGCTGGCTCTGCAGCACAGGGCTGCTCACCTCTGGGTTGCC
The DNA here is from genome assembly GCA_013397915.1 of Daphoenositta chrysoptera. Classification (NCBI taxonomy): domain Eukaryota; kingdom Metazoa; phylum Chordata; class Aves; order Passeriformes; genus Daphoenositta; species Daphoenositta chrysoptera. The sequence continues at coordinate 2,011,240 of VZRO01003713.1, forward strand.
TCACCATTTCATCGTAGCACAGCACACAGCAGGGGATATATTTTTACTATTTCAAAACCAGAACCACTGAGTTATGAAACTGAGACAAGAAAATAATTTAATAGCCTGCCTAATTTTGATGGTGAAGGCAAATGCTTAACCAATTGTGTCCTGGGGTGCACGAGGACACTGCCAGACATCTGAGGGATGTGATTGTCCTGCTCTGCTCTGCACTGGTTCAACACATCACCAAAAATGTTCTAGACTTTCGCATCAGTTTGTGCAAAGCCACAGGGCCTCTTCTGGTTTGTGCGTTTACGGCGTAGGAAGCCAGTAGGTGATGACTATGGCTCATTCTTGCAAGGTGCTTTAGATCCTAAATTCCAAAGGAATTCAGGGGATACTGAATGGCTTCTGCTGCTGGCAGGATGCAGCCTTTAATGTAAGGCTTGTCAGTCATGTGTCCAGAAGTTAAATAATGGCTAAATGAAATAAAAAATTGCTGAAAACTATTGTTTAACTGGCGTCTGTAATACAGTCTAATAAAATATCCAGTACACCTTCTCTTGGAAATGTTATGCAAGTTATACATATGTATCACACAATGTATGTAATTCATATTGAGTATTTATATGTTTGTCTGTTTATGTACATATGTTTGTCTGTTTATGTATGTATATTTGAAAAGGACAAAAGATAGAAAAAATTGTCTGCTTCATAATACTATGAATGTCCTAAAAATTGCAACAACAACTGTGCCTAAACAAAACACAAACCTCTGTAGAACAAGTTCCAGCAAACCGAGCATCTTTGTAAGAAAATAACTGCCTTCAAAATTGAATTAAATCCATGGGAAAAATAAACTGCATCCTCTAAACATCATCACAGCTATCACTGACAAGATGCATACTGCTGCACAAGTCATGGAAGACAAAATCTAAAAAACATTCCAAACTAAGTAAGAGATATTAAGAATACCTAAATTAAAAAAAAAAAAAATAAGGCATCAAACAACTGCAGACTCTACATCAGCCACCTACAAATTGGCTGCATCTACTACCAAGATATAATTTTTCTTGGAAAATCCTTCTTGATACATGTTGTTTCCATCTTAGTTTCATTATGAATGAAATATTATATTTTGTTCTTTGAAAAAAAAGCAGTGTCTTGGACCCTCCATAGATACTTCAGCAAGATTCTTCTTGTGCCACAACACAAAAGACTAGAATATGTGGCCAAGAATTTACAATAGTTTGAAGATTTGTAGGTTTTAGACAAAGAATACCTGGTATTATCATGAATTAGTGGCAAGATGATTTGGAAGTCCTCTCTGTTTCTGTGACTACACAGATTTGAAGTTTCCACTGCCAGTGGAAAAGACATTTCTGAGTGGAAAGAACACCATACTTGCAATGTGCTGGTTTCTGGTGTCTTCCTCATGAGGCATCTGTTACTAGATCACAGCATGGATTTGCACTATGCTGACCTTGGTTCCTGTCCAACCTGTCAGCTCTTGGACTCTGGCAGCTCTTTGTTCCCCTCCTAGCCCTGTGTAACTACTGCTTTCAGCTGCATTGTGTGAGAAAGTGTGTTTCTTTCTGAAAAATTAGCCAGATCTTCATGCTCAATCTGTTGTAATGTCAGCAGCCCCTCCAGTAGGATAAGGAAATTATCTGAATGTAACAGCTAGTGATGCCGCAAGATCAAGTGCTATAAAATATATATTTCTAGAAACATATTACTTCAAAGTGCAGAACATTCAGCCACACCTTAATAGTTTTCCCTTATGTGAAGTGCATGGTGCTGAGACTAGGATTCTTTTTTTCCCTGATTGATGCTTTCTCATATGTCTTGTAAGGTCTTGTGCTGCTGCCAGCCATGAAAGCAGTGACTGGAAAAACTGCACGGGCTGTTTAGCTTCATTTCCTTTTGTTGCTGAGGCGCAGTTTGATGTGTATTTGTTTTGTGGAGTGCTTTGGGTTTGCTAGTAAAGCTGGTTGAGTTGGCATTCTCTGTCTCAGTTTGCTTCTTACCTTTTTGCCTTTCAGTTTTTAATATCATGCTAAGCTGATTTACTGTAAAGACAGGAACAAACAGGCATGTACAAGCTGATAAAGAACAGACATTTATCCTATGCTAACAGCTGCTCCTCAGATGTTGTGCCTATATGAATGCAAGACCAGAATGTTTTGAAGAAGAGCATCTCCTGATGCCCATCCCTGAAACATTGGTTGTGTATCTAGAGGTCATGTTGATGGAAGGCTGCTTAAACATGTGTCCTTTTTTTCTTGGACAAAGCCACTTTTCAACTTAAACCTCCTCATGAGGGCATCTTCTACTACACTATAATTTTCTGAACCATTTGGATGGAGTTTTTTTCCTGCCACTAAACAGTAAAAGTGTTGGCTGTATAGACATCTTCAATAGATTAATATACATTAATCAAACTTTGTGTCACAGATAGTAGTGTATTAGCTTCTTAATGTACAGATAAATGGTTCATGTTTCATCCACTTTCAGAAAAGCATGAACTATGGTACATGACATCTCTCTTCATGTCTGGGATGAGCTTTCTCTACTGACCTAGGCTGAGTCTGCCTAGATATCTCAGTTAAGTCTTTTAAGTTAGATAACATGAAACTGGGGTTTTATCTGTCTAGACAGTATATAAGGATACCCTGCCCTCAGATCTAACTCTCTTCAGCTCTTTTTACCAAAGAGGTACTCACTAAAAAGGTAGTGTCTGTGGAGAAATGATACAGAAATCATAAAGCAAAGGGTACGGTTGGGATGAAGGGTGTTCAAAACTGTGCTTAACATCTATTTTAGCATATTGTTTATTTCAATATTTCTTCTTTTCTTCAATCAGTTAATAAAAGCATTTATGCATACAGATGAAATTGTGTGATTGAAAGATTGGCCTTAGAAACAACATGTAGCAGATTTCTGCAATCTATGAACTTCTGTTTACACAAGAAAACTAATTATTCTGCTGTTGAATTTAAGGATGAAAGTCTACAGAAGTGTCACAATCCTGGTGAGCTTATTGATACTGAGATAGCTATTCTTCAAAGATCAAACAGTGCACCTTTTTCTAAGATGAGTCTGGTGACACAGGCTCATACATGCCACTCAACCCCAACACAATGTATAAACCTCTTCCTCTGTCTTCCTACAAAATTGGCTTTTTTCTTCTTTTTTTTTTTTTTGTGTTTTTTTTTTTTTGTTTGGGATTTCCTACCCCCCCCCCCCCAAAAAAAAATCACTGAATCATCCCACAGGTCTTTGGCTTCCTAGTAATCCACCATGGTAAATTATTCTTCACTTAACAGATAAAGTCATAAATTTGGATGTATATGGGAATTGTTGTTTCTCATTTTAAGGGTGAGTCTTCAACATTTGGAATAAAGTGTGAAATAAATTTAAATGGTATTTAGCTATCTAATTCTCTTCATCATTACCCCTTTATAATAACTTTAAATTTTATATAAATTTAGGTTTTTTTAAAACGTCAACCAGGAAGTCTTTGCATACCTTACTATCTTTCACAGTTTGAAAACCAATTTCAGATCCCTTCAATGACTGTGTAGAGGTGACATGCCTCAACATTTCTATCTATTGGTGTTAACAAAGAAGATAGAACTCCTAGTAATTCTAAAACTCCTTTGGTAGACAAGGAAAAAAGCAATTAAAAATTTTGATGCTCATTGCAGAGGGTTGGACTACATGACCGTTAAAGGTCCCTTCCAATTCAGGATAGTCTGTTCTATGATTCTATCATGCAAAGCTTTCAAGGTGAAATGATGAGTTGCTCACAAGATGTTTTCATGATGAGAGAAAAGCAATTGGGCAAAAGTAAATATTAATTCTCTTTCTCCAGCTTCATTGTTGTCTTTAAAATAGACATACAATGGATGATTTCTCTTTCAGCTATTTAGTAACAAGCTATGAAAAGTATTTTGACATTAAATTGTTTGAAGAATCATTGACCACAAAAGGAAGCATGCATTTTTTAGAGAACCCTTTAATTGCTTTCTGGGTTGAAAAAAGTAACTAATCTATTTTGTCAGTAACTTGAGTTCATACTGTATTATTTTAATGGTGGATGAATCTAAAAAACAGTACTTTTAAATTCCGATATCCAGAGATATCTGGTGTTCTACAATGCAGTTCTCTTGCTTCTGCACCAGTCATGATGTTGTTTCTAGCAGCAAAATACAAATACAAGCCCAAATATATTTCAAGAGTTTCATTCTTAAAAGTAAAATTATTTTTATAATCTGCGTGTATAGAATCATAGAATGGTTTGGGTTGGAAGGGACCTTAAAGATCATCTGGTTCCAACCCCACTGCCATTGGCAGGGAACCTCATTAAACCAGTTTAGTCAGAGCACTGTCCAACCTGGACTTGAACACCTCCAGGGATGAGGGGTCCACAACCTCTCTGGGAAACCTGTTCCAGTGCCTACCCGTCCTTATAGTAAAGAATTTCTTCCTTATATCTAAACTACACCTGCCCTCCTTCGGCTCAAGGCCATTCCCCCTTGTCCTATCACTATATGCCCTGGTGAAAAGTCTCTCTCTAGCCTTTTGGAAGGCTTCTATAAAGTGTCCCTGAAGTCTTCTCTTCTCCAGTTTGAGCAGCCCAGACACTCTCAGTCTATCTTCATAAGAGAGGTGCTTCAGTCCTGTGACCAATGCAAAGCCCCTCCTCTGGATTAATTCCAACAGGTCAATGCCTTCTTTTGTTGGGGGACACAAACCAGGATGCAGCACTCCAGGAGAGATCTCACAAGAGCAGAGTAGAAGAGGAGAACCACCTCCCTCAACCTGCTGGCCACACTGCTTTTGATGGAGCCCAGCAAACTGTTGGCTTTCTGGGCTGCGAGCGCACACTGCCAGCCCACGTCCAGGTTTCCATTCACAAACACCTCCAAGTCTTTCTCCCCAGGGCTAACCTTGATCCATTCTCCACCCAGCCTGTACTTGTGCTTGGGATTGCCCTGACCCAGGTGCAGGACCTTGTGGAGTTGGCTTTGTTGAAATTCATGAGGTTTGCACAAGCCCATCTCTGGTCTTCTCCTACAATGAGTGGTTCTTCATTCTCACAATCCCTGCCATCACCTCCTGCAACTCGGATGCTGTGTCTGGAACACTCACTGGAGAGGCAATAAAGTCATGAGTAACTCAACCTTTCCCATGTCCTGTGTACCTAGGTCTCCTACATCCTTTCCGAGAGGACCCATAGTTTCAGTAGTCTTTCTTTCATTGCTGATGTACATTACCCTTATCCTCATTCAGATTTACTTCTGCCAGTGCTCTAGCTTTGCTAACCAGATCCCTGGCTGTTTAGACAATTTCTCTGTATTCCTCCAGGCTACCTTTTCCTTATTTCACACTCTATAAGCTACCTCTTTGTAGGGATGCATTGTGCTTAGGCCTGGAGGAAACAATCCTTGAAAACCATCCAGCTCTCTTGGGCCCCTTTTTCCTCCAGGGCTCTGTACCAAGGAGATTCTTGTAGAGTCCAAAGTCTTCTCTCATGAACTCCAGGTTAGTGTTTACAAGCTGGTTTTTTTCTGACAGCCTCCCTGCCTTTACTGATTAATGCAAAATCATATTATCATTTATATAATAGATTGCAAAGCATGTATTTAGATGCAAGGGAGTATCTTTCCTTATTGATAGCATTTAATCACAGACCACAGTCACAGACCATGCAAGAATATAATTCAAAGAATCAAACATGCAAGAACAATATTGGGACACAAAGTTCGATGATGATCACTTTGACAGATCTATCCTGCTGCATGATGAGTGAAAAAGCCCCAAGTGTTATGTCCCACACTGCTGTTCTTTACTCCCTGGTGATGTATGTGAAGGATCTTCTTCAGCTAACAAAAGTTAGAGTACTCAGATAGTACTCTTTCTGTAATTCTATCTGTAATTCTTTCAGGTAGACTTTAGCTCTCCTGTAAATTCATCCCAATGTATTTTGTGTTTCACATGCAGTAGAACATATATCTATATACAGTCAGAGAAATTTAGGATGCATTTTTTGTATATATCTCACATAAATCACAATGTTTGAGATCGAGTATGTACAACTTTATTTTAAACAGGATTGCTGGGAAGATGAAACAGCCTTCAGCAAACATAACTCAGAATTCCCTCCAGAGGAACTGCTTGCACTACTTCTCTCAACCATTCCCAAATCTTCATCTTTTTCTGGCCAGGCTATTCAATCTTCACATTGAAGACTTCCAGCAAAGTCACAGGGAGTCCCTCACATTCAGCTTATCTGTGAGTTTCTTCCCCTTAGAAGCCCCTAGAACTGCAACTCAGTCCTGGCCAGTACGGCAAGATCCAAGGGAAAACTGCTATCAGTGTATTTCTACCACAGGGCTCAGATTTTCCCCTGCAATAGCTTTAATGCTGAAAGTGCTTCTCCTGGCAGTACAAACCAGCTCATGACAGTTCATTATTTTTCTTTTTCGAGGTTGCTAAATTTGCATTAATATCTCCACAGGGCACTGGTGAGGGTTCTACCTGGGAACAATCAGGCAAATCCAGAAAAAGATAATACATTATTTTACTTAAAAAAACCTTTTCTGTACTTCTAATCCATCTTCCAATAAAATATATAATGCTCATGTGTAGCAAGTATTCGCTGGCTACAAAAAAACACTCCCATAAGTACTTTTGTTCTGAGTGCAATATCCTTTTAGCTATTCCTGATCTATATAACATGAACATACGTTTAACAGTCAAACCAGAATCACAAAACCATGTTTTTGACTCTTCCTACTACTGTGAAATTCAACAAAGTCTAAGGACAGCTTATGAGGGAAAAAAATTCTGAGATTTTTCTCTTATTTCTCTTATGAACATGGGTCTCTCTAGGCTGAAAACAAGACTTAATCAATATATTATCAGGGCTGTGAAAAGGTTGGGTTGAGTCAACCCACCTTTTACTTACGCAAAAGATGAAGTGATGACTCATAAAAAAAGAGAGAAGTAATCACCCTCAGGGACACTTCAAAAAAATAAGGAACAGGATTAAACTAGGGAATATGTAGTCATCCAACAACTCTGCACATGTTCTACACAGCTCTTACTAAACATCAGGTGGGGGAAAGCAAAAGTCCAGCTGACGTTAACAGAGTGATTCACAAAGAGTAGTTCTTCCCTGGGGAAGCTGGTCTCAGGATCACAGCCACATGCCAGTGAGGAGAGGTGCTCCATTATGGGACAGTTCACAGACCCAACATTAGTCCTCTGTTTCAGGACAGCAGTGTCTCTGAGGTAAATTTTGCCCTTGTCTACTTTGTCCACTTTGTCTGACTGGAGCATATATTCTGGGAAATGAGTGCATGTGCCTAGTCTTTGAAACGGGAACCATCCTCTTCTGGAGTACTTGGATTTTTAATTTATTTCCTTGCTATTAATTTTTAGTGATGAGTTTAATAGCCCTAGTTAAGATTTTACCATAGATACACAGCAGTCAAAACAGACAACACAATGAAGACAAAGTGACCTTACAGTGTTTTCTGGAAAAGGAGAGTCCTCATGATGTTTTGAAGGAATTTATTGCCTCTGCTTCTGTCATGATTTAGCCACTGTCTGGACCTTTACACAGGACCATACTGGATCTGTATCTTAAGCTACTTAGCAGTAAAGGCTCAGAGACTTGACTGTTGCTAAGCACTACTCCTGAAAGAAGTCCTTAATACCTGTGGACAAGAGATGTCCCCACTCCAACCAAATGGCTTAAAACATAGACCAAGGGCTTCAGCTGGTACAAAAAACTACTATATATATATTTTATGGTTTTATCCACGGTTACAAAACACTGCAATGAGGTCTTACAAGAGCACAGAAGATAAGATCTGCCCAAGAGTACTGAGGGAGCTGCCAGAAGAGCTAAGTGAGACATTTTCCATCATTTACCAGTAGTCCTGGTTTACCAGGGAAGTCCCAGAAGACTGGAGGTTTGCCTAGGTGACACCCCTCAACAAGAAGGATCAGAATGAGGATTTGGGGGACTACAGGCTCATCAGCTGGACTGTGGTGCTGGGGAAAGTCATGGAGCAGATAACCTCGAGTGCCATCATGCAACATGTACAGGACAACCAGGAGGTCAGGTGCAGCCAGCACGAGTTTGTGAAAGTCAGATCCTGCTTGACCAACTCCATCTCATCCTGTGACACGTTGACCCACTTAGTGGGTGAGGGAAAGGCTGTGGATGTTCTCTGCCTGGACTTCAGTGAAGCTTTTGACACCATTTCCCACAGTGCTCTCACAGAGTACAAGTCTGATGAGGAGCAACTGAGGGAGCTGGGGCTGTTTAGCTCAAGAGAGACTTTATCACTCTCCACAGCTTTCTGAAAGGAGGTTGTAATGAAGTGGGGATCAGCCTCTTCTCCCAGGTAACAAGAGACTGGACAAGAGGAAATGGCCTCAAAGTTGCACTGGGGCAGGTTTAGATTGGATAGTGGGAAAAATTTCTTCACCAAAAGGATGTTCATGTGTTGGGGGCAGGCTGCCTAGAGAAGTGGGGCTGTCAGCATCCCTGGAGGTATTTAAAATATATGTGCAGACGTGGCACTGAGGCACATGGTTTAGTGGTGGACTTGGCAGTGCGGGACTAATACTTAGACTTGATAACCTTAAAGGTCTTTTCCAACCTAAACAATTCTATGATTCTATAGAAAACAGCCATTCTATGAAAACAGCCATAATAATTAGTTTCAGAGGGAATTGCAAATAGCAGTGACCTTTCTGCGTTCCGAGTGCTGTCTTCATGCACAGATCTAAAAGGACAAACAGAGCAAATTCAAGTGCCTAATTCTGAACAAAATCCCAGCAGGATTTGGCACAGCCCTGCACAGCTGCCAGCTGGAGAGGCCCCCCTGCTGGGAGTAGGGAGGCAGATACTGTGATGGGACCATGGGAAGAGTCTGCAGGACACAGCAACCACAGAAACATGCGGCAGCTTCAGGAGCTCATCCTGAGCTGAAGTCATCCCAATACTTATAATATCAAACACCTGTAACCCTAACTGGGAAAAATGATTTAAAAATTCCTCATTTAAGTGCAGGGAAGAAATTATAGTAATGCAGATGGCCTGTAAAAATCTCAGAAACATAGTAAATTGGTATTAACTATCATAATGAGTTAAGAAATGTACAAAAGTATCCAGACGTTGAGTGAACACTGCACTTTGTCACAATTTATTACACTTGTTTAAAAATTCAAAGCCAAAATGAAATTACATGAATCAAATAGGAAAAACCCTCATCTCTTAAGCAGGACACGTATCACAGTAAAAGTGCTGCTGTAATTGGGGGAGACTGGAAACTGCCTGAAAAATAAAACAATGTAACTTTTACAGGAAGATCCATGTAAACTACTGCACAGATTTTCTCATATCTAATAAGTGCTGAGAGCAACTCAAAGAGGCAAAAATCTATCTACATCTCAGTAGCCAGTTAATACACTTTTGTACTGTAAATGGGGGCTGCCTTTTTCACTGGTAGCAATGTCATGGCAGAGATTTCACAATTGGTTTTTCACAAGCTGGTAGACTACACAATGCCTTGGCATGCATACAGGCTCTTCCAGGGAAAGCATGGAGCTATCCCAACATCCTGGTGTGATTGCAAGGATGGGCCTTTCTCACCTCTACACACCTGTTACAGTTAGGGGAGACTGAGAAAGAAAAATTGCTAAAGAATTATTTTCCTTTAACAAAGTCAATCTGCTTTTTTTCACATGTAAGTGATTTTTTTTTAATATACACACACCCACAAGCCAGCTGCTAGGAGACAAGCTAAGAGACAAGAAGGAATGTGTTTCACACAGGCATAGAGCAGCTGTGGTTCTGCTGGTTGTGAAAGGAGAAATGCACAACTGGGTCATTTTTACTGAAGTGCAAGCCTGCAAGTTCCCCATTTAAAACAGACAGCAATCAGAATGTGGCCCTTAAGGTTTCCTGATATCCTGACGCCCACACAAGGTAAATGAAAAGGAAATAATCCTTCCATTTTGATTGTCAAATTTTACACCTCAAACCTCACCAACAAGCTTTAATAAAAATAGCTTTTCCTGAGTCACATAGAAAGAGCAATTCTGGTGAAACTGTGAATATACCAAATAAAGAGGGCCTGCACTGCCACTTACATGCACTGGCAGGCACTGAAAGCAAGTCAATTGAAGCATCTCTTTTTGCCTCTTCATTCTCTGTAGAATGTCATGGAGCTTCTAAACTGGAAAGACATCACTTCCTCCAGCAGTGGTCCTGCCCTTAGAGCACAGTAGTAGCATGGCTTGTCCCAAAAATATTTTGGATACTGGAGTTATCAGGGGTATTCAACCAGTACTTAAATTAAAAAAAAAAAAAAAAAAAAAAAGAAGGGTGAGTGATTGTCAGTCTAATCAACCACAGGGATATTCATGGTGACATTACCCCATCTCTCATCCTGGGAGAGTCTGTGTGAGCTTTACCACACTGTCTGAGGACACTTCTTACAGGACAGCTGCATCTCATGGAGATCTATTCAACAATCATGCAAGCAAAAGGACAGTAGAGTTTGATTTTAGGAGTAAATGGCCAGCATTACACAGAAAGCTTGAGGCAACACCCACATTGAATTAAGATGTCATCTTCTCACCTGCACCAGCTGCAAACACAGAGTGAGTGGGACTGAGAGCTGGCAGGCAGAGGCTCAAAGAATTGCGGAGCACTTTCAACCACCTAAACACCCTGAAGTGATAACTATCAGGAACATGTTTATCTACAGCTACCTTACAGAAAAAAATGGAAGCTTTTGACATGCTGCTTGAGACAAACTGGCAGGGAGGATGAGCAGGGAGAGAAGGGCTGGAGACGTGTGTGTGACAGACCTGGGGAACACTACCTGGCCACTCACATTGCCTGATTCCAAGAACTTCTACCACTGTCAACCTTCAGTGCAGCTTAGTGTTAGGTCTGTTTGAAAGTTCAAACCCACAGGCCATGGCTGGCTCCTTGTCTATGCATGACTTACATCATGTATGTTAGAGGCAGCCTCTCAGCTGGCAAAATAAAATTTACCTACCAGTAAGGGTTTGACTGTACTGTCCTTTAAAACACCATCAAAGCAGATGGGTTAGAAATGCAAAATACAAAGTGTGAAGCACTGTGAATTGTGCAAGCAGAGCAAAGAGCACTGAAGGGGAGTTGAAGACTCTGGTTGAACCTGCAGTTGACCGGAGGCCATGGGAGAAATCTTTCCTCTTTGACACAACTGGATCTTGAGCACCACTGTCACAACCCAGTAGCTGGGTACAAGGAAACTGAGTTTGACAGGGAGACATTTCCCCTCTCAAGTGGCTCTAATCCTGGTGCTGGTGATCCTTTTGGTGTTGTGATTGAACAGGGGAAGTTTAGAGGCCAAAAGCAACTTTAGATTATGTCATCCAGCAGTCCGTGTTGGCGCCTCACACTGTCCATTGCACACCCTTGTCCATTTCTATTACCCACCTGGGGCAATCAGGTTTATTCATCACCCCAAGACTGTACACAAGCCTCTCAGGCTTCATCAAAAGTGATGGATCAGGGTACATATCCCTTAAAGCTCTCATTCTGTCCTGCCCTCCAAACCCTTGTCCTCTTCTCTCAAGAACTCCTCACCTTCCTGAGCCACCCTCTGATGCCAAAGAGGACTCCACAAGCTCTTCTGTTTTGCTTTTAACAAATTAAGTAGTCACTGGCATGGGTTGATATATGTGGTGTCCTTGCAGAGCAGAGTAGAAGTTACTTCACTCAATTGCCACAGCAGCCCTCCTAGTCTGGATGTAGCATCTCCAGAGTTTCTTTCTATTTTTATGAAACCTGGAAACAGTGAGTTCTTCTCCACCTTTCCTCCCATTCTCACTCCTACACAACAGTGTTTAATCTCCCTCCTTCACAGCACAATCAAGCTCACTGCATGCTGCCTGTCTGACGTAAGTCTGGTAAAGGGTTACCAAATCAGTCAGGGGACTGGAGCTCAGCACATGCAAGGGGAGGCTGAGAGCTGGGTTTGTTCAGCCTTAAGAGGCTCAACAGAGGAAACAGCCTGAATCATCTCAGGGACAGATGGCGATGGGACAGGAAGCAATGGACCCAATGAAAATCCCAATTAAACAGGAAAAAAAATTCCTTCTCTGTAGAAATGCAAAACTTGATGGGAGAAGGCCCAGTATCACCTGATTCTGTTGGATGTATGTTGAGTGAAGGTTGAACTAGATGACCCACTTCTGATTTAAACTATTCCGTGATTTTATGATTTCTTTTACCATGTCAAAAACTGTACATTGCCAGACTCCATTGGGAAAGTGCCTAATTAGGAGCAGCAGCAGAACAGGCAATGGGAGATGCATTGTAATTGCATTTGCACTGCTGTCAGCACTGGAGCATGTTCTATACCAAATATGATAAAACAGCAATATAAAGTCCAATTTTTGAGGTTGTGGGGAGTCATGAACCATATGAATGGATTTTACTCATCATTGTGCTTCTTGATGTTTTACACAGTGGGGAAAGAATGAGCCTTTAGTAAAGTCCAAAGAAAACTCATCCCTGTCCTGTAACAGTTGCGTCCCTGTTAAGACATTTCTGCCTATAACACTACAATTTGCATTCTCTAGAGCTGTGCTTAAGGTTCACCACAACATTACTGGTGTTTTTTAGAGTTTCAGGTTATTGAGACAGTAACAATTTTGTAAGTCATACTTTGAAATACACTGCTTGCTTGTAATTTGGTTATTACTTTTCTGCAGCTCATAATAAGTTTAGAAATGGGATTGGTAAGATTTTTTTTATGGTTAAAAAAGCCTTCAGGAGTTATATTGATAGTAAAAGAAACTCAATAATATTAATACTAATCTTAAAAAGCTTTCTATGATTTGTTGATATAAAAAGCCTCTCAAAGATTTTAACTGAAAAAATCCTTTACAGTGAGATTTTAATGAACATAGCATGAAAAGGCTCTGAACATAAACTGATTTTTGATTTGATTTTCTGCATTAATAACCTCAGTTATTTAAATGCAGGATGTTCACTTTCAAGAAAGCTGTACAGTGCCCAATACACAATGGAAGATACTTTTTAATCTGGCACAAGGGAGACGTCAGTAAGACTGAGATCCAGCAGAGAAGCAGGCAGTGGTAGAGCAGGTGTTGTCAGCCTAATGGGGAACAAGGGCATGAAAAAGGCACCTGTACGGGGTCGGAAAGCAGGGAGAGTCTCCAGACAGGCATTCACTCCTACCTGCTCAGAGTGACACCTGACTCTGGGCATAGGCAGCTGCCATTTGTGCATCTTTGCATGTAGTAGTCATTATTTGCAACAGACACAAAAATAGGCACAGTCACTTTGTTCTCCAGAGCGCTGTTGGTAGCAGTCATCTTGCAGAGACTGCGGCACGAGCCCTGGGTGCTCCGGGTCAGCTGCCTGGGCTCCAGCCCTGCCTCTGTGGGCAAAGCACCACGGCTGCTGCTGCAGGGCCTCGGGAGGAGCTGCAAATCCTGCTCTTGTTGGTGACTCCTGTACAACCATATACATCTAAGACAAAATAAGGATGTAGGTTGGCCACCAACACCTATTTATGTCCTTCATTGCACGGGGTGGTGGTAGGAAAACAGTCAGAGAGACACACCTCCTATTTTTAACCCATCCATTGAATTTTTTGTACATGGTGCACTGCTTATTTCCTTTATGAATCACAGCCTGCCTTGGAGACTGTTTATTTACCTGTTTGATTTTTAAAAGGAGAGGGAACCAAGTGAAAATGGCACTGAGCAGAGAACAATAGGCTGTGTACTGAGAGAGAGAGAAAAAGAAAACTTAAGGAGAAGATGTCTTAATCTTGCAGTGAATATTTTTCAAAACGAGAAAATAATGCACATTAGCAGGAATAAATTCCACTTATTTCCTCATAATTTCATTAGGAACTGGTATTTATACAGGATAAATGCCTTGAGTAGATCCATATAATGCTTCTTTTAATTTGCTTGCATTACATTTCTATTACTCTGGGTTTGTCATCAACAAACAGAGTGCTCAGAAAGCAAGACAACTCGAAATAATGATTTAGCAGCAACTAATTTGTATATATACAAATAGAATCATTCCATCAACTTTAAATTATGTAAAAGAAGTTAGTTAAAAGCTTAGTGAATTAGTTAATAGCTAGTGCTACATAAGTAAGGAAAGCAGAAAAGTTTCTTACATCTAACTTTGTCCCAAACATTCCATCAAACAAAGGCATTTTCTTAATGATTAAAAAGCAAAATTAATGATCCATATTATTGAGGCAATACAAGCTTCTCAACAGAGGCTGTTAATAGCTTCCCTGAGTCGCTCGACCCACAGCATCTCACAGCACTCGCCAAGCACCAACTGCCACAGGTCCCCTACCACAAATCCATCACACCCTCTTGGAAAAGAACCGCTGCCTCCCGCAGTCCTGAACACAATCCTGCTAATAATGTGGAATGCAGAGATGGCGGCTGGGTATGCAGGAAGCCTGCATGGCAGTTTTGGGAGACCTGGGCTGCCCGGCTCCCTGGGCAGAGCCCCGCAGGGCAAGGAGCTGCTGGCACAGGCACACAGCAGAGAGCCCCTGGGAAAGCAGCTGCTGCCCCAGTGCTCGGTGCTACGGGCTCCTTCCCACAGCTCCCAGTGGGACACGGCACGGTGCGTAGGGTGCTCGTGAGAGGCGGTGCTGGGCAGGCGAAAATGCAACAGCTCTGCCGAGGGCCAATCCTTCACTTTTCTTTCACCAGCCTTTTATTGCCCCCTAAGTATGGTTAATTTTGTGAAGCCCTTTGAGGCCCTTTGGGAAAAGGGGCTCTATGAGAACTAGATCCTGAGCAATTTCAATCCTATTTAGAAGGGAACAAGTCAAGCCCCCCTTCCAGATTCCTCACGTCACGGTGTGCCTTGAATACTGATGTGCAGCCTCTCACGCTGGTTTGCTCAAAGGCTTGAGTAAGTGAACAGAACAAGGAAGCGCTTTACTCATGAGAGCGAATATGGGGACAAAAGTATCATCCTCATGACAGCAGGAATGTGGTGGCCTTTTAATCGCACTTGCTTTCCCTGAGATGCTGTTGCCTTCTTTTACCTGCAGGCACTTGGCACAGTGAGGAAAAGCATCACATGGAAGAAAAACACTTGGAATGATATTGCATCTATTCTTCTCACTGAGCTACGAGGACTGTATGATCTAGTCGCCCCTGCTAATTTCAGGGGGTTTGGACTAGATGACCTTTAAAGGTCCCTTCCAACCCCAACTATTCCATGATTCTATTTATACAGATTATGACCTTTTCCTAGCACTGTTTACTATAGTAAAACAGATGGTGCACAGTTTCATTCTGATCCAACACTTTGACCCATCTTTTTGACATGCCAGAAAACGGGACCAGAGTGTGATTCTGAATTCACTAAAAGTTTGAGCTGTTGCCACTCTCAAAAAATAAAAGAAAGAGTATTTGCATAAGGATGCATCTTCCAGTTCCCTGTAAGTACAGTCCACAAGGGACACTTTTAAAATCACATTTTTGGAAAATATTTTTTTTCTCCTTTAACAAGTTCTTATGCACAAGTTGGTAATTGGAATGTAAGTCACTTCCAGGATAAACAAAAAATATAATGTGAGAAGCAGCTGAGCAGATGATCCTCTCATTGTATCCCACTGTATTTCTGCTGAAATACTATGATTCCTTATGCACTTTAACATTTATTACATGTTATATTTCTGAGTTCCCCATTACACTGGGCATTCCAAGATCTCTTTGACCAATATACACAGATTAAATGGCAAAAGATTTCTGAGAAAAAGAAATATAATTCAATAATTGTTTAAAAATCGCTGTAATTTCAAGCTATATAGACAAGGATAAACATTCAGGAATGTTAGGAGAGAGAGCTAAAAGTGTAAGGAAAATGTTTGCTTAAATTTTCCAGCACTAGCACTTCCATCTTCTCTACAATACTCAAAAGACAGAGGAGGTTCCTAGTGAGACAGTATTGAAGCAACAAATCGCTGGTCTGCCATGGTCAAAATAAAATCATATAAAACCATATCTCATGTTCCTAATTACTGGAATGGAAATGACTACGTTCTGAGTGCAATCCAGAGACTGGGGAAGTGTCCTGCCTACAAACTGTAATTTTGCTGAAAACACTATGTTCTTTGGATACATCTGCTGGATAAACTCTCCATTTTGAGTGACATAGGAAAACCTTCTTCTGTTTTGCTTTTCCAACTGAATAAAATGTGAAGACAGACATAAACAGCCTCTGAAGCACACATCGCCTTAAACTCAAAAAAGTGGTGTTACCACTACTTGAGAAATTAATTTCACATTTTCAAACAGAGATGTATCGCTGCCTCTGTATGGAAGCATTAAATGAAAAATTTATTTTAGAATCAGCTCCATATCACCACTAACACTTTCAAGGCATGTTGCAAATGTAATTTTCTGCAATAGCAAGACTATTTAAGTCATGTAACTGCATAATTAGGGTCTCTTCTGGCTCATCATTACAAGAGACTAAATAAGATTAAAACATGACTTGATTTTTATCTACTTTTTCTACTTTGTCACCTGACATTTCTTGGTGACTATTAATAGGACAGATAATAAAAAGGTTTTGTTCCCCTCTTCAGTAATAGCCATTGCTAATTTCCATTACAAGTTGTTTTCCTCAGGCTTTGGAAAAAAGAATTGCAATGATAATAAACAATTTATTTCTGTGAACAGCAAAACCTTGACTTTGCAGCTGACAATAAACAAGTAAATATTTTCCTTTAGCAAGGAAAAATTGAAAAATGTCAAAACAACCTTAGAGTGGAACCTGACCATTACCACTGATGAAGAGTGGAGACTTTTTCCATAACAGAACAGTAGCTAATTCTCCAGACATGGGAAAAATGCTGAAGTTGTTTACAGGCACTTGTGTACACAGTGAATGAATAAAAGATGTCTTGGCATTAAATATGAATCCAAAACCAGAAAATTAAGGCAAGCATCTTGAAAGCAAGCCATTAGTGGCTGATGTCTGAGATCATGCACCTGAGATCACAGGGAAGAAAAGCAGATCTTCTGTTAAAGCATTGTCCAGCGGGAAGACTATGACATAGTTGCCATCACAAAAATATGGTGGCGTGACTTGTACAACTGGAGAGCTGCAATGGATGGGTGGATCTATAATCAGACCTGTCTTTTCCTCCACACATCCCAGGCACAGGCAACCCTCTCTGTTCTATGTTTCTCATCATTTGAGTTCAATGACACAGACACAGAGACATCCACTGCCCACGCTTCCATCCCCAGCCTCTCCTGGTCCCACAGGCCAGAGCATGTATGGATTACAAGCAATAGTGGAAGATGAGACAGCCAAAAGTACAGGAGGGAGCAATTACATCCTACATAATTTAAAGGTAGTTCACTGGTATGGCTTTTCTTAATATTTGAAGAAAGAGGTGGCACCGTTTCTCATGTCACTTTCTGATGTGTATGACCTATTCTCTGGTGAGTGGCGTGTGGCAAAACAAAGAGGAAAAGCCCAGGTGACATGCAGCCAGCACAGGAACACCGAGATACGATGCCATACAAGAGGATATGCAATATTCAGAGCAGTAATCGAGGCTGTGGATGAGCTGTATCCAGGCCCCCTGGAGAACCAGTTTGCTCTATACACCCCAGAACCCATTATGCCAGGCAACAGAAGAAGGATAACCATTACCTTTATTGCTAGAATTGCAGTGTAGAAAAATATCATTAATAAGTCTAGGAGTTTTACCTGCCTGTCTCTCCCTACTGCCTTTCTGTGACTCCTGCATGCCTATTGAAGTTGCACTCACACACATACACTGAGCCAACGTGGGAACAAAGGTTATTTTAAACAAAAAGAAGACTATTACCTATCAGAACCTTGAAAGGCTACACACGAAAAACTGGAGACATGACATTACTTTTGCTGGTGGCTTCACCACTAACGTTTTTCTTACTCTCAGCCTACTAACCACTAACTTTTTTCTTACGAAAAAAGAGACACAGCCTCTTGCAACACCTATCCTCGTGACATCTGGTTTTAATACAGGGCTTTCCACCTCTAAAATTCCTGCTGGTATTGTTAAATCTGTTTTCAAACAGGGAGACTGAAACCTATTTCTGTCCCAGTTATCTGCTTCATTCCTTTCTTGGAGGTTCCCATCCTGCTGCACAGTTCAGCTGCTGCAGGATGGACAGCATATATTCCAGCCCCACAGCTACCTGGACACCACCATAGTTTTTGAAACAGCTCCTGGTATATGTAATTTCGTTTTACAGACTGGCAGTTTAGATCCGTGCCAATTGTCTTAGTGCCTGTGAACTACAGCTGTTGAGCAGCTGCTAGACATGGAGCAGCAGGGAGAATCAGAAGGGACAGGATGGGCTGCCAGGGACAGAATCCACTACAGACATCTCTGCTTAGAGAGCAGGAGTCATGAGGAGCATTGGTCAACAGAGAGCAGCAAATGCTTCACTCAGGTGGAGATTGCCAGGCACCTCACATCTAGTCACATCAGTGCATGTGGTGGCCCAGACCTGGCCATCAGTCTTCCCAGCAGGGCTGTAAGATTGAAAGACTTCCAGCAAGAGCGAAAAAAGAGACACAGCCTCTTGCAACACCTATCCTCTTCAAAAGCAGGCTAACATGGTCAGCTCAGCTTTCAGTTTGAGTATTAGCAATAGCAGTAAGGGGACAGTGACTGTGCTTTAATTATAAGAAAAGCCCAGTAAGCTGTTCTCTCTTTAAATATATCCTCCTACACCACAAACAGCTTTACTTTAACAGAAAGCACATTAGATCCTCAATGGAAACACAGCAGAGCTTGGACTGTGGGAATACAGCTGCTAAGCAACCTTACCAACATCCTGTCTACACAGCACTGTAGCTGTGAATAATTACTCCTCCATGTAACCCTTGCCTTTCTGTCACTGCTCTTCCACAGCTGTATACTCTTGTAACTGCAAATGGGCCCAAACCAAACTCCCAGAACTAAAATTATTCTCAGATTTAAGGAAATCTGGCAGGAAATCCAAACAGGTGTCTGCCCTCTCTTGCTACAATTGGATGAAGTGGAGGGCTAAATATAATCAATCAAAACTTTCAAGACTGTGTTTCTGTCTCAGATTCTGTGGTTCAAGCCAGTCTATACTAATTTTATTACTCTGATCTCTACCGACAAAAAAACAACCCATAAACAAAACAATTTTACCAGATTTTTAAAAATACTTTCAAATTATTGACAGAAATTAAGACATTTACTGCATTCACTGACTAGTCTCCTATCCTCCTGGATATTGAGCTAGTGCTGCTTTGTAGGAGGAGCAGATTTTATTTCACAACTGAATGAAAAAAACCCAGCCAACACAGTGTTTGGGGTAAAAGAATGAACCACTGCCTTCTTGGCACATCTCCATGTTAACAAAAGAAGTGAGCATTGCCCAACTTTACCTCGTTGTCTGCTAGGCTGCCCAGAGATTTACTTCCAAAGGATCTTGGTCTATTTAAACTCCCCAGATTAGGAACTGCACAAATTTAAAAAAAAAAAGATTTAATAGAAAGACTAGAGACTGCTGACTGTGCTTCAAAAGTACTCAGAAAGCTGTTTGCTTTGTAAAGTAAATTTGATATGTTACAGTATTAAGACATAGTGAAGCTACATTCCTGAAAATGCAAAATTTAATCTGTCACTGGAATATTGCATCTCTAATTAATATATCATCATACTATTGGATTATATAACTAATAGCTATTAGTAATATATTAATAATATTAAATTACAAAGATTGAAACATCTAATATTGGAGGAGGTAATATTTAGAAAAATAAGTGTCTAGAACTGAATCTCATGTGGCATTATGAGGTAGTTGGGAGATATATTTACTCTGCAGAGTTTTACCCACAAGAAATATTATTCCAGATCTTAGAAATTACAATCTCAAGACAATGATTTCCCATCTTTTCTAAATATGTGGGACTGAAAATTTTCCATGGGGACTGAGGGTTCCAGTAGAATGCAGTATAGCCAAGTGATAACAACTTTGATTTTCCTCCACACCTGTCACAGAGCCCTAAGAAAGCATCAGCAGAATCCAGCAGTCTAAGCACAGATTGAAAACCCCCTTCTCTGAACTGTAAACATCAAAGTAGGCATATCTCTTGCCTAGGCAGCAAGGCAACTGACTTCAGGAAAGAAAACAGTCTTGAGGCTGAAGAGCAGGAACATTTTGAGAATGAGACAGTCTGCTTTCTGACTGCTGGCAGGCCATTTAACTTCTCTCTTATTATGTGTCTGTCCAAGGTCAGCAAGTGGCCTAACTGCCAAAGCCATCAGCCATCAATGCAGGAGTAGATTTACAAAAAAAAAATGAAAAACACTTGCAGTTGGATAGGGCCATGATATTTTACCTTCACCAAAAACTTCTTGTCTATATTTCTTTCTCTTTCTCCCGCACTAGAAATGTGGGATATCTCATACATAAAATCATCACAACCAGATTCCCATGGGCTCACACACCCAGAGCAAGGAGGAATAAAAGCACTGCACACACCAAAAGGAAATCACTGCATTTTCTCCCTCACAACTTCCATACATGTCCCTGATCCATCAGACAATATGCACTTATTAAAGATCACTAGCACCAGCTAAAACATTGAATGTTAATCTCGGGAATGACTCTGTTGTTCAAGAGCTGAGAACCAGCTTACATAGAATCATAGATATGTTTAGGGTTGGAGAAGGCCTCTAAGATCATCTAGTTCAACCATTAATCCTATGAATAATTTTTATATTAAAACAATAAACCCATCCTTTTTCCCCCTAAGAAGCTAAAAAGCTCTATAACTACTCTACCTTTGGTCTTGGAGCAAATTTTTATATTTTTAGCTCTCACAGCATAAGGCACATGAATGTTTGTATTACATGTTCTATTTTCAATGCAGTTTACAAAAATCAATTCATACACACACTACTGCTGCAAGACAGGAAACTACCTGTTTCATCCCATCACTGACATCCAAAAAATCAGTACTAGCCAGGTGTTATCTCGTCTATGTGCATCCGGGAGGGTTGTGTTACTCTAATGAAACTGATTTTAATAGTCTATTTAAGTGTGTCTAATTTTTCCACGTAGGAAAGGCAGGTACCTCTCCATCTATCTGTTTATATGTACATGGCCATCCGGTAATGAGGGAATAAAATGCATTTTCTTCCTGAACGATGCCCTCCACACACAGTCCTGGGTGAAGCATGAAGTTGCAGAGAATTCACTAAGAGTTATTTGGTAATTATTAAAGCTGAGGAATACAAAGGGCCTGAAATGAATGAAAACACAACTGTTTACCCTTAACAGAACACTCAGCTTCTGGGGAGGAAAATGCTCCATCCTAACCATGTCTGCTGGGAGCATGGCAGCTTTATGTTCTGTGGGGCTGCGTCACTCCTCTCCTCTCTCTCAAACTGGTTCCTAGCTACTTGCCCACAAGTCATGGGGAAGCCCCCAGACATTCTGGTTGCCTATACATGCAGTGTCAAGGTCCAATTGGTCAGATTTTGAGAGCATTGTTCCAGCAGTCTTGCCAGATATTTTCCTTGGTGTCTATGCAGTAAGGTTTTGGCAGTAATTAGCAGGGTTGCTTTGCAATTTTGTGTTGTATAAAACTTTTGTTATGACCTTCATTTGCAATAATCTTAGCATTCAATAAAAAAGAATGTTAATGAAAACATGTTTATGAGGGATTAACATAGCAAGAAATATAAAAATGCTGTGTTGTTTTAAAAAATTACTAAATACTTTTCTCATTACTACCCTAATTAGAATATTTATTCTAAATTATTTATACTGACCTGAGCAAATCTAGCTCTTAAATTTAAGCTGCACTACTAAATGTAATAGCAACATTATTAACAGAGTGCTTGAAGTTGCGTGCCTCATACAACACAGTGGCAATACTCTTCTCTGCTGTTTTACTGCTATGTTCACTTAGCACATGAAATTTGGGGGCCTTTGTACTAGAAGTGTTAGGGGTTTTGGTCCCTTCCTCTTTTTCCACTCCCTTTATAGGCAATTCCCCAGCCAGAAAGAAGGCACAAAGAAAATCAGCTGTAAGGACAAGAGTCAATGGCAGAGCAACCCTGTCCCTTCTAGGGACAAGGTTCATCCTGCAGGATATTTATTGAGCCACTCTGTTGTGTACTACAGAAACGTTCTGTAGCTTGATGTACCCTGGAGGGGATGGGTATTTAGGGAATGGTTTTAGGGTTTTTATTAAATCTATTACCTGGCAATCCACAGTTGTGGAGGACAAAAGTTCTGAAGATTCACGGGAATGTTCCAGCTGCATGCTGTGTAAATGTAAATTTCACTTCTCAGCCTTTACTAGCTATCATCCCATTAGCAAAAGTGTCCATTTAGATTTCATTTGTGTTGAGCCTTTTAAACATCTGTCTTATGATGTTCAAGATTTGGTATGGTCCATGCTCAAGAACTCACTGTTACCTCTCACTTATGTTAACTATGTTAACTCACTTTGGGGTTTATGATTAAAGGTTAGACCACATGGTGAGGTGGTAGGGAGAATACCTGGAGGTGTGGACACTTTTATTTGAAAAGAGACTGACTGGTGTAGGATGTTTATCTTAGGAAAGAATAAACCAGACATGATAAACAGATATGACCCAGTCAAGCATCTGTAGTGCTTCCTTTAGTGAAGTTCAGCAGTCCCAGCTGGTGTGTTAGGGAGACTTATTAGAGCTTTTTCTAGTCTTTCTGGCTGGATGGCCAGATAATTTAGTTGTAACAGTACTTGTAAAACTGAACTCAATGCAAGTAGTGGCTATTTCAACTCTTTTATTCCCTCCCATGAGTGCCAAACAAAGGGAAGAAAATTAAAGGACAGAAAAAGCAAAGCAGCTCTTCTCAAGGCAGGCATACTTTAGAAATATATACTTAAAAACTTCTTTAACACAGTGCCAGAGAGTAAGAGACACAGCCAGGCCAAATAGACTAAGGGGATGTTTGCTACCACTGTCTATCCTGCAAGCATATTCAAAGTCCCTTGAGAAAGAAAAATTTCATGTATTCTCCTTCCTAACCCTGCACCACAGAGCAATAGACAGGTCGCTGGTTCTGGCATCTTTCAATGGAAATTCAAAACACTGCAATTTTCCTGTTTACATTACAAAGTTAATCATAAAATTGATACAGCCTGAATACTAACAGAATGGTTTGCTATGTTTTATACATACCATGCATTTTAATCAAATGATCACCTCTCTATACATTTTCTGCTACTTCCAGTGCCTTGATTTATATCTCTGGAAACTGTCTGCCTGCCTACCCTAGACCAGAATAACACCAAAAACCCCCAAGTATTCCTGATTATTTGAATATTGCTTACAGTATTTTTGCTTGCATTAGGTTTGCTAATGTAAACAACTTAAATAAACCAATTACTCCAAAAGGCTTTGTTGCCTTGTTACACAGACTTCGAGAGTAGTAAAGGCAAAGGATGGAAGCAAGAGTTCAGAGTGCTCCAAATCAGGGGCTACAGTGTTAAAATGCCTGACATTGCTCATGCCACAGGGTCTTTATCCAGTTGAGCATTTCAGCTTCATACAGGGAGGTGCACCTTCAGCTGTTCCACTTACTTATAACACATCAACAAAACTGTCCCGTGCTATCACATTCTCCCAGGACAGATATCCACACTCACAGACTATGGAATATCTTCTGGAGGTCTATTTACAACAGGTAATGTAGCATGACTTAGGGATTTTGTCAGGGGAACATACTGTCTCTGGACTCATAATGCTCAGGAGGGCTGGCATTAGTCTTGCTGACAAATCTGAAATGAAGTGCAAACCTCCCAGAGGAGGTGCCAGGGGAAGGCATGTGCTCTTAGTGAAACTGGGCAGGATACAGGCCTTCCTCCAAGATCACCACCCCAGAAGTGAAATGCCAGTTTTACAGCCAGTAAGCTGGTGAGCAGTATTTCATTATGTGACATTCTGCAGAGAAAATTAGCAAGTAATACACAAATATAAAGAGGGTTTTCCTTTCAGACAGTGACTTAAATGTGTCAATGACAGTGACTGAAACTGTTTTCTGACTGACCTGAAATTTAACATCAGACTAAACTGATCTGCTAAGGCATCAGTGTCAGGATAACATATGGCTCTGCAGTGTGCAGGCTACCCCAAGTGAAAACAGGGGGTGGACTAGAACATTACAAAGCCATGGTCCTATAGAAAATACTTCTTTAAGCCATTTAGTGGGGTTTAGGCTGTGTGTAACTCTGTCACAGAGTTAACTATTAAAAAGACGACAGTTTTAGGCACTGCCCTGAAATACAAGACTATAAAATGCAAAACAGGTGAACTTGCCATCTGGAGTGGTGAGAGCTGAATACACAGGCACTTGCTACATTTAAAATGACAGCCCAATCCACAGGAGGAATTACAAGGAGAACAAAGCGGCCAAATGCTCTTTTGATCGCTACCTTGAATTTCCTAGTTCCATGTGCCCATGTTTGCCTACTCTCAGGTAAGTGCTGGGTGTGCAGTGTGACGGTTAAAAGGCCAGGGCTATTTTTAGCTGTGTACACATTGCAAGGCAGCAGAAATGTAGGGCAATTCACACCAGCACAGCACAGCACAGCACAGGCAATTCTTGCCTGAGAGCATGCAGCCCTCTAACTGCAGCTTGAACAGAGAGGGCCACAGTCCCAATCAAGAGCTGGTTTATAATATCTCCATATCAAAATCTAGTGCAAATATATATGCCCTCCAACACGAGCAGCCAAGTGGAATGGATGTTTTCATCTGGGGCTCTGTTTAAGCAGCCAAAGGGGTGAAACAGGGTTGCTCCATGACCCTCACAAGCAGCTTCCCTGCCTTTTTGACCTGAAAAAATTAGTTCTGACCGATCTGTTTTAAGTTCCGCATTGTCTCTTGCTGAAGGTTCATGCAGAATGCAGAGGGATCCTCAGAAGGCAGATCAACATCCACTTCAGTCTCCTCACCTACAGATCAGCAGCCAAGGTGAGGGTTCAATGACACAGGCTTTGCCAAGCCCAACTGAACAGGGGCCCGGGCCAGCTCTAGAACATTTTGGGCAGCAGGCTAGCTAGAGGCTTGCTAATTTGTTGACTGTCCATAATAGAGGGTCTTTGTACACTTTTCCTTCCCATAAAGACATTTTGGGCACTGTTGTCATATTCTGAGACCTTATGATAAGTTTTTCCAGTGTTTAGGCACAGAGGTTGCTCTGAGCTGCAGTGGAGCTGTCATTCTACATGGAGTAGCACATAGGAGAGTCAGCAGTAATTTTTCGAGTGGTTTTGGGCAATGAAGCAGCTTTTGCTGCTGGGAGGAGAGAGGAAACACAGATGTGACCACAAGCTGGTCCTTGGAGGTGCCACATTAAGTTTGACGTCAGTGCAGAAGACGGCCTAGAAGGAGGGTAAGCATGATAGCACCAGGAGAGGGAGCTGAGCCCTGCAAAGACAAGGCAACATCAAATAAACCATCCATGCACACTTTGTGCACCTCAACAGGCGAAGGAAGAACTGTTGTTTGGGGTAGAGCTAAAAACAGTGAGATGCAGCCAGCAAAACAAAAACATCATTAAGGCTGAACGTTAGGAGATGTCTAAAATGATGAGTAAGTGGCACACTTAAAGTGAAAACACAAAACCAAAAAAAAATAAAAATGATGTGCCTGACCTGCCATTTTACCATACTACAAATTCTGATTTAACTGCAGAAATATATGTTTCAGTTAAGTTAAATGGAGTTCCCACGGAGTTATTAACAGAAAGGCTCAGGGTGAGAGGTGATGGCTTAGCTACCTCTCAGTAACTGTCTGCAGATTATTTAATGTCTGTAATGTGCTTTAAAGATGAAAACCACTGAGTGCTTAGAAAATTAGAACAAAAAAAAAATTCCCCAACAGTGGCATCTATTAAATTACAAAATAACCTCTCCAGGGAAGCCTCAGAAGTACTGTCACTAAATAAATTTAAAACTGAACAGCTTGAAATGTGTTTATTATAGGAAAGAGACCTGCATTTGCCCCAAGGAAAATAGATGAAATGTCCTAAGGCTTCAATACTCTTTTATCTCCATTTTTTTATCACTCTTCCCTGATGCACAGGGGAGGAAGATGATTATTTAAACTCTTTTTCCCCCTCTGGAGCTGTCTGGTGAAATGTGCTGACAGGTACTATCCATCGACTGTGTATTCCAGGTAATTCACAAGGCAGGCAAGCACGGGGGCCCATATTCCTTGACAAAAAGCAAACGCATGCTGGAGGAAGAGGCAGCTTCTCTTTGAGACCAGGACAAGCTGACAGCCTTTGCCATTTTCAAGGCAGACCAGAAAAAATGTTACCCAGACACATATCTAGACAGATGCACATAGCAAGCAGCAAGCAACAGTTTAGTCAATCCTAGACTGTCATGGGATGCTCAGAACAAAAGGAAGAGGCAGCCTTCTCTTTTTCCTTATGGTCCTACTGCATCTGATCTATATAAAAAGAGAAGCTCTCTTCCTATCACTGACAAGAACCAAGACTGAGGTTGTTCATATTGCCAATGGCAGAAGGAAGGTTGGGGGCAGGAGAAAGGGAAATGGGAACTTAAAGAGCAAAGTCAGCTGGTGGAAGAAGGGATTCAGACAATGCCACAGAAACAAGAAGCTCAGTTGTTTTGGCTCTGATTTCCCATTAGCTCAAAGCTACATTCCTGTCTGGGATGGTTACATATTGCAGTCCCCATGCTGTGGGCACCTCACCTCACAGTTGTATGTGCCCTAAAATCTCTGGAGTGGGCCAGAGGCTCCAATGAGGTTTATTATAGCCTCCAGGTAAGGGCTGCCTCGAGTGCCCTGTGAGCCCTGAGAGGTACTCTCAAGTCTGGAGCAGGATTCCCGAGTCACAGGGCAGCTGCCATTACGGTGAGTACCAATTACACTGGAGGAGGTCCCTTTGGTCGTGTGACGCGAGGCTGAGCTGTGGGCAGCCCTTTGAGGACATTCAACTCCTGTCCACCAACAGAACTGTTCTGCAGCTCAGCAAGAACGAGAGGTGACACGGGGGCAGACACTGTCTGAGGGAGGGAGCTGTGATCCTACATAGAAGATGCCATCAGCAGCAGGGAAGATAAAATGCACATTTTTTCTTAACTTGTACACAGCTTCAATACTTCTATTAAATTACATTTTCTTTCATTATTTGATCATCTGTAGGTTTTTGTAGCAAATGGGAAGTACAGCAAAAAATCCAGAAATAATTTAATGCTCTTGCTAAGAGAAGTGGAGTATACAAAAATTTTTTTAAGTGTACACACATGGATCCTCAGCATAATTATGTTACTAGAAAATTGTCATCTCTGCTTAGCAGTAAAGGGCCCATATTTTTTCCTCTGCATTCAGCAAGATGTCAGATGTTGTACAGATATTCTTCAGACATGAAGATGTTTGCAGGCCACATAAACCTTCAGGGCAGCAGGGAGAAAGAAAAATATAAATTGAAACTCCTCAAATGATGTCCTCATTTCCAGCTACATTCTGTAGGCCAGTTGGCAACACACGGAATCAGGTAAGAGTTTATAAACTCCATTTCCAGAGACAATCAGACAAGTAGTTCAGAGGCAGGCAGGAACGAAAGACAGCAGTCACTTCATGCAAGATACTTTGGTACAACCTGCTACTAATGAAATTTTGCTATGCAGTATCAGCAGTAGCTAATGAGGATGGCTGGCCACTGTCTCACCTTGGTTGTTAATGTTCATGGGCTTTTAAAGTAAC
The DNA here is from genome assembly GCA_013397915.1 of Daphoenositta chrysoptera. Lineage (NCBI taxonomy): Eukaryota > Metazoa > Chordata > Aves > Passeriformes > Daphoenositta > Daphoenositta chrysoptera. Next base: position 2,039,115 of record VZRO01003713.1, read on the forward strand.
TTACCCAGCCCTGGAATTTGCAAACAAGTCATATGCTGTTGGTAAATCCAAATCTCCCATCACTGCTTGTCCTACTTTCTGGGCCAAAGTCCCAGTACTGCAGTACAAAGTTGCAAGCCAAGTATCATAATTCAGGGAAGAAATCTGAGCTGCAGCTCACAACCCAAGATGCTTACAAGGGGAATATTTGATGTGGAAAAAAAAATCTCACATTACAAGATCTTTACAAATTTGACATCAAAAATCAATCCAGAACTCTACTTCTTAGAGTACTCAGGTACTCAAAATGCTTATTTCACAGTGTAACTGTGCAGGATACAGGTTTATCTTAATGGAAAATTACTTGATAGCAAAGAGCTGCACTATGAGAATTAGAACCAAAGTTTCATTTGGAGATCTCTTTATATTGAGTAAAATTTGTCATTAAAATTCATCAAGTGAAAATTTCACTACCAGCAAATTTGACTGATGTACTAGAAGATTTTTCAAGAAGTATATTTAAACTGAACTAGAAAATTGGGATATATTCCAATAAAACCACCAGATTGTTGTAAATTACATACAAAATTTTTTTTAATTAGAGGCTTGTTTTATGATAAGTTATGTTAATATTCATACTTGCTCAGGGAAAATAAAGTCACAGTACATGTGCCAAACCTCATTACAATGGCATATGATTCAAATCATATTCTAAAAATAACAAATCTTGGTTTATTGCAAGTTTCTTGTAGCATATCCATGTTACAAGGCAAACCAAAATACGACATATTATATTTTGTGTACAGCCTCATGAAATAACTGAATGAAATATTTACTGTATGTAAAAGATAAATCAATAACAAACAACTTCTCAGCTTTTTTTCTTAATAACCAGTGATCCATGCACCTTCCTTTCCTTCAAAAACATAAGGTGTAAATAACTTTCCCCAAATCTTATTGATGTACTGATAGCAAACAGGCTGTGCAAAAGATTCATATTTGACTGAAACAGCTAAATCATAGAAATGCCTTTTCAGAATTTTATGACGTTGTTTCACCTCCTACAGATCAAACAAGCAATTCATTTTCTTGTAAACAAATGGCTAAGGAAAGCACGTAGGATTGACTTCGGGAATTTCTGAGCTATTTCCCATATTTTCCCCATAGCTTTTTGCTTAGAATTCTCTGTGTGTGATGACAATCTTTTTAGGAAGGCATTTGGATGCACTTTGTTCAAAAGTCCTGGTATGGCCAAAAGGAGACAACTTATAAGCAAAGCTGTTACTCTCACTGAATCTTCAATTTGAAATCACTCAACTTCTTTAATTTGCAATCACTCAATATTAATCTTTGTCTAATTATTACAGAAAAAAAGAGGAGAGTGGTATTAAGTCTCGATAATGATAAAGGTGAAACTGGAACACACATCTCATAGTACCTTTATGTCTTCTCCACTTTACACTCACCTTACCACTGCCCACCTTGATCCTAAGGTGGCTGGCCTCTCACCATATATGAGTTTATATACACTGGATCCTTTGTTACTCCTAAAAGCAGTTTCACCCAGTGGTCAGGTCTGCCTTTATTCAACCATTAGTCATCGACCATTGATGTGTTGTTTATAGCTCTGGGGGCTCAAGTGTCATCCCATGCCCTCTACTGACACCTCAGATCTGTACTCCTCTGCAGTGCATCCAGTAGCTTTCCTTGTGAGGCCTGTGCCTTGAGACCACGTATATAGTCCTCTACACCACATCATTTTGCTAGGGCCCTGCATCCTTCACTCCACATAAAACAACCACTTGTTACTCTCAGCTAAATTAAAATTAAAATTATGGTTGAATCACACAAAGCTAAGCAAAAGCAGAACAAATTGTCTAACAGTCACCTGGTCATTAGGAAATTGCTGTTCCAGCTAAACAAGCTAAAGCAAAGCCCTGGACAGGCCAAGACAAGCCCAGACAAAGCCTTAAGCCCCGAGGCCTTACAGAGCTCCTGCAGACCCTCTGGGCTGTTCCAAACAACAGCAATGTGTGTTATCATGAGTACAGTAAATACTGAGCTACAGGGCTACACAAAGTTTGGGTGCATGGGAGCCTACGAATGTAGACCATCCTTGTAAAGCTCTATCACACAGTCCCAGTGCCTCACAGCCAGAGGAGGGAATTTGTGTCAACCAGCCTCCTCTTTGTAGTCACTTCTGTCTCACTTGGAAGTAATTGACTTCTCCTAACCAACAGTTGTATCTATCCTGACCCAGCCAACTGGAGACTCTACTGTTTCCTTCCTACCTTGATGAAATTCAGCCTGCTTTAAAGATGGAAATGCTTATAAGATTTCTTTTGCTGGTTACTGGCTTTTCCATGAAATTTAGCCCAGGCAAGAGCATACAGGGAAATATTTCTTTCTCTGCCCAGAGGAGCAAGACCTGGCTTAATACTGAGCCATAAATGGGACCATAGACCTAGGAGCCAGTTTAATTTGGTTCTATTCCCAGTTCTTCAGCAGTTCCTTGCATGACCTTGAGGAAGTCACTGGTAATCTGTGACAAGAGCTGATGCTTCTGCTAAACGGAGGCAGTATTGTCCCTTAAGCTGTTATGCCAAAGCAGCTCGACAGCTAGAGATAAAATATGACATTTAAATGCATGCTACTATTTTATTATCCACAAAACTCACCTCCAAGCCAATTTTGTCATTTCTGACACAGGCCCTTTTAACATGCACTGAAACACTGCATCAGGACTGAATGCCAGATCCCAGTGAACACTCACCTGAAGCAAACACTGCATGTATGGCTGCAAGAAAGAAGCTGCCCTACCTTCCTTGATCCCACTTTCAGCTGCAACACAATTGCACTCTGGAAGCAAGCATTGGGATGCTGTGCTTTTCATCAGCATTCTTCTGGGAGAAGCCTAGAACAAAAAAAAAAACCAAAGAAACAAAAAAAACCAAACCAAAACCAAAAAAAAAAACCCAAAAGAATAAAGGCGGGGAAAAACCCATAATACTTCATGCTGTAGCTCCTTTATTTTTTTTCCCTCAGTCCTGACCTTGCTGGCTTCAAGTCAGCTTCAAAACAGCTCCTGCTGTGCAGCTCCCTATGACACTCTTAGAGCAACTCCTGTGCCTCAGAAACACGTGCTGTTTGTGCTCACTTCACTTATTCTTCATTTTAGACCAGAATGAATAGAATTTGGAAGCCAACAAAAATTCAGCTTTAACTGAAGGTTCAAGGTCACAAACACATCCAATTTAATGAATTTCCAGGGAGGATTTCCTTAAATCCTTGGCTGCCCCTATCCTGACTGATCCCAGCTCCCAATCACTCTATCATTTATATTTTGCCCTAAAACAAAACTGCAGAGATGCCTATATTCACAATTACTCCTCACTGTTCCCTATGGTACAAGTTGTCAAAAGATGCTTAGATTATCTACCCACTGATACTCGAAAAGCAACTCCTCATTAGGCCTGCAAGTGCAAGAGGAGTCTTGGAGTTAACATAGGGAACAAAACACAAGCAAAAAAAAAACCTCACAAATTTTTGTTTAACATGGCTAGACTCCCTGCCAAGCCAGTGGAGAGTTATGACCATTGCTATAAGCACTGAGATACCACCCGATCCTGTTTTCTGCAATGTACCCTGGTGCTTTATGCTGCTTCTGATGTGTGTTCTTCAGGTCTGCAAGCAATGTTAAATGTTAATGAACTTTCATGAATTATAAAACTCCCAGCAACTGCACATTAATTATTTTATATCTCAGATTTACACTGATTTTTGCAAAAGGTATTATACCTTTAGCAATTCTTTACTATACCATTTAGGAGAGATTATGTCAATAGGTGATTGTTTCTGTTAGTGATTATTCTAGAAGTAGAAATTACTGAGGAGTGTAGTTTTTACACGAGTGGTTTGCATTATAACTGTAGGCTGAGTCTAAGTCAGAGTTTTCTTAATGAAATTATTATATAAATACCCTGATGCTATTAATCTTCTCTCACTTCAGAATAAGTCTTCAACTCTTATCTTCTCTTTTTAGGGTATTTGTCATCTCCAGTTGCTCAAGTTAACCAGTTTAACCTGTGTGTTCCCAAAAGGGTCTATCATCTCAGTACAGAGACACTGACAGCACAAAAAGTCCAAACTGCAACTTCCATTCATTTTGCTCAAAACCAAACAATTCCTGAGGGCTGCTCTCGAATGGAAACAGTGCCACATGATTCAGACACTCTCATGTGTTTTTCTTTACTAGAGTTTATATAGCTTTTTCTTTCCAGAGCACTTCCACTCCTTTGCTTATGACAGTTAATGAAACCAGGCCTGCACAAGGAGAGGGCATTTAATGTTACAGCACACAGGTTACTCAGCCCATGTAACCATGTACTCTATGTGCCTGTTCAACACTGCACATTTCTAGCACTCTCTCCAGTTTATTTCTGAGTACTCCTATTCAAAGGTCTTCTATAATTAGGCCAAATACCATCAATTCATAGAGCACCATTGTTTTCCCATGTTTCAAAGGAGTTGTTCAGGGCTGTTACATACTCTGAATTGATTGAGCATGGGGATTACTTTATCTCCAGGGGAGATGATGATCAGCATTTCCCACCCAGTTACTGAACTGTCTTTACTAATTTATCTTAATAACATCTTTGTGTTTTGACTCAGAAGGAAAGAGATCAAAGCAGAGAACACGGCAGGCATACTCTCAGGATTTAAATTGGCCAGAGGCAATCAGCAGAACAAGTAAACAGCTCTTCAGCAGTCTGAAGAAAAGCCTGGCCTAACATGAACATTTCTGTCCCCCTGCAAGCTCTTGCCAGTTAGCCCAGTTGGCTTGGAAGGTCACATCTGCTGCTCGCGTTATTTCTTGTCATCATCCTATCCCTGTTGCCCTTTTTCACCCTTGAACTTCATTAATGAATAACATTACATCAGCTCTTGTGGTTCCTTAACAGGACAGCACAGAACTGTATTCCTCAATGAAATGGGCTGATCTTAAAATTACACCATGCTTCACTTTAAATCCCCGAGCCCTGGCAAGCTGAGGAGGACTCGCATGTCTGTCTGAGGTGTAGGACTCAGTCTCCTCAGGATACAATTTGGGGCTTAAAGGGTCAGTGTATTTCAGTGTTTCAACACTATCCCGTTTCACTTTGGCAGCAATAGCACACAGGAGGTGGAGGAGCCTATGTTCTGTTTGATACTTGATACGTCTCACTTGGTACCTTGCCACTCTGATGGTCCTTCCTCTATGTTCTCATCTCTCTGAGAAATTAAATTGCTTTGCTGTAAGTTGGCTCCACATCCCATCTTGAACAGAACAACCTAATCAGAAGGAAAATGAGAGAGACTGTACTCTTTGTCTTTCCACATGGAAGCCTAAAACATAATTCCAGCTTATTTTCTTGACTTTTATACTGAGAAGATAGAATTGATGCAAAGGAGCACTCCAAAATGTTCATTTTAGTTTCCATAAGAGCTTGATTTTTAAGGTGGACTTTGTTCCTAGTGAGTTCAGGAGCCAGTGCAATCTAGTTTAAAAGTGATTTTACTTTTTTTTTTTTTTAATCAATGAGCATTAGGCCTATCCTGTGCTCTCATCTTGCCCAAAGCCAGAGGTGGACAGAAGCAGCTCAAATTTAATTGAGAATCAATGCATATAAATACAAGGTCATGTCTCTGGGAACAAAAGAGACACACTTGCTGTGGAACAAGGAGTCAGATCCTGCTAAGCAGCACCTCTGAAAAGGACATAGGAAGTTACAGCAGAGCAGTGCCAGAGCAGCACCCCGGCATCATCAGCACACTGCTGTAGCAAAAGGAACACTGCTGCTACCAATTTAAAAGCACACTGAACACAAAGGGGTGTGCCATCGCTATTTGGTGGTGATGAGGCTGTTGCTGACACACTTGAGCCCAGACCTTGGCTTTGACGTACTGGAGATGTGGAAAAGGCATCCGTAGTTTGTGAGTGCTGTCAGGTTTGCAAGTCCTCTCACCTCTCCTCTCTTGCCCAAGCTTTGTGGATGTTGTGGGTGTCTTCCCTGCTAGCAGTCAACCTGTGATGCGGCCCTGCATGGGGGAACATCAGACTCTAGACATCTTTTAAAAGCTGACATTGGGCAGGTGCAGGTGTTCTTCTCCTAAATGTTTGTATGAAAGGCAGAAACCAATTCAACCAGTCCCTTCATAGCTGCTGCTAAGAAAAGAAAAAGGACAGCCAGCCCTAGCCCAAAAGAAGTGAGCAATCCTGTCTCCACAGGACTCCCTGATGAGTGCTGCGCTCCAGAGCTCTGCTGTGACACATACCTAGACAGAGATATGCTAAGCTCAACCTGGGAAGCTTTAAATGATAAACTTATCTTCCTCCTGGGTCACAGCCTTACTAGAGACTGGCATTTGAGGAGTCCTTCATGAAAAGCCTGTCACAGTGCTGGAAGGCAGCTCACAGAGCACAGGTGATGTGTGAGGAATGCAGCCCCTACAGGCCTGGGGTCAGCTCCATTCCAACACTACCTGCCATCGTGGGTGAGCCCAGCACCAACTCTAATGCTTCCTTTACAAAACAGAAAAAAGGTGGGGGGAAAGATATTTCATTTTTCTTTTATGTAGTACTGCTCTGGAAAAGCTGTCTTCTGACCCTACTGATTTTATTCCTTGCTTGCTTCCATCTTTCTTATATTCATTGGTAAAAATAGGCAAGAAAAGTAGATAACTATCTTAAAATATTCCCTTCTCAAGACCGCTTCTGACAGCTAAGAAACTGACCAAGGTCTGGCCATTGCTTTTTAACCAGCTAAACATTTAGCCATTGTTGGGGTTTATTTTTAACCGGCTAAAAGGCCTGTCAGATTTATCACAATATGCTGGGTTCTGCCATTTATGTCGAATCAGACTGCCACTGGGCTCTTTGGAGCTACCACCAGGCTGACTGGAGCTTCTACAGAACTAGATGGTCAGCCCTAATTACAGTTTTCCATGACAAAGTAGATTTAATCTCCATGCAAGGCATTTGTCAGCCCTATTTAACCAGGCGGGAAACTGGGCAGATGAAGTCAGGGCAATTAGCTCTTCTCTCTCGCCCCTTGATATCCCATTCATGGGAGTATTTGCAGAATACAAAAATCATTAGCAAACTTCTCAAGCCTTGCTACTGGCACAAAGAAATTGTGCCCTGCTATGGCCTTCATATGGGTGATTTCACTCCCTCATGTGTCTCACTTGCTGGCTACACTCAGGCTGTGGGAGGTACATTAACTTTCTGCTATATCACAAAAAAAAATAAAAAAACCCAAACACATAAACTTTTATTTGTACATCTTTCATCATTCCAAAGAGCTGCACAAGTTTTGCTCTGTTGGTCTTGTACCATAAAGTGTCTTTCCTAGATGTTGGACCATTATTATGCACTTCCTTGGTATCTCAATAACTTGTGTCACTAAACACAAACATTAACACTGAGGAACATTGCCTTCACCAGTGCCTATACAATGGTAGGGTGACTTCCCTGCCAAAATCAGGCAGTGTATTTCTGTGGCATAAAGTTGAAACTGATGTTTCAGTCACAGTGGGTAGGACTATCTGAAGAAGGGACTCTTTCCAAGCCCTGGCTGGGCTGCTCATTTTCTGAAACATAGTTGCTCATAAAATTTTCTTGGGAAATACTGTATTTAGTAGGTTTTCTTTCTAGTGTGAAAAGCAGCCCTTGGAAAGTCATGTACAGTTCTGACTTTTCTCCCCTATGTTATTAGAGAGAAGAAGAAGAAAACAAGGAGAAAAATACAAAATCAGTAAACAGGAGCAAAAAAATTATGAAAAAGGCTTCTACTCTAATGAGCAACTAGAAGCAATTTACAGCAACAACTTTTGGGTTTTATTTTTTTCATGGAAATCATGTGCTTGAATGTTATAATGACAAATAGAGATGTGGTATGTTGTATAGCTGTACCGGGTATAATCTTTGTAGTAGAAACTAATTTATCTGCAAACCCCCTTTGTGTGTGCGTGTGTGTGTGTACAAATTCTCATTCGAAGTTATGTTTTTCCAATCAGTTTCGAGTATGCCGTTTGCTTTTTGAGGAAATAAAATGGAAACGAACATCCCTCACTCTATAGTACCCCTCCCCTTAACGTTATTAAGGACAGCAGAACAGCTCTACAAACCAGAGCCCTTAACTTTAACGCAATTTGCCAGGTACTGGATGGTTCGGCAGCTTCAGAGGGGATTTTTAGGTGGAAATACCCCGCTCCGAAAGCCGCTGCGCCCCGGGCGGCCCCGGCTCCCTCAGGGCAGGGCCGGCGCGGCCCCTCCCCCGCGCCCGCCGCGGNCCGCCCCTCACGGCCCGCCGGGGCCGCCTCCGGGGCGAGCCGCGCTCAGGGCCGCCACCACCCCTCCCTTTTTCCTTTACTTTCCCTTACCCTTGGGAATAAGAACAGCACACCGGCCTGCAGCCGCATGGGCCTGCCGCCTCCCTGGCCAGCGTCGTCGTTGTCTCCTCGGGACTGGCGATGTCCGCTGCGGGTAGCGGCCCCCTGAAACCACCCCCAGCACAGCGCGGTTAACAGCCCCAGAGCAATCCGAGCTGCTTTTATCCAGGGGTTGCAGTTTTACCGCAAATGCACCTCTATCACGTGAAGTTGTCTGTCCATACCCTCAAACCACAGCTCACACTTCTTTCTGGGATTTTTCCCCCCTTTCTCCTCCTGACGTTGGTGCCACGCACGTTGTCTGTATTCCCCTCATGCAGTGTCTCCTCACCTTGCTTAAAACCCTGCTGCTCTTCAGGAATCCTCAGAAGCACCAAACCTGCTCTAGACTAACATTAGGCTCTTGAAAATTTACCTGAAAAAATTGCTAAAATGTCCATATCTCAGAGGTTTTCCATTAAAATTTGCTTAATTTGCATCCCTATATAGGTCATTGAACACATTAAGCAGATCCCTTGATCATTTGTAAACGCAGGAGGAACCCAGCTCCAACAAACATTTCTGTAACTAGAGTTCTAGCTAATGGCTGTCCCCACATCCCTTCACTCTCCTGTCACCTCAGATTACACCAGAAACCCTTACAGCAGCACTCATCTGCTACTGCACATTTGCCAGTGCCCACTTTGGAGCACAGAAGTGTAAATAATAAATTCCCAGGTCTCACCCAAGAGAGTAATGGAGCCCCAGCGACAAGTTATTTGGTATAGGACAAAAATGGGGGGTGTTGGGTGTTGAACAAAAACACAACGCACACACGTGTTGGGAGATCTAGCACATTAAAGCCCAGGAGATGTGTACAGAGGGCATGATCCCTGCAGGGCTCGTCTTTGCCAGGGAGCTCTGGCAGGCCATACCCTTCCAGAAAGCAGGAGGGGCTTTGGCCAGGCTGTGGGCTTGGATCTTCTCTTCACTTGCCCCACGAGTACTATGAGGTCTCTGCTTCTTGCTGAGAGGAATAGGCTGGCTGAAACACCAAAATATTTGGCTGGGAAGGTTGGGGCTGTTCAGCCTGCAGAAGAGAAGGTTGCAAGGAGACCTCAGAGCAACCTTCCAATACCTGAAGAGTCCTACAGGGAAGCTGGAGAGGGACTCTTCATCAGGAACTGATAGGACAAGGAGTAATGGGTACAAACTGAAAGAGGGAGAACTTAGGTTAGATATTAGGAAGAAATTTTTTATTATGAGGGTGGTGACACTGGAACAGGTTGCCCAGGGAGGGTGTGGATGCCCCAACTCTGGCAGTGTTCAAGGACAGATTGGATAAGGTCTTGAGCAACCTGGTCAAGTAGGAAGTGTCCCTGCCCATGGCAGGGGAGTTGGGATGGTATGATCTTTAAGGCCCCTTCCAACCCCTAGAATTCTATGATTCTATGATTTAAATTTGTATATTTATTTTGATTCCCTTCCTGGATGAAATGACATTTTCACTGGACAATTTTCTTCTATATATGTGGGCACTAGAACCATATTTGTGACCTGGAAACATGATTTTTCATTTGGAAATCCAGGCTAATGTAACAGGGATATCACCAAAAAAAGTACCATATGTTTTGCATCATCTATGCCAGCTGAAATATTAGCTGTATTGCTCATTCAGGGGGGCAGAAAAATACACCACAATATATATCCTAAAGAAGATGGTTACAACCCAATATTTCCTTTTCCTCACAGCACTCCCAGGCCCCACTGTTTCCATATGCAGACAGTAATATGTCCAAACCTGCTTGCAGAGCCGGAATTCATAGATGCACACAGGTTTGTAAAAAATACGCCATTTTAAAAAATGGTGCTTACAAAGAGTGTACCCGGATCTTCTCACTGCAAACACTATACTAGAAATGAAAAAAAATTGCCTATTAACTTCTCCAAACCACCACCACCCATGCCCACTGCCATGGGTTGTACACATAGCTAATAGCAAATTATAATTTAGGATGGGATAAATAATGTCCACATTAGACTTACCCTGGTTACTTGCTGTTACCCTGATCTCATTAAAACTGACTACTCAAACTACCTTGGCTCAGGAGGATCCGATTGCTGAGGTCTTCTCTAAAGAAGGAAGAGTGACAAATACAAGGTCCACCATTTTGACTGTTCTGCTGCTGCTAAAAGCAGCAAAGAAATTTCTGTCTCAAAACTATTTAATTCTACTTGTCAGTAGTATATGTATGTGAAAAGAACAAAGATTCCCATTCAGTCAGAAATTAAAATGGGGAGAGGAAGAAGAAAAAGAAATATCTCTATACCAATAGCAATCCCTTTTCTTGAAAAAAAGAAATAAAAGATGTGGAGAGGAAAGCAAGGGGAAGTTTCAGGTTCTGTGTAGTTACACACTTTTCTGACACTGCCTTTCCATGCCAGGCGAAGAAGGTAAAGAGCCACTAGATTAATATTCTTGGCTGGTCTTTACATTGGTTTGAAGGACTATTTGTCTGTACTAACGATGATTTAGAGACAACAACTACGAAGAAGAGTTCAGAGGTGTCCAATTACAATCTAATACTGCTCTGCTTAAATTAAATATGGAAAGGAATTAGTCCAGCACCTCGCCAAACTCTTTGCTGAGGTAGATCCAGGGGCAGATTCTCGTCCTTCACAAAGGCAACAGACATATATCATTAAAATGGTGCCAGCAATGTGCACAGCAAACCGAGGCTGAATTTGAAGCCTTGTCCCAAAACTAGGGGGAGTGGGGAGGGAAAAAAGACAGAAAGAAAGAAGGTTTTTTCCCCTGCTGTTTTGTGATGCACAAATACAATTTCTAGAGCTCCTTCGTTATCAAGGCTTCTCTGAGCACATCAAAAGATCTTTGTTAACTGCAGTTGCTGCATAAGAGGCAGACCAGGGCTGCTGCTCTGCCTGCTACCGGGGGCTGAAACCAGCCAGTCTGAACAAACTCGAGCTAGTTCAGAAGGCAGCGTCAGCCAGGACAAACAGCGACACGTTCAGCCCTCTGGAAGACAACCCACATGGCTATCATTTGTGGGCTTCAGTGGGTGCTTTGCCAGCAAGGAAAAAGAGACTTTAAACAATTGGAGGGATGCTAAAAGGAAATGTCTGCACTTCTGAATAGCTGCACGCTGGGAATATCACTTCTGGCACACTGGGAATATCACCTCTTTCATGCTGCCCTGCTTTTTCCCAGCTCCCTCTTGTCATGCAAGACAGGATCTATACTGGATCAGTCAGGGTGAATAACAGGAACAGAACAAGGAACAGAAAAGGACATGGACAATGTCCATGGACAATGGATAATGAAGGACCTCTTTTAGAAGCTACGATACGAGGCAGTGAAGTCATAGGCTCATTTTGGAGAGCAGAGACAGAAGCAAAAGTCCTGGAATAGCAGGGAACCACAGTCATTGCTATTTACTGAATATGAGGATTATCTTTTCGGAGAGAGAAGACAGGCATGTCCTCAAGCAGCTATCTCCTCTGGGAAATGACACTGTTCTAGACAGATCATTTTCAAGTTTATTTAACTTACAAAGAGACTGTGAAAAAACACAGAGTATCAGAACAAATTTAAACCATCTGTTTGATCATCTTGCAAACTGTAAACATTGTCTTTGAGAAAATAATCTTTCTTCAGCATAACAATGTGCATGGATGGATTTGACTAAAATCTGGATAAAAAGAAACTTCCACTAAGTCAGATGGAAATTACCCAGAGAACAAGTCAATATTTAAATTATTTTAAGTAATCCTTCTTCTTTCATCAGCTTCTTACAGGAGTATCCATGCATTTTGCTCCCTTCAGCTTTCTTCCACACCTCCCTGGGCACTTATTCTACCAAGCAGCATTCAAATTAATTTCCACACTGTTTATCTATTGAAAGCCATTATGCACATACCCTAACTGGCCCTGTATTTCCCTTTTTTATATAGATTCTGTAGCACCTACATCTATTCTTTCCTGAAAGTACACAAGTTTTAAATTACTGCACTGCAATCCAAATTATTATCAGATGATTGGATATTTTCTTCTTGTCTGCATATTGTGCTTTTAAACTGCTTATTATGATCCATAATGCACAGTTCAGAGAGAATGCCTGCTTATAAAGCAGAGGCACCGAACCTGCTTTCTTCTAAGTCAAAGCCCCTTATCAGCAATGTCACTGGATTAAAATAACAAAGAAAGCAGTTCCTGTTAACGCCCACTGGCCACACTGATAACTCAGCCTTAGCCTTTTCAAACAGCCTATTTGTTGCTCACAACAATAACATTAATTTCCTAGATTAAAAAAAATTATTCAATACATGTAGAACATCAACATGAATATAAAACAACACTTTGGAAACAGCATCAAACCAAATACATGTTGACAGTCTTGGATTTATGGATACAGAGGTTCAAAACAGTAGCAGGAACTACTTTCAGAATGTGCTCATTTATACCCACCCATCACACATCAAACCACACTAATTAAAATATATAAATCTTGCAGAAGCAGATAATTTTCAGTGCAGTTACAGCGTGGATGGGTTAACTCGCCAGAGACAAGCTGGGACCAGACCTAGGCTGCAGGAAGTTTCTGCCTGGCCCAGAGCTCCTTTCCTCCAGAGGAGATGGGGAGCAGCTGCCCAGGCAGTGTGTGCAGCCTGGCACCTCTGCCTGTGCCTGTCCAGAGCCCAGCCCAAAGGGGCTCTCATTCAGGTGAGAAAGGGGCAAGGTGCAGACACATCCTCTTGCACCTCTCCCTTGCTTGGGAGCAACCTTCTGCTGCCATCTCAGGACAGCAGCTGTCAGAGGGACACCCCAGCTTGGGGTGCAGCTCCCCAGATCAGGCCACCACGAGTTGGCTCCTGGGATCCCTCTCGCCGTAAGCCACAGGGTATCCCATTGTGAGGGTATTATTCAACCTCAGAGAAACTAGCAAAACATTTTGAGCCATTATGTCTCTGTCTTTCTGTCACTGATTACAGCACAAACTTTTGTCAAAGTTTGTCAAAGTCTCATCAAAAAGTCAAAGTTTGTCAAACATCTCAAAGTCTGATGTGCACAACTGTACCAATGTAAGCAAGAAAAAAGCCAGGATGACATCATCTTACCCAACAGAATCATGGACACATTCAGGCATTGTTCACAGCAACATGAAATGTGTGTGTGGGAGCGTTGGCACCTTTTTCGTTGCTGATGAGGTTCAGCTGCCTCCTAAGTCATTCACACAATCAGGCCTGTTTCTGAAGAACTTTTAGAAATATATATTTACTGAGTAAAAAATAAAATCAAGGCTATGAAGCTCATTCACATTAAATGCCAACACAACATGGAACAGAAAGACAAAGAAGTGTAAACAGATGACAGCACCACAGGCTAAGTGAAACACAAGTTAAAGAATTCAAATGTTGCAGGGCTGACCATAAATTTTGAAGACGTGAACCACGAAAAATCTGCTTGCAACAAACAATTTGTAAGCACTGGGAGCTCCTGCTAACAGAGTGGCACTACCAGTGAGGTCTTTCCTCTTCAGGTGTTACAAGCCTACACAGTTGGGGTTTTTTGACTGTTTAGTAGCAGACTAACAGAGTATTATGGTCATTCTGTATGTGCTGCTAACTAATTACCAGCTACTAAGTTCATCAAATACCATACTGGTCATACAAGTGAGAAATGTACACCCTTTCCTTAGGTACAAAAACCAAACCACTGTTCCAGTGAATTACAGATCTTGGACATCTTATTCATCCTACTGAAAATAAAAAACTGTCTTACTGATTTTGGTATGTGCAAAGAGTTGAATTGCAAAACTGGCAATTTTTTAATAGCAGAAAAAAATAGAAAGAAGAAGTTACCTACAAAAATTCCAGGCTGGTGAGTCAAGTGGCAAATGCAGCTGTCATGGCAGACACTTTTCAAGGCCTAAGTAAACTTTGACATGAAACATTTTGTAAAAATTTGCATGTAAGCAAGGTAATAGAGCTACTGGGAAATTTGGGAGTATTTAATAGGTTGAAAGAAGTTAACAGGAATACATGGTAAGGGGAAACTGCACAGTTTCAGATGAAGAAATTCTATCCTGGGTTTGGATAATGAAGTATTGGCTCACCTACTACTTCTGTTACATTGGGACCAATGCAGTGTTCATGATCCTAAGCAAGAGGGCTCAGCTGTCCGAGGCAAAGAGCAAAAAGCATTTAAAGGAAATAAAGGTTTAAGGAAGTACTGTCTCTTCTCCTCATGTTTTCTGCCATTTAAGCTTTATTTGGGTAAGGCAAAGGATTGCAATCCCTGCTGGAGGAATTAAATGTCTCCCACAGCTAGGGAGTTCTCTAAATACACTCTCCACTGAGTGTTATCCATCATGGGCAAGGCTTTGACATTTTGGTAGATGCTTTCATTTTAAAACAGCAGTTCAGTGCCCAAAAAAGGAAACCCAGTGGTAGGAATTATAAGAAGAAATAAAGAACTATCACTATACCAAAACTGGGGACAGTGCTGGTCTCCTCATGTCAAAATGAAACAGCAGAACTGGAAAAGTTTGATTACCCTTGCTATCATTTTTGAAAGACATGGAATGGCTTCTTTATAGTCTTAAAAAAACCCCAAACCAGAGGTAACTGAAGCAGTATCATGAATGTCTGAGTATCATTAAGAGCGTGGTCAAGGGCTGACCATTCAGCATGTCCTCCACCACCAGAACTAGGGACGGCCAAATGAAAGCAGCAGGAACTGGATTCAGGAACACATCATCAGGGGCAGTTCACACAGTAGCTGCTTGCCAGGGAGCACCCTGCATGCATAGCTTTTGTGGGCTGAAAGGGAAGCTGGACTTGGAAGAGAGATCCATTGAAAGTTATTAAACAGTTAAACCACAACTAACTCAGGAAATCCTCTTGACTGAAAATAGCTCACAGCAATAGTGATGTCTGGGGGAGTTACTGTATATTTTTATCCTGTTCTTATTCTCCCCTAGACACACATTTCTGGCCACTCCTGGAGGCAGTCTGTCTCTCTTGTACAGTACAGCTCCCCAGCACAGCCACTTTTCCATTCCTTGATCCCAGCCTCTCTCCCCAACAAATTCCAGACCAGTCATGAACTCCTCTGCTTGACCTGGTTTCAGCTATTCACATCACACACACTGGCATCTCCCACATCCTAAAAGAAACCCTAAGCCATCCTTGCAGGAAGGAAAGTTAAATTCCTCGCCAATAACTATTACATACATAACACAGGAAAAGGCCCGTTGGGTTTGTTTTGGCGTGTTTTTTCTTCAGTAGATAAGTTCCGTGATGAAGGGACACACAGACTTATCCTTGTGGAATACCACGTTAATGGAAACAGTCCTGGTTACGGTACTGTGTCTGCTTAATAAAACACCCTGTTTACCCATGTATAACTCTTGGGAGTCTCTAGTGCTATAGGAGAGAACTAGGTGACAAAATAAACCATGTGTTAAATAAAACCTTTTTGCAATGAGATAGAAGCTCTTCCATCACCCTTTTATCTCCAGTTCTTGCCAGCAGAACAGCTCTGCTATCAGGGTCTTTGACTTGTCCAGTTTAGGGGGATAAAAGAGCCCACAGGAGAGAATGCAATGTAGTGTTTCTGTTCAAGATGTAGGGGCTAAAATTTTGTCTTTCTACGATAGAAAAGTCAAGGTCCAACCTGCTCTCTCTGCTATAAGCAGCCAGGCACATTGCAGTAGCCAAAACACTACCATCCCCTTTAAAAGAGGAAAGAATGCGGCAGAAGAGGCATGGCCAAGCTACACATATCCATAGTCTTTGTGCAATGAGATATATCATCTAGCGTGTCTTCCTTCAACTGCAGCAATAACACTCAGCTCCTTATGTAATTCTTCAGGGCTTTGCTCCCATGGCTGGTATTTTCATTGCAGTTACTTAGAAGGCAGAGTGTAATACAAAACCACAGTTTAAAGCAGGAAGGAACCTCTGGAGGCTACAGTACCCCAGGAACCAGGCTTCAGTTGTCTGAAGTTGTCCACTTCTTGATAAGGCAGTCTGTATCAGACACTCACAATGTCACCCCTGCTGGCCTGCCTGCTAATCCTGACCCATAAGCCCTCAGCTGGCTCCTCCTCCATCCCCACTGCACTCAAGTAAAGGGCAGCTCCCCCTCCTCACCTTGCTGTTCCAACCTCCCTTTGATCCATCCATGGTGGCACTCCAGTCACTTGTGCTACTTCACCAAATCTGTGATCTGAACTGGATCACAGCCCTGTAATTGCATGCAGATCTTCAGTGTCTCCTGTTTGCTCCTCATGCTGTGTGTGTCAGTGTATCAGCACTTCAGAGAGGCATGCAGCTGTTTCAGTTTCCCAGAAGAGGTCGCAGATTTTTCCCCATAAAGCTCTGCTTTTCTCAAAATTTGCCCCTTTCAGCCCTTTTTTTCCCCCTGATTCCCTTTTTTTGACAACCTAATCAACCTGACAACTTGATGGTGGGTCACTGTTTCCTTCTCTCTTGCTCCTAGTCCCCCAAGGTACGTTGATGATGCCCACAAGGAAAAGCATGATCCAAGACCACAGCAAGCCTCCCTAGATACGATTGGGTGAGCAGATAATCTCCCACTGCTGCCATTATCTGCTTTCTCCCAGGGCTACCAGCTGAGGCCCAGACTGGAGGGAGTCTCCAGCTCCTGGTTTGCTGCTGGAGTGAATCCCTTCCCTGGGAGCAGATCTGCAGGGGCAGCGGGAGCAATGCTTCTAGGCCCAGGAAGACACCAGCCTTTGTCACAGTGGGAGTCCTGCTTTCCCACCCAACAGGCTCTGCCTGTACCTCCAGTGGAGCTTTTGGGGCTTTCAGGCCTTCGCACCTGCAGGGTCTTGGAGAAGATCTGGTGGATCTTTCTTGTCATCCCTAATGATGCACAGCCACTTTCATCCTCCCACAGCTCTGCTCACTGGCAACATGGACCCTCCCAGGCACAAAAGCCCTTGTCCTCAGCCCTGGGGAGAGGTCCCCAGCACTCCTCAGCCCCAGCCCTGCGGCGCTGCACTCAGGCGGAGGCTGCTGATGTCAAAGGGGCCCCTGGCGCAGCGCTGGGGTCTGTGCTCCGGGGCACATCCTCACCATGGCAGGGCCTGTGTCCGCCGCTCGCAGCGAGGTCCCTGCCTCTGTCCTGCACTGACTGCTGCTACGGGAAGCTGTGTTCTCAGCCATGCAGTGCTTCTGAAGAGCTGCCCCACGCCTGCTAAAAAGGCCCATGTCTGCTTCAGCCAGGAATCAGCTGAACAGTAGTTCAGAGCCCCCTTTCTTCAGGAACAGGCCAGACCCATTCGAGGTTGCAGTATCCTCACATGCAGCAGCACACTGATGCTCCTCAAACATCTCTGAGAGTCCTCTGTCAATCCTAGGAGAAACTTTCAGAACACCCACAAAATTTCAAAGCACAGTCCTCAAACTGCTGCACAAACTGCTGCACCTGCTGATGCCACGATGATTTTTTGCCTTTTATTTTATATACCTTTTATATAACTTTTATGTATCCTCAGTGCTTTGACCAAACGTACTTGTAATTCCTTACATCTGATAATTTATCATAATCCTAATATTCTGTTAAACCAAGAGACCAAACATCCTGGAGGCCTCGCAGTTGGAGGCCAGAAAGCCCTACCCTATCCTGATAAATTATGGTCCTCTCTAGAACACATCCTGTAAATTAAAATAGGGCAATCCAGAAGGGAATTCCTCGGGATGGGGAGATATCATGCTAATCATTCAAGCCTCTCACTGGGGAGTCTTTGATAGATATGCTAATTTGCAAAGTCTATAAATGGTATACGCGATCTATCGTGTGGGTACATTTCGACACATTCCACCCTGGAGAAGTGGTGCACCTTAAGGATCCTTATTAAATACCGAAGTAAAAACCCCTTTCTCCCTTAACTGTGTCTGGCTCTCAATTTTAAGGCCAAGGAAAGGCAACATGTTGGCTGCCCCAACAGATGTGCAATTCCTCAAAGGTGTCTCCAGCAACCCAAGTCTGTCTTCAGTGCCGGCAATCATTCACTGAGAAATACTCATCTTACCATACCAAAAAAAATTTAAAATTCTTCAAAAAAGCCTGACTGTGAAGTAGTTCCTTACTTATCCAGATCAAAAGTCCACCACAGTATCTTAAGATTTTAATTTAGTACTCAGGGAATTAGGAGAACCATGAATTAAGCCAATGGCCATACAGGGCCTTGAATGTACTACATGCCTGTAATACATACTGTATTAGCATAGCAATGCATATGTTCCTCGTACTGGTAACTAGAAATCAGCTGGAACTGAAACTCTGATTTCAAGCTGCCTGCATGTGTGCAGGCATGGCAATATATATATATATGTATAAATATATGCATATATATATATGTCACAAATGTATGAGAAACTATTTTGAACCCACATCTAAAAAATTAAGAATAACCAATCTATTAGTTTTGTATTTGTTATCTTCTAAACTATGCTGACATTCACCAGCAGTGATGCTAAATGGCAGGTGGAATAAAAATTGAATGCTATAATAGAGTGACCTAAATTTGTCAAGCCAGGGAAACTTGCCCTATTTCATGATTCCCACTTCAAAAGCTATGCTGTTACAGGAATGGGGTCACACAATAATTCAAACTGAAAGGGACCTCAGAAGGTCTCTAGGCCAAAATCTAGTTCAAAGTAAGGTCAGGCATGAGGTGAGGCTAGGTTGCTCAGGGCTTTTTTACACAGCTGGTTCTTGAAAATCTGCGAGAGACTATTTTCTCCTTAGGCAACCTGATCCCATGCCTTACTGATCCCAATCTGCTCAGTTTGTCTTTATAAGCCTCTCCTTGCATGCAGCCTTATACCCAGGTTCAGTCTCTGACTCTGTCTCCCTTCCTGGCACCACACATTGCTGTGAAAAGCCTGGGCCCATCAGCTCAGTACCTTCCCTGCCAGTATCAGCAGGCTGCTCTTCGCTCCTCTTCCAAAGCTATGCTGAAAGCCCAGCGCCGCCAGGCTCCCCACAGAGCCTGTGCTCCAGGCCTGACCATCGTGGCAGCTCTCCACTGAACTCACAGGGATTTTTCAGGTTCTCAGGGTGCCAAACCTGAGCACAGAATCTAGATGTGGTCTAATAAATACTGGGTAGAGAGGATAATCACCACCTACTAATCACCTGCTCGCTTCGCTCCTATTAATACATCCCACTGTGCTGTATTAAAACCAGCTTCCCCAGCTGATTTTCAACAGATCTGCTGCCCAAACTAGTCAGTCCCCAGCCTTGGATCATGGCCAAGGGTTCTTCCTGTGCAGGGGCTCGATTTCCCATGGGTGTTTATTCAACTTCACAAGGTGGTCCCATTTCCCCAAGGATTCTAGGTGTCTCTGTATGACAGTGTGCTGACTGCCCCCTTCCATGTTCTGTCATCTGGGAACTTTGTAAGCGAGCACTCTGCCATCTCCTCCAGGGCACTGACAAAGACATGAAACACAGCACATCCCAGGACAGATCCCAGTCAGTTGTTACCAGCCTTGAGGCAGAGTACCATTGAACCACTGCTGAGTTCACTCATCCAACCACTGCTCCTACCCCTCTGGCTGACTGATACCTCCTAAGCCAAGAACTGGGCTATCTACAGGTGTAGGAGAAAAAAAACAAACATGTTTTGGTATGAGCAGCCACAGTATTCATTCCCTGTCTCATCTAATTCAAATATGGCCTGGATTGAGACACTTTATGGATTACTACCAGCATGGACTCTAGCTTGCAGCTTCTTCCCATCCCATCTTCACCTCCCAGCTCCATCCACTATTGCATATTTAAATCTCTGACTGGCAAAATAATTTTGATCCATGCCTGTTCTATATCTCTAACTGTGTGTTCCTCCCTTGACCTCTTGCTCCACCTCAGCAGGAAATCATCCAACCCTGTATCCTGACTGGCCAAAGGACACAAGCTCACTAAGTTGAGAGAATTAAGTGATACTCCATTGCCAGAATCTAAATTCATTACTCACCTCCTCTTTCAGTAACATGAATTTATACTGCTTCCCTTCAGCAGAGAAAGTGTTGTATGACTTGGTCACCATATGACTGTCCATGCAGTGTTCAATGAAGTTACTCCTCTTTGCAGAGGACTGAAATACTTTTGATTTTTTATTTATAGAGACACTTTTTCAAGAAGTCACCCAAACACTACCAATACCAAATTCACTGCATTACTTAAAAAGGCCATGTGAATCTTCTTTTTTTTGTTCTCATGAGGTTTGAAAAGTGTATTTATTACCTTACTCCATTCTGTCATTTTTCATTTATGAGTTTTCCTTTTGCAGAGCTCTGGCACTCAGCTACAGCAGATCTGTGCAAACAGGTACATGGTTCCAGTGACGGTGGGAGGTGAACCTTCATTCTCGGGGGCTGTTTTTAATCACCACTGCTCATCAGAGCCTTGTGGGCCCATGAACACACAGAAAAGAGCAGAATGCACCTGCTGATGACAAAGCAGGCAGAACTTTAGGAGTTTTATTCAGTCTTTTTCTTAAGACAAACTTGGTTTTTCTTATTTGTTTTTGTGTCATTAGACATGACTAACACACAGAAAGAATGTAAAAGCAGACAGGAACACAACAGAAACATCAAAGAAACTGAAACGTATAGAAGATACAAAAATCCCAAACAGATAACAGGGTATGTGCCAATTATTTTTTTAGCACATCACACTTTCCTTCTGAGGAATTTTCCATGGCTACTGCCAATGTTTTATTGAACTCAGATGCTGCCTGTTGTGTAGAGTAACAGTGAATTCCACTCTCCCATGAGGACTTGAACTTCTCCCTAGTTTGGTAGCTCTCCCCTTCAGAGTCACTATTTCCACAGCAGTCTACACTGTATGAAGAAAAGTAAGAATCATGGTTCAAATAAGAAAAACAATATACTATGCTTAAGTCTTTAAACTTTGTTTTCAAACCTTTTTCAGCACATTAAAAACGTAAATGTGTAAGAGTTTCGAAAAATAGAGGCACAACTCAACAGGCACTGGAGTTCTTACAAATAAACATTGCCACAGCTGTGCACAGAAGCCAAGACCATGGAACACCTGGGTTTTTCAGCACATACTCCCAATGTGACCTCTCTTAAAAATGTACACATGACAAAACTGTTCCATTTCAGTTTCTACTCTGTGGAAAATTAAAATATGAGATGTTTCAGAAGACTAAAAGCAGAAATGGCAGAAAGGAAGCAAATACACACATCTGTTACTTTAATAACAATGGTTCCTACATGGTTGTATTTCTCTCTGGCATGTTAGACAGGAGATTTCCCCTTGCCACACACAAAGCTGCCACGTTCTAGGCTGTCACTCCTCTCATACTCAGCATTTCAGCACCTCTCAGCTGCAGGAATGTATCAGCAGTAGATACCAAATGACAGAAAACCCAAGTAGAATGTTTGTGTCTCTCAAAGCTCACCCACTGTGCATATACTAACTTAGGCTTTCTTAAAGTGAGTTGGCCTGCACTCCATGAAAATGTTACACCACCTGTAGTGCAGCTGGTAGTTTAGCAATAGCTGGCTACTGTCAGGCACAGAAGGTTCTCAAAAAAACCCACCACGCTGTGTCACATCAGTGGGCCAGATGACCCCCATCAGCTCTCATGATGGAATTTGTGTGGTGAAATCCAGATTTGCAAGAGCATGGATGAGGCCGCACACAGGTGCACAGGGGATAACCACAATACAGCAGATCTTAAAGCACTGCTCCAGAAGTCACCTGAGTCCTGGCAGAACCCACTCTGAGCACTGACCTCCTAAAAGTATTTCCCAGAAGGCCTGGACACAGACTACTATCCTGTTGCACAGTCACTGGCTAGAAATAACAGTACACCTACACAGAATGCCTGCAGGGGAACTGAACAGCTCAAGATGTCCAAAGGTCTGAATTTATGTGGTTAAAACCCAAAACAACAAAACATCGAAATGCCTTTTGATATCAAGACCATGACAGACAAATTACACATAAAAGCAAAAGGCTCATGAGAAAAAGATTTAAAGATTTGAAGTAATTTCCTGGCAGAGATGAAACTCCCACTCCTTTTGAAATTAACACAACAGAGGAACGGAAAAATGCGGCTGAAAGACTACAGAAAAGGATGTGAGGTTTAGTATCTCCCTATGTCTAGCAGAGGTAATGGCTATCAGGAACATCACACTTCATTAACAGGAACACGGAATCCAGAGATTAAAACAGAGGATCCACCATGAGAAGCCCTCCAGTTGTCTCAGTCATTCACCCCAGAAATTTTAACTGAGGAACACTGTGGCTATTTTTTGACTTTATAACAAAATGGGACAACCCAGCTACTTAAACAAATATTTTGAAGTCCTAGTCTGTCTTGAATTTAAGTAGGATGGTGGGTCCTAAACAAGGACGGCTACAGTACTAAAAACTTCTTTTTCTTGCATAAACAGAAAACAACACAAAATAAAACTACGTTCCAAATTCACTATCAAATAGTAGCCCAGAAACTAAGATAATGAAGTCACAAGTTTTGAACATATTAATGAATTAAGTATTGATTTAGAGTGTTCTCATGTTACATCAAATATTTTATAAAAAGCAAATATTGTAGCACTAAATGACACGGGGCACTGTGACATGGCCATCTCTCACTTCCATATTTTGTTTAAATGCGGAGTTGGAAACAGGCAATGGATGCTGACCAGATATTAAATAACAGTGATAAAAAGATGAACAATAAAGTAGCAGAACGGCTTAAGATGAAAACAGAATTAATTTTCAGATCCTTACAGAGAATAAATTCTGTCCCATGGAGAATTAATGTAATATCCCATAGCCCGCTGTCATGCATTTTAGTGTGACACCCAAGTACATAGCACCCACGTACAGAATCATTAAATGCTGCTGAAGTGATACATACATCACGAGTAACTTTTCCTGTTATTTCCATCACTACAAAAAGTGATTTGGCAAAACTTGATCTTCCCTACTGCAATAGTCTTCATTTTCTTTCACATTCCTACCAAAGTCTTGTTTCTTCCCTAATACCAGGAGCAAGAAAGAATAAATGGAAACTTCTGCCTAAATCTCTCCATATTATTCCTCCTTTTGACTTACAAAACAAAGTGGATTTGGGAACACATAGTTGGCTGCTTATGTTTCAGGGGAGTCCTTACTTGCCATTTCATTGGATAATATATAGACCAGATATTGGAAGACACATTCATAATTTTAGGGAAGTACTATAACCTATAATCTTGGAAGGAGCTTGGTTCACTAGATGTTGGGAAAATGAGGTAACAAAACATAAGAGCAGTTCAACTACTACTTCTCTTGTGAATTACCAAAGCTGTCCACCCTCTTCAGTACGTTCTGCAGCCCAAGGACTGCTTTTGCTCTACAGCTCAGTGGCTGTGAAACAAGCAGCACGAGAGCTGCGTTTAGAAACACAGATTATCTTGAGCTGGAAAGAAACCATAAAGGATCATCAGATCCAACTCCCTGCTCCTCACAGGACTACCTAAAAATAAACTAAATGACCAAGAGTGTAATCCAGACACTCCTGAACTGTAGGGCTTGTTGCTGTGAATGCTTCCCTGAGGAGGCCATTCAGGGACTAAGCACCCTCTCAACAAAGAGCCCATGTCAAAACCAGAAAGATTCAGAAACCTGGCTGGCTGGGGCCCACTGAAAGGACTGAGAAGCAGCAATGACTGGGCATAGGACTCACACTGTCCTGTAGAAGAGGACACCTGTATATGAAGAAAGGAGAGAATCGTCACAGGCTGCTAAGAAAGTATACTGAAATTAGTAAGGAAGACCAAATAATCAGGGTTTCACAAAATGCTGCTAAGGAAAGAGGTCACAGTGAAAGATTTAATGAGAGGCACTGTAGGAAACATCATTCCAATGGTTAAATGCTGCTAACTGCAATGTGGACCTGTGAAAGCAGCCGCTATTAGGCAGCTTTGAAAGCTCTTGTTTCCCAATGGCTTATGCCTTGACCTCTTTTGCCCCAGTTTTAGCATAGCACATAAATTAATGCTGCCCTACTTCCTACCTATGGAGGTCAGAAGCCTCCTTTGCCAAAGTATTCCAAATTCCTTACTAATGACATTTGCCTCAGCAGTAGCCATTGCCGTCTTTCCACAAACACTCTGGGCATTGTTCTCAATTCAGTGCATGTTCTTATACATTTTCCTCCAAATCAAAGAAAGCAACATATCCTCAGTTCTCCTCTCTTAAATAAATAATAATGATAACATCATCATCACCAACTTAGTTTTCCCCATCCCGGCTTTCATCTTGAGTAGAACACTCCTATCACAGGGCATCTGGTATCAAGAAACTGCATTCCTACCTCATTTATCTGCTGATTCCCTACTCTTTACTCATCTCTTCAGCACCTTTCAAATCAGTATCTCATCTCTAATACCCCACTTTTCACCCAACCACATGCCTGAGCACATGGTGTTTTTTCATCACCTAAACCATACAGATTATAGCAGAAGATAAATAAAACCGTATTTTTTTCTCTCCCTTCTCCAGTTATTCATCTTTTGAAATGGTTATTGAAGGATAAGAGTAAATGCCTTTTGGGGAAAACACGAAGGCAGTTTCTACTGCCTTTTAGTGCGTTGCAGGTCAAAGACTCCAGAAAATGGTGATGCACATCACACGAATGTTACATGTTACTGAACCTACAGGTATGGCTATAAAAAATACCCAAAAAAGCCAACCCCCAGAAACCTCTCTGCTTAAAATGAACACCTTATAATTTTATTAAATAAGGATTAAAAACTCTTCTCTTCTTCAAAATATCTTTAGTCTACAAGAATTTAATTTTGCTGAATAGAAATATACTACAAGGAACACAGGAACCTGAAAGTTTAAAGCATATCTACCAAAAAAGCCAGCTGTTTCAAACCAGACTATTTCAAGGTGCTGTGATCAAGAAGAAAGCTGTTTTACATTATCAGCCTGTCTTCCCAACATAAAAAGAAAAAGCTTTTCAGGGTAAGATTGTTTCATTTTAGCACAATCTTGTATATTGTAACACCAACTGAAGTTACCACTATTAATATTGCTACTAAGTTCACATTCTCTTACACTGCGTGTCATAACTTGTGCTTTTGTCTTCTACCTATAGAAAATTAATGAAAAACAACAGTGCTGAAACAGTATTACAGAACATCATCTGAAGCCATCAGTTCACTGAAGCTGTTCAGAACCACTAACAAATTTGTGACCTGCAATTTTTTTTTTTAATAACAAAATTACTTCCAAGTAAGCAGGGACAGTGTTCAGTAATACTGCTTTGATTTACAAAATACTGCATTCCTTTGTCTACATACGTGAGGTAGGATACAAGAATGGGAAACACAGCTAGCCAAATCAAACACCTTATAAGATGTTATCCATCCTTCAAAGGACCTGTATGTTAAAATAATTCCAACATACTACATGAACACTGAAATACTTATTTGCAGGGGTAGAAATCCGTATTTAGAGGCTTTCTTCCTACTTACATAGATATGGTGCTGCTATTTCTAAAGAATATACAATATACATCTCCATTACAGAAAGGAAAGGGCTACTAAAAACCACATCATGACTGTAGTGAGGCACTGAAAAAAATGCAAGCATGAAACCTTTTCATTACTGTACACACACTAAAAGACCATGCCCACACAAATACAATGTCACTTGGGGACCACTGTGAAGAGATTGGCTCTTTTAGAACGCAGAATCTGAAGAACTTTAAAGCAAATTGGGTGGAGGGGTTTTTTGTATTTCTATGCCAGTTGCCAACATCCAGCTT
Source organism: Daphoenositta chrysoptera (assembly GCA_013397915.1). Lineage (NCBI taxonomy): Eukaryota > Metazoa > Chordata > Aves > Passeriformes > Daphoenositta > Daphoenositta chrysoptera. Next base: position 2,065,361 of record VZRO01003713.1, read on the forward strand.
CTTACTTTTCCATGATCACCAAGCTGTACTGTACACAATGAAGACGGCATCCTAAGGATGCTGGGCAAACCTACTGACACGTCAGGAAGTTTGCTTGTCTGTAGAACAGAAGTCACTTCTGTCAGCGCTAGGGTATTGCACCTAAATAAGTTAATTATTGCACCTAATTAGTTAAATTGTTGTAAAGGCAACATCCAACAAAGAAGCAAAGACTGGAATAGCAATCTGTGAGCACAACAGGAAAAAAGAATTAATTCATATTCTTCTGCTGCTCCTGATGGATGGCTGGTCTTGGTCAAGTGAATTTTATCATTCTGGTCACTATAGAACCATCAGAGTAGCAGGATGGCCATCTAGAACTCATCTTAGTCATGTGTGTTTGTGGCCTTGATCAAACAGTGGCATACCTGAATGTGCCTCTTTACAAAAGTATTTGTAAAATATGTCCTGCACTTACTTGGATGAAGTAAAGATGTATCAATCTCTACACTATATATATTTAAACACAGGTAAGTTTGTAAAATAAGTCCATCCACAAACTCAGAATTTTGTTTATCACTGGTATCCTGTTTTAAGATCCTTGTATACTCTGCACACAACTGTGAGAATATTCAAACCATGTTCCTGGGTTTGTACTCGTATTTTGCACAGGATGAATTCATTTAAGAATTAACCCCACAGAGTGATAGGGATAAGTACGAATGATAAGTAAACCTGTAGGATCCAAAACCTACTGTGTGCATTTACAAAAGCAGACTTGGACAATCTGTCAAAACCTAAACAGGCAAATAAAAGCAGCAAGAAAACTGCACACACACCTCTCAAGTTTGGTGGTGCCTTTTATAAAGTATCAGATGACAAATGCTATGCCAGAATAATGTATTGAGTATTCAAGTCTCAAGTTTTTTGCAAGTTACTCACAAACTGAGCATATGCATTTTTGGTGAAAATGTCTTTAATATTAGTATCTTTTTGTAAACTAATGTTTTTTCACAGAGATCGAAATGTCAAAACAGCAAGTGCCAAAATATTTGAAAAAGGGTCCAATTTTGCTAGAAAATAAAGTCAATTGGCAGAGTCAAGTATAGTTAACACAGGATTCTAATTATCTGAGTTGGAACAGGTCTAGTCACATTAGAACTTTCAAACACTTCCATGTTTCCTTTCTATTAGTAGGTTAGATAGCCCTAAATACTCATTATCTCAGTCGGTAACAAGTGAAAAACTACCAGCTTCTGGAATTGGTGAATTATTTTTAAATAAGTATCAAGATTACAATCCCTGTTAGGATTTTGCACATGAACTACAGATCACTGAAAGTTTCCTGTTGCACTGCAGCAAGAAAAGGAAATGTAAGAAAAGCTTTATTTGCTGCAAAGTACAGCAAGATACTTCGGTAATCTCACAAAAATGTCATACTGGAGCTTGTTACAGTGAGTTCAATTTGATCTTTTAATGTAATACAGTACATTTTTATAAACTTAACATTATCATTGCAGAAGAGCATGCTAACTGAATGTTAGCAATTTATCTTTTATACATAATTATAATCTACTGTAGCTACTGTATGCAGATCTCAAAATGTTAGTACATAAAATATTCATTTTCTTTATATGAGATGAGAATGAACTTAGAAGAGGTTTGAAGAGAAGAATGAAATATTTGCTGTGCCTATTTCTCAAGAAATAATGAATTACACATTATTACCCAAGAAATCAACATTTAAATTGCAAAACTATAGTTTAAATTTACAATAAACATTATGATCAGTAATGGTGCATCAATATTCCATGAAGTTTAACCTAACCATGTTTATGCACATAAAGCCTCACGAGTCTGCAGCAGTTTCAGCATTAATTTTTCATATTTTTGTATAAAATTGACTTAAAGGTACATCTTCCATAAATGTTTTCAGTGCAATTCTGTCAAAGAGGAAAATATAAAGCTAGCTTTCAATCATTTTATACCATAAAAAACCCTCAACAATTTGCATTTGCACTGCTGAAGCATAAGTAAGCCAGTTCCGTTGTGCCAACTATTTCAAAGTCAATTCACATCAACCATAATTGCCTTTCTAGGCAGCATTTCCCCCGTATCTATAGGTATAAATGTTGAAAAGCTGAATACTGGAAGAGGGGAAAAGTTAAGATGAGGCAGAATAATCTAATTGTTTATAATACTTTTTCCTAATGGTACCAAAAAATATGCATACTGAAAAAATTCTAAGGGTTGCTTGCTTTATTAGTGATGTTATAGTTTGGAAATCATTATATCTGTTTTAGTATTGTCCTTTCCTATAATCTTTACAGGCAACCTTGCAACAATAACTTATTTATTGATAGATTGTATGAAAATGCTCCATTATTCAATGAAATAAAATTTTCTTAGGTTAGAAATTGATTTTTCATGTGTTGACAACTGTAGGGAACCAGAGGGAGAACAGCACCTGAAATTATGATGTGTGCTTGGCTAAGCAGAGTATAGTAACTGATATATTTTGGTTCAAAGACAGTTTGTAAACTGTTAAACTGCATACAGGATACTGCTCTATTATTTTGTTTCTTTTGCAGATTATAACTAAAACAAAAAATAAAACAAAAAACCGAATACAAACCAACCTCTCTATTGTAGCACAAAATAAAAATGGAGCTTCATTCAAATCTTGAATACCTTGACTGTAATAATAGACAGCTGCTCATTCAACAAAAACTTAACTCTTCATACCAAAAAAATTTGGCTCAAAAAACAAAAGCAAAACAGAAAGGGACAATAAACTCTCAATAAAAGGATCTCTCATGAGGCAACCTACCATATACTACTGCTAGATACGAGTTTCAAAAAAAACATTACATCCCATTTTCAGCACATTTTTCATAAACATGCAACTTCACTATAAAATACAAAACACTTGGCTCTCAAGAACAGCTTTATAAAGACACACTGCATCAATAAAATTTCTCTTTGTGATTAACTTTACATTGTAATAAGAACTGTATTTTAACTAATGTTTATATATCAGATTTCATATTATAATGTAGTAATAATTTGCTCTTTGTGAACATCATGTTCAGAAGGAAATATCTATACACATTAACATACTAGACTATTAAAAACTCAGTTACAGAATTTTATTGATACAGCAGATTAATAAAAACTGATAGGGGAAGATAAAATGGGTAGGGTATTCAGTACATTATTTATTAACACACTTTTAAAATTAAAATATTTTAAATCCTTTTTGAATTTTCAATGCCACTACAAGTCCAGAAAACTCTGGCATCAATACTGAGGTGTAAAACAAAACTTCTTTCCCAATTTGCATTTCTTGTATTATTCAATCCAATATTGTTCAACTGTAAAAGAAACTTGGCGCCTTTGATAGTAAGTAGGTGCCTGAAAGTAAACACTAGGTTATATTCGTGAAGGAAACAAAGACATTTTTTTTTCTTCTTCTTCTCCTTGACAAATAGTGGCAAAAGAAAGTGGCACTATTTGTTCAACTGACTTGTTTTTCACAGTTAAATGTCAACAAGAGTACAAATACGAACACTGACAGATATTGCTTGAGATCAATTTTCAACAAACTCTGTTCTTTTTTTAAATCAATCGATCCAATAAACAGTGGGGTACTGTCAGTTTAAAGCCGCAGATAAAAGCTATACAAGCACTTTAAGTCAGAAACATTAAAAAAAGAACTATTTACAGTTTTCTTCTTTAGTTCATATGTCTACAAAGCCAGCGCACATTACACTTCACAAAAATCCACAGTTAATGATACCAACATGTGTGTGGCTAAAGCTTGTGACCTAGGGACTGCAAATGCAGGGGCAGTAAAACAGGTTTTGTCTTTTTTTCAGCAACCCCATTTGTGCACTAACAGCTTCACTCAGTCTCAAGCTTTATATTAAAAGCATTCTTCAAAGCTTTCACCTGGAAGGCTGGTAACTACATGCTCACTCATCGTCTTTCCCTTTTGGAAGTTCTGCGACGGACCTATTTGGAGATAAGATATTTAAAATGTTTTTACAGAAAAATCAGAGAACAAATACATTTTATAATGGAAAAAATGCTCAGGCTCGCTCAGTACTGTTGGAGCAACCATATACAGTGGCATTCATTACTCATTTTGTCACAAGTACAAGTTTCAGTCAATGACCAGGATCTAACTTCATTTGGTGCCACTGAGCCCATGTCCTTAACGAAATTCAAAACGATCCTTTGATCCAAAACGATTCAAAAAGTTTCCTTTCTCAGAGTTTTCATACACTCAGATGCTCCAACCATCAGATGTATCCAAAAGTGTGAAGGCATTCTCAGTTTAATTTTTAGTATGACTACTAACATTGCCAATGTATTTGGATGAAATAAATATAAAAGTGAACTCATTTTAACATATGCTGGTAAGAGGAAGAAATCGGTTTAGGATTCTGTTCCAAGACTCCATGCTTATTTTCCACCACTATTCATTTTGTGTGTCTGTATTGTATAAAGAAGCTTTATTCACTATTACAATCTAGATGAGAAGAATGGGCAGGAGTTACCTGGAAAATAATTCCCGTTAGATGCTACAGAATTCTGGCATAGAGATAAGAAAGGCTACACAGGACAGAAACTTCAAGATACTTGACAAAAAATGGTATTTTATAAGAAATGCAGCTTCTCTGGGAAACTATAATACAGCTCCACTACACAACAGTGGCAGCTGACAACCACCCCATTCATTTTAAAAGAGGAAGGTTAAGTTCTAAAAACAGAAGTCATTCTAAGAACAGAGGTCATTCTCTGATCATCAATGGAGAGAGGACACCACAAAGACTGACAAAGAAAAGCTCAGGCATTTCTCTTACATTGACTGTGGAAACTTCCTCTTCTTCCATTACTTCTTCCTGGGGAATGTCATCACTGACTGGTGAACCACTCTGAAACACATCAGTCTCTTCACTGGATTCATTCTCTTTACTGGCTGCTTGTTTGGAACGTCCCGCACGGCTACAATGAGAAGAAAAATAAAGATCAGCTTCACAGCACGTGTCCATCTGCAAAATGTATAAACGGTATGAGCAAACATTCTAGTTCACATTTCATGTTATACAATGCTGCTGTCTTTTACACCTATCTAGTTCATCCATGCACAGAACTGAAGAGAAACTAGGAGGCTGGACAATCCCATTTGAAAACAAAATTGTTCCATAATAGAGGGCCAGGAGCACAAAGTTGAACAATTTTGTCTCTATAGACACGGCAGATTTTTCTCTTCAGTGCCACAATACAGGCCAGAAAAGGTTGACAAAACACTAAGCAGTGAACAGGAAAAGCCAAACATCCAGAGACTGAATACTGTTGTTGGTTTTCTCTCTATTCAATTGCATGAACAGATGTACTCTTCTTCTCCAGGACTTTATACACATCAAAATTTGAGTAACTGTTATCTATGGTTTTTCAGACCTAGAGGAACCCATATTGATACTCATAAAATTAATGCTATAATGAACCTAAATGCAAATCTTCCAAGCTAGCTTAGGGATATCAGGATAACAATACCTTAATCAGGATAATGAAGAACAATCGGTCAACAATATCTTAAACTGTCTGTGTTGGTGTGGGAGTTGTGCCACAAGCAAAAAGCACCCATTTGCTTAAAATGAGAATTAGCCAACACCCTCACCTTTAAAAAAAAGCCAACTACAGAAGTATCCAGAACTCCGCAGCTGCACCCACAATACAGTAGCACAATTCAGAATCAAATCACTGAATCATCCTGTTTACTGCAGGTGCAGTCTTGGTGCACCCAAACTTGGTGATGTTTTGGTTGAAATGAAACCGGAAACTCAGTTCCGGGCACACAACAGACTTCAGTCTCCAGTGGGGGCACAGATCCAAAACAACTGTACTCTGATATCATCACATCACAGAATTGGTGGGAGTTTTCAATCCTGAGAACCACTAAAATTCAGACAAAATAAAATCTCTCAACTGTAAAGCAACTATAGTATTTCCAAACCAACCAACATGCCACCCCTTAACACAAATCGGCCCAACTCAAGTCTTCCAAGACTGATAGCAGCAACAGAATTGAAAAGGAAGCAGAAGAATTATTCACAAGCTAGGTTCCTCTTTTCACATATCACAAAAATAAGCCTGTTCATATGCTAATTGGTAGCCCAATTTGCTAACAGAAATAGGTTATACATTATCACCCACAGGACACATTATCACCTCATATGCAAAATCCCAAATTCCTATGCCAAATCCATTCCCAAGGAGCCCAGAAAGCTTTATGCATTCAATTTAAATATATTTATCTTGCGGTACACAGTGCTGGCTCAGTCTATCAACTTTCTTCAGTTAAAACTGCTGTAGATATGGATGTAGGAGAGGGAGAAAGGCTTGACTACAATGCACTTTGAAGACTTAAGAAATTACTACTCTCACCTTTTTCTCGCAGATTTGGAAAAAGAACAGTCAAAATGTGGGTGGTCTGATAAAACAAACAAACAAACACAACCCCCAGTTTGGTTTTTTTTTAATGAGATCTAGAATAGACCAAACAACTTTGAAACCTGAAACAACTTACTTGGGCTCCCCCTGACAGGAACAATGTACGTACACATGAATGAAAGCTACGCTTGTTACTGATTGTGGGCAGTGATAAGGTTTACCGGCAGCTTAAAATGGAGTGAAGAAACACACCAACCTCACTGAGAAAAGTTACTTATATATTTAGTAAAGGGCATTTTTGACAAACACCACATAGCACATCACCCAACAATAACTTGTTGGTGTGTCTTCCCTGCATGGCAGTAGCAGTTTCCAACTCCTGTTCTACTGCATGTGTAGCAGTGACTTCTGGAGTAACCAAGACAGTGTTGGGTCCTGTGTTTCTGGTTACAGAGCAAAGGAGCAGCAGAGGTCTGACCTGAGGCAGGGTGACAGAACACTGGAAAGGTCGGGATGGTGTGTGTGCCAAATGCCAGATCATGTGATCCAGAGTGAGACCGGAATTTGAAATGAGGGTACAAGCTTGTTCAGGCAAGGTTCCCCAGTAGGAAAGATCCCTGGCATAAGGCAAGTCAGCACGTCACACTGCCAGAGGAAGAGCAATGTGATGCTAACTAAGCCCAGAAGCCAGAAAAACAACAGAGATATACAACAGTGTCAGACAGTAGATGTCCCCAAGTAGTGCCCCAAGGAATTTATATAAGGTTCTGGAAAAGTAAATCTTCTCCATGAGCTGCAGTTTGATACAAGTGGGCAAATAACCACTTGTGCACCTCTGCTTACATATATTATCTACACACATACAGAAAAGGTAGAGATACCTGTTTTTTCCTACAGCAGGCACAAGGAATGAAGATAGCCAACGACAGAGTTTGCCTTCATTTTGGAACTTAGTGCACTTCAGAATTTTCAGGAGCTACTACCCTTCACTGATCACAACACATTTTATTCACATGAAAATTATTCAAGTGGATAGTAAGAAAGCCACAAATTAGAAAGTGAACATTAATTTAAGAAGAATCAGAATAAGCTTAATTCTCCACAATTCTGTTTCACCACAGTAACAGTTTGATTCTTACCCACTTTCCAAAACAAACAGGACCACTTTCCTCTCCTTCAAGTCGTAATAAAGCCCTATCTTCAAGGCCCTTGTATGCTTTATTGACTTTTCTCCTAGAAAAGCAAAGTTATGTACATGCTACCTGAACACATTAAAATTACTTGCAGCCTCTTGCTCTGTTGTGAGATACCCTAGGAGAAGCAGCTAAGGAAAACATTTTATAAATAACAATAGCAATTTATTTTCTTAACTGTGAACTACAGTATTCTGAAATATTTTCAGTAGAGGTTTGCTTAGGGGCACAGAGGCATTATTTAATTTTCACTAAACACAGATTTAGAACACTTACACTTTTTTTTGCTGTGCTGGTGGTGTTTGTGATGACCTTCCTCGTCTTTTCTGTGGCGTAGACTGTGCTGATTCAACTGTACTAGTTTCAGATGGTTCTGCTCTGTTTTGAGGAAGACCCAAATTGCAAAGCATCAAATTATAACTAATGTCCAAAGATAAAAAATATGCAGCTTACAAGAAGATGGACTTACCTCTGCTGTGTTCTTTTTGATGTCCTATTTTGCCTGCCTTTTGGTTTTTGTTCAATGTTTTCAGTTTGCCTTTCTTCCTCCTCCTCCTCCTCTTCCACTGCAGCTGCTGGTGGTTGTTTTTTTTTGCTCCTTTTTGATGACTTTGCCACTGGTTCTTCCTTTGGTGCTGCCCCATTATTTGTTCTGGTAGGGCGTCCTCTTCTCCCTTTCTTTGGTGGACTGTTCTGTTCATCCTCACTTTCTATCACATCTTCTTTTAGCCTTTTTTCCTCTTGCCACTGTGTTTCATCAGCTTCTGATACAACTGCAGGTCTCTTCCTTCCCCGTTGACTACCTCTAAGCTTCTGCTCTTGACCCAGCTTATTCAGGTCATCTATGCTTAGTTTCTCTTCTGAATCTGTGATAGCTGCTTTCTTCCTTCCTCTAGGCTTCTCCATCTCTGACTGAAAAGGTAAGATTGCACCTTTATATTTAAAAAATTAAACTGCCATTCTAAAGAGTCACATGTAGAAACTTTCTCCAACAAGACAAGAGTCTTCAAATTACACAAGTTGTCTCAGATTGTTCATCATATCCATTTCAAAAACATTTGCAAAAATATAAATACACACCTACATAAAAAATACCAGACAAGAGGGAAAGATTCAATGAAGGTAGAACCCTTTCTAGAACCCTTTCTGAATTATAAGGTTTGAAAACAGAAAGTATTCCTTTACCTCTCCATGCTCTAGCTCTCTAAAGAGCACAGTAAAGAGCCATAGACAGTGCAGAGATTTCCATAAGCAGCTACTAGGGCCATATTGCTCCAACCAACCCTTACCCCTCAGAGAAATAAATAGTAGAAAATATTACCCATCCACCATTTCATGGGTACCATGACTCTTTCATTTCATATCATGAAATTGTCCAAAAGCCCAATATTTACAGTATTTCTGTTTCACACCAATGTTTGTTTCATGCTAACACTACTGTATTTCAACACATTTATTAGTATTTGCCACAGTGAAATTTCATCTACATAATCAGTTACATCATTTAAAACCTGAATGAAAGTTTTTTTGCTCTTGTGACATAAGATAGAGGTCATCTTACATATTCATATCTCTAGTTTAAACAAAAACCTTTTTCAAGAAAAGCAGAAAGAGAATCTAGAAAGGATATGAGGATAAAAAGGAAAATAAATTGAAGGACAAAGAATTACACTAGAAGAAAACAAGAAAAATGTTTGGACAATGATGACGTCTCCTGTCAGTTCATGTCTTCAGTGACATCCTCGTTATTCCCCTCTTTATTAGCTTTTGCCGTCATCATGCACACCTGTCACTGCAGCTCATTTTAGCTGGTAAGTAACTGCAGCCAATTCTCAAAGTAATGTTTCTGCCTGAGGCTAAAAAGTGTTCCACAACCTTAGAACTAAGGTGTTACTCTACGATCTAATCTGGACAAATATCCTGAAGAGTGATAACTTTAAAACACGGACTTTTGCTGCCCAGTTAAAATCCTGATTCCAAGTTAATGCTTGCTGTAATCTGCTCCCCATCTCCACAAAACCAAAAATGAGTTCTGAATCCATGACCTTGAGCAAGTTTGCTTACAGATTGCTTACAGATTCGAAGTGGAATGATGCTCTCAAAAGTACTCAAAACATGGACCTGTATTTGCTTCATCACTGAGCTTTCTCAGTTACCAGTTCAAGCTAATGCTTCTAAACATGAATTGCATGCCAGGAGCTGTCTGGACTCTCAGACTTTAAGGTTTACAGAATTTTTTGGGGGTTGTTTTTTTTTTTGACAAGAGATTCCAGATTTTTCTGATTTAGTTACAAACTGGTTTGCTTTTTCCACAGTATAAGATAGTTATTTATACTTCAAGACAAGCAAAAATTCTGCAATTTTTACTAGTCAGTAGCTTATGTCCCAAGCAACCTAGAAAAATGCACCAGAATGACATAATGAAAGAAAAGAGAAATGTCAGAGACAGTAAAAAGAAAGGTGACATCAGATACAGGACATCCTTAATGCAGCCTAGAAAATCCAAACCTAACAAATCTGATCTTACTACTTTTTCATGCATATCGCAAATAGTACAAAATTAACGGGCTGTCAACTGCTATTAAGGGACAAAGAGGTGAAATTTACTAGTGGTATAGGAAATCATTATTATTTGACCTGCTTTTATAATTACAATACAATTATAATTTTCTTTCGTGGTTTATTTTTCTCTGTTCTGATACAGGTATAAATACTGCTTAAGATAATATTTAGCCTGCTTATAACTTCTTTTACATATTAAAGCACTACATCTGAGCGAGAGTCCAAATAATATTTTACAGCCTCATTAGGAACCTTTCTTATTACTGAATTACATATATAAATCCATTGGTAAGAATTAGTAAGGATATTATCACTCTCCAAAGCCTAAGTAAACTTAGGGACATGATCTCGTGGTGGATTTCACTGTGCTGAGTTAATGGCTGGACTTGATGACCTTTAAAGGTCTTTTCCAACCTATACGATTCTATGAGAAACAGAACCTTTTTTTCGTTGTATTTTCATGTCCAACTCTGAACACATTTTCCAGTAGTTTAAAATATCAGCTCAGTTTCATGTTTCAGCATAATTTTTTGAATGATCTCAAATATCATCACATTAATTTTTAACAGCTCACCCTTACAAGATCAGAGTCGTCCCTTTTGTCAGTTTTCTTTCCTGGTAAGGGTGCAGCCATTGTGAATTCTTCATTTTCACTGTGGTCCATTTCAGTACTGTCAAGCCTAGGATGAATAACCATGTATTTACCTCATTATTATAATACATTGGGCAATCATTGTAAAAAATACTAAGAACAGCAATCTTCATATAAAATCAGGCAAAAGGAACTTTTCACTGTAGGTACTATAGATACTACAAATCACAAGCCACATCATCTAAGTCTCAAGACAAGTATTTTGCTCGTAAACCATGTTCAATTTTCTTTTTTCACTGGGAAAGATAAGCAGCTTTTTTAAAGAAGAGTCTGAGTTGCAAGAGATCTGTGTTTGCATACATTTGCCTACACTTTCCCATAGCCATCAAAGATCCCCCCAGACAGACCAGCCAAAGCATACACCTTCCTATGGTGAGTTTTAGGCAATAAAATGGCAATTCATATTTCCCTCTGTTTTTGGTTGCTTTTTAAAGCAATAATTTCATTTTAATTTCAGTTTTTACAAACTGTAAATGTGGATGATAATGCCTCCTGTATGTGTAAAACACTGAGACCCACAGATAAAAGATAATACACAAAAGCCAATACAGAAGTAATTTCAATTCATCTGCAGAAGCAACATTTTAAAATACTAGTGCATGTTTTTAATGAAAAGAAATATGCTATGTGTCAAAATAAAAAGTGGTATTCAAGCACACAAAGTCAACTCTCTGGCCTGAGCACTGCACAGAGAGTGAAAGATGTTCTCACTCCAACAGGTGTAAAATCTGTAACAACTGGGATGTAATCGCAAGCTGAGGTTTTATACATCCTCTCAAAAGATGCAAATCTGCCTGTACATATTCAGACAGACTGAACTGGAAATATCGTGCATCCTGAATCATTCCCATCACTTCTCGTCATCTTTGGCATCTCCACCCAAACCACTAATCCCTTTAAATTAAGTGAGCTGGAGAGATCATGAAGATGACAGAACATGTTAGGCTGTGAGTGCAGCATTTTTTAAAATTTGATCTCAGATTCATTTTGCTGGATATAGAGAAGAATCTGGAGTCCACCTCTCGTGAGCCAATAATGTGAACCTGCATGACTAGTAAGAAATGAGCCTTTCTAGTGGGTATTTCTTGTAAAGCACTGCACTACATTTAAAATTAATATTATATATTAAATTGTCACAGAAGTACCAAATGAGAAGTCTTATATTCAAACATAACATTTCCTAACAGTCTTGAAAGAACATGAGAAAGTAGAAAAAATATGAATAGTGGAAGCTATATAATCTCTCACTGTCTGTGAAAAAAAAAAAAAATGACTATGTGACAACATAAGATACAGGAACAGATGAATAACCTACAAAACTGACACAAAATAAGCTATAATTTTAAAGACTGATAACTAGAAGATGACTTACGTAGCATTACAGTACACTCACCTCTTCATCACAAAACTAATCTAAAATCCAAAAATATTTGTCAGCGAAGTCCAGCACAGTGCAGAACTTGAGGAGGAAGTCAGGCAGGACCACCACAATGGCCCACCAGCTCTCCCTGGCTGGGATGTGTTTGCAGCACCACAGCCAGGTTCCCAGGGACTGCAGCTGTGTGTGTACACACACGCACACATACACGTCTACATATGTACGTGTGGGGGGTGTATATCTACCTAAAACACACCCCAAAAAACCCCAACCCTTCCCTCAAAATAAATAAAAACATATGAGCCTCTCCTTTCCTCCTTTAACCAATTCTGGATGTAAATTGATTCGGGTTTGGTTTTTTTTTTTTTTAAAAAAAATTTATTTCTGGAGTTAGAAAGCCAAATTCATGGTTTCAGTTATACCAATGTGGTACTGTAATTTTACTTCAATGTAAGATAAAACAATTCTATCTTTTACTTAGAAAACATTACAGAATTATTCGAAGTTTCCATTACAAATATTTGAAGTATCAAAATTCCTTTGTTGTCTACCAACCTCCCTTTGATCCTTCCTGGAGAGCTTGGATTTGAGCTGCTGCTGGCATTGCTTACAGTTTCCATTCGTGAAGATTTGGATTGAGACTGCTTGCCTGCTGACGAAAGAGGCTTATTAACTGCTCCAAGAACATTGGCTGCTTTGGGCTGAAACCAAAAATATATTTCCTTAAGCTACACATTCAGATATTGTTAACATGTACTATGCTTAAAATATTCACAGATTTCACTTTCTTCAGTCATTATCTTAATTTTAACACGAAGTGATAAACATTTTCATGTGAAAGCTACAACAGACACCAGAAGGAAGCTGAAGGAGCTGGCATCAAATAACTAGCTGCCACCAAAGCTGGAATTCTTCTCTCTACCCTTAGATTCTGTCCTCTTCTCATTGGTATCACTGTGTGCTCACCAGACCGTGCAGTCAGCCACTGCATCACTTGGTGTGCCGTTGGCTTTCTGCTGATTTATCTACCTGAACCAGCTCCCCATCTGGATCAGATAAGCACCTGGCCTAGCCAAGCAGAAATAGCAGGACAGCCCTTTCAGAAAAGGAGACATTAAACTGGCAACAACATTAGTTTCAACTGGGAATAAATGAGAACCGCAAAAGCCAAATATTGTGGAGAAGATTCTATACTTCTTGCATGGATTTAAAGATGTTAGGCTTTTAATCCGTGCCACAGTGTCCAGACACTGGTGAGCTTCACGTTATTAATTTAACTGGATTATCTTTCAAACCTGCTGGATGCCTCCACCTCATACTAACTTTTGAGAGAGTTGAAAGAGTTCAATTACTCCTAAAGAGAATGCCAGACACCCATGTACAAAAAAGTTGAATTAAAGACCATTCCCTACATTTCTCATTATCCATCTTCTCCTTCAATATTACATTCTAGCTATGGTTGCAATTAGTGACAGCTACAAAAAGTTCAACACGAATAACGTATCAGCCTGGAGTATTTCTTTTTCAGAGCTATGGACCATGGAAGTTCTGGTTATAGTTTTATAGCCAGAGGGAATTTTACACTTACAAAGATTCATTCTGCACTGAGCACAAAAAAAATAGCATATGCTTTCCAAAAATAAACCTTGGAGAACTAAATTCAGCTTAACAATTTACTTCTATTAGTTTAGAATTAAATGTTAATCAGCAAGTGTATGCTGAAAGAGCCTGAAAGCAAAGAGATTTTCAAACTCACACTGAACTAACTTCCTACTAAGGAGGGACTAACAGGGCCTGCTCTAACAGCTCCTCCCTTACCACAGAACCTACACCCAAAGCCTTCCTGCTCTCAGTGTTCCCTGCTTATATCCACTCCAGTAACATCCACCCAAGCCAGTCTTCCATTCGCAAAAATAAGACTCCCCAGACCAACTTTCATTTCACGTTCCTCTCATGATAGTGAAGAAACTGAAAATTCTGGTGGTCAAATACACCTCTCCTGTTTATTACAAAGTTTCAAAACAACACAAGAAGGGCTAGAGTACCTGGCATTAGAAATTTAAAATAATACAAAAGTTAACTTAGGATTCAAAAGAATTTCAATGATGATCTATTCCAATCCACAAATGTTGACTTTCAATTTCTCAAAGAGAAATCTCCTTTTCCTAGCTTGCATTACTCCTTTATTAGTAAGTCACTAGCTGACAGCTAATGCTTTATTAGCAAAGTTAAGGGTAATGAAGATGCTGCAATTTCTTTCTTTCACAAGGTAACAAATTAATGTTCTTTGTCCTTGAGAACAGGACACATTAAGCCAGATGAAAACCACAGTTTGTCACTTCCTTTACCAGGTTTTAATTTTATTCTAAAGAGTACCTGGATTTAGTTTTAGTGAAGAAAGAACATTGCCATTCAATACAGTACATATTCTGAAAAAACAAATTAACAAAACTGTAGAACAGTCAATTATCTTGTAAGATACTGTAAAGTGGTATTCAGCTTTGCCAAAGATTGATCATGAGATTTTTAAAATAATTTCTGTTAGAGTTTTCCATAGCTGTTGCTTTGTATGCAACACTGTAGTCTTCTGCAGTCTAAAAAGGTTAACCATTTTGTAAACTTCAACAAAAACCACAAAGAAAACAAACAAACAAAACCTTCACTCCAAAAAGAAAGAAAAAAAAAAAAAGACAAAGCAGAATGCAAACACAGCACCAAAACCCAACCCCCCACACCATACGTACCTTTCCAGGGGTGAAAAATGACTTCATTTCTGGAGGAAGGTAATTTTTGGTGTTACTGAAATTCTGCAAAAAAAAAGAGGGTGGGGGCAATTACAGCAATAATCAGTGAACGACAGATAGGTATAGATACACACATTCTGGAGATTGCACTGAAAGATTTTATTTACATCATTTATGCTTTTAACTTTTAAACCAGAACAGTAATATGGGGGAAGACAGAATGGTGAGGAAGAGAAATTGGTGTGTGCACAAATATATAATGTATTTACGAAAACATATACATACATACATTTTCAACTACAATGTAAGAGGCAGAAGTCTGAAGTTACAAGAAATATTTAAGAAAAACAACCCTGAATTACAGCTAACAAATATTTAAACAGACTTATCTCAAGAAAAATTAAATGCCAAGGTATACCTTGTCAGGTTGAGTAAAATATCTGGCTGGAAGTACAGGGTCTTTAGGGGATTCCAAACTGTATGTTGTACTCTTTGACATAATGATATTCATTGCTACATCACAGACTGTATACAGTTTCTGTAAATAATAAAATTTTAAAAACCAAATAAACACTTTAGAAGTTCATTGCAAATCTTAACAAAAGACAGTGTATCTTTTGTGCACAGGACCACAAGAAATTACAGTTTGAAAGCAACTATCTTAAACATTTAACACTAGCCTGCATCTTAAGCAGTGTCTCTCAGGATACTGAAATATAGACAGTAAAGGCAAAAGCATTTTAAGTCTAACAGTTGAAGACAGCTGGTTTTCATGGTCTTTCTACACTTAAGAATAGTGCTTGCCGTAGTTTCTAAGACAAAGTTAATCGAATGAGCACACATATCTGACCCACCCACTACCCAAAAATCATCTCTGTGGGAAAAGCAGAAAAATAACAAATCGGGACATTATGTGATGCTAAAAGGACAAAAAAAAAGGTTTGATACCTGCACTACACAATCCACACCGGAGATTTCTAATGTATTTTTCTTCCTCTATTAAGTTTACTCTTGCACTTCAGAAATTAAATACTATAAAGCACTTTAGTAGATGATTTAAACAGTAAATTTTATAGTTTATATCTACTTAAAGTTAGTGTTCAGTAATCTTACTGAGACAGAAACAGAAGAACTGAAAACTATTATGACTCCCTTGCAAATGTGCAAGGTTTACTGAAGCACAGGAAAATAACTGCCATCTAAACTAAAATAAATATAATCCTTACAGTATATAAAATATCATTTCATACATACAATTCTATTGAAAGACATTTTGAAGTTGGTGTATAAACAAAAAGCAACTCCTTTCCATTAGCAGGCCAGAATTAAATGCAATTTCCAATCAAAAAGCACCACCTACTTCATTCATTTTTTGATCATCTGGTCCTTGAGCATCCTTAGTCTGTTTGATGTTTTCTACCATTTTTCTGATAAATGCATGACTGTTGTTTTCATTTTTAGCCATTAATATTTCCAGTATGAACCACAGGCACCTAAAGGAGAAATGCAGTATCCGCATGAATGAAAGTATAAAAGAAATTCCTTAAAAAAGCACATTTGAGAAAGTGATTTAGTCCAGCTTTTACTAGTATTATGAATTTGAACCAGTGTAACTCTGGGAAAACAATTCTTTTGGAAAAATGAAATGAAGATGAGGAGAAGGTGAAGGGTTCCTCTATAAAATATCACAGAGCACTAAAAAGCATCTATACTATTTCTCTCAATATTTTACAGAAGTAACTGGCATTATTATGCACACTGGACTGTGTAACAGGGTACCACAGTGAATCAAAATTCCACTTATAATAAAGTTAAAAATAACACTATTAAAAGTGGTCTTACTCTTTAATGTCCTTGAGTTGTTCAATGTCCTGGACTTTGACATAATCTGGGTCATGAGCTAGAAGATGGATAGTATAAGGAACAACATACTCTGGTAGAAGTGACAACAGTTTCTCTGAAAAGCAGAAGAAAGATGCATCAAAAAAATACATACCAAGAAGTATGCTTTTCTGCCAAAGAGGAGAGGGCAAATTTTGAGGTCAGTACACATTAAAGTATAAACACGTGGGCCTATCATTTCTCTCTGATGTTCCATTTCATGGCTGATGTGCACATGTTTCACGCACACAAGAATTAATGTTTTAAGTATCTCTCACTCAGAACTGCATGGTTTCTAGCTATCTTGAGGTACAGCTACAGTCACCTCCTACTCCCAGTCCTTTCCTCAGTTCAAAGCCTGTATTCTGAAGGACTTTGAAAAGTAGAAGCGAGGATGGATCACAAAATCCATGTTAACTGCAAGATGTGAGACCAGCACAACTGCAGGATATGCTGCTACTATTTCTTTGGACATTGCAGTGTACAGCCTTGCTGTCAAGAGAACAAACAAAGGCTTTCTGCAGGTGCTTTGCAGTCAAATTGCCACAGTGTCTGTTTCAAGAGGAGTGGGAGGTCACATGAAAGCTGTACCAAAGTAGTAGTGCACTGAGTTTGAAAGGCTCAATCCCACCTAAACAGCAGCACAACTGTACTGTGACATTCAAAGCATTTAAAATTTTTTCTAGCATCCTCTGAGACTTTCAAGTAATCCTTAGCAAGGACTGCAAGAAAGTCTTTTCTCCATCATGACAGTCTGAAGGCCTGTTCCCCTTGGGGATTCAAAACGTAAGGGTTGTTGCCAATGGCCCTCTCAGAGTTACAATCACAAAATACACATTCCATAAGGTAACAGATTCCCTGACCCAACCAACACCACGAGCGTGAACTCCAGCACCTCAAACATCATCACCTAAGGGGCAAGGACAACAGAAGGACAAGTTGTACACCAAAAGTGAAAAAACATTTTTCAGCAACAACCCACACTGCTTTCTTTAGTCTAATGCCTGAGAGAAATCAGCACACCCAAGTTATTAAACCTGTACCCTGTGCAACAAGCAAGACAATGGGCAAAGGGAGGCATCCTAGTATTCCATGTATATTGATATGGCACAAGCATCTGATCTTCAGTGCTTGTGGCAAATGTCATACCACAGTATTGATATGACTTGAATGGACCTGTGAAGGAAAGAGGGAAATTCCTGGCTCCACTTTTGAAAAATCCCCTTTTGCAACAGTAAGTGCATGACCAAGTCTGCATAAATAGGGGTAATGCACAGTCTACATAAAATATATATAATATTTAAAATCACCCAATGTCTTTCTATTTCAAGTTGTATTTATGTAACTGAAATCCAGTGTACTTTCCAAAGCAGTTTTTAGTGTGTTTCAATTGACACTGCACTATTAACTTTAAAAACATCCTTTGCTTCTTCAAGCACTGTCCTGCATTTTAGCCAGCAGCTGTTCACATTACTTAACAAAAAAATAAAGATATGGCAGGGAAGAAAAAGAACATAATTACGACTTCAGAGCACTAGCAAAATTGGCTTGCCTTAGACATGCCCCAGACAAACCAACCCACTATTATTTGTACTAATTAGCAACTTCAATATAATGCTCATCAAGAGCTCATAAATTACATTTTTCAGTAACTTCCTGCCTTGGACAATTTCTCATATAACTATAACAATAATTCCAAGTGGTTCTGGAAAATAAAACAAACTAGTTCCAGACAAAACAGTAAAAGAATAAATATTGATACATATTATATTTAACCCCTGTAATGACAAAAAAAAGTAGAAAAATAATAGGAAAAAAAATAGAACTTTTATCTCTAACGAAAGAAGATTCTACCTGAAAGGCAGGGTGGCTTTCCTACCAGCACATAAAACTACAATGTGCCAAAACCCTTCACAAGAGACCTTTATGAGCTTTTAGGAAGAAAACTTGTTAAAAAAATATAATCCTTACTCTTGTAATTTTTCTGGTTACCGACTTTCAAGTAAAAGCCCATCATGAGAAAACAAAAATTTGAATGCAAGACATGTCTCTACCCAGATGAAACCAGTAACAGATACACAATCAAAATAAGTCTCTTCTTGAGTGGCTTCCACTCTGAATAGCATTTAGAGAGTTTAAGAGGGCTGAGAATAATTCCTGCCAGCCTATAAAAGGCCAATGTAGAAGAAAGAGTCACATGTCTAATACCAGTCTGTAAGTTTTCCTCAGGCAAGGTATATTTACCATATTTTCAACAAATGCTGAAATCCCCCCCAAAATATCCAACAGATATCCTCCTCACCTGTATGAAGTTTTCAAGACAAAACATGTAACAAAATCACACATTTATAGATTCATATAAATAGCTGCAATAATCAAGGATGCAGATTTCCAACAGAAGTACTGCCATCATTACTACCCTGAGTTACTGCATGGTCAGCAGGGAGAGTGGCAGAGGGAGACACAAATTTAGATATCGTGTTATTTCCAGAACTGAGCTTTGGCTGACCTGCTGCAATATGGATGTTTTAGGATACAAACAGTTCAAGACATTTTATTTGCTGAAAGCTCAGACTGGTAAATCTGAATGGCACAAAGTTAACATTCTAATCCTCAAAAAATCCTGCAATCTATATTTAACCCAGACTCCCCATGCATTATAGCACATGTCAAATCAATGGCATCACTCAATTATTCCAGCAAGAAAAGAATTTATCAGGCACACTTTGAGGTCCTACTGGATAAAGAAAATCACGCACACATGGTTCCTCTTAATTTCTTCCACAGATTTTTGATGGCAACTTTGCAGCATCTATTTTAAACATATGAGAATTCTTATACTTTCTGTCTACATAACTAGAAAGAGTTTCCAACTTTCAAGAGGAATAGTCTTAAAATTACTTAGACGTGTTCAATTTATTTTTCTTTTTTACATGTTATAAAGTGGGAGAAAAGTACCACTCTTTTTTCTTTAACTCTAATTAACAATATACAAAAGGATTTGTCTGCAGACTTAATCTCTGATCAAAGTCTAAGGGGACTAAGAAAGACTGACTAACATGGCTAATATGAAGTGATTCATAAACAGAAGGAAATCAGTTATCTGACAGCACCTCTAGGATAAGATTCACCTAACAGGTCTGGTTTAGGCTAAAACCATGAAAAAATACCCTTCATTTCACAAAGGTCAAAGCATCAGTAATCTTTCAAAGAAATAAAACTTTCAAACCGCCTTATTCAAAAATGCTATATAGCTCTTCATAAAGGTCTACTTTTTCCTATGACCATGTACCAGTGTTATAATACTGTATGTGTGTAGCTTTAAGTCAAAAGGACTGATTTAATAAAAGAAAAATAGCTGACATGAGTCCATAATAACTTCCAAAGCATTCCCATGATCAGACTGCTGGCACTGAAAAGAAAGAATTGCATAAACTCATCCTGAAATGCCTATAAATATAGCCCTTTGCCAGCATAACACAAGATGCTACTCAATACAGCAGTGCAAGGACAGTCTATTTAGTACAGCATTTATGTATTAAAGTTACGTATTAGTAATTGCTGAAGTAAAATTAGTCATTGTCACTTCACTTAGAACATTATTTACATTATTAAGTTCAAACAGTAGACATAACTGCCTTGGAAAATTACTTCACTCTCAATATATTTAGGCATAAGCATTTGCACAGTTTTTAACAAAACTCAAAGACCTCAGCAGTGCCTGTTAAAAAAGAAAATCAAAAGAAAATCTGGACAAAAGAGAATCAGAAAATTTTGAGTTTTCATTAGATACCTCCAAATCAAATTTACAGTGGTTCTGTGTATAAAAACAGACAACCATCAATGTTTTCAATCTACTCACATTTATATTTGAACTATAGCACTTGTACCAAAGAGTGTCTTCTATTCTCTTACCACTAACTGCTGCATGTTGCTTCAGATATTCCCTTCTGACATTTATGTTCTTCACAAGGCACTGCCTAGCATGAGCTCTTCTCTCTTTCACGGGATCTTTTGCACACAGTGCACAAATAGCCATATATTCTAGTGGCAGCCGTAGTCTAGAAAGGCCTTTGTGAAGTTTCTGAGCAAATATTTGTCTCACTTGGTAACATTCATCCTATTAAAAATAAAATAAAATAAAATAAAAAAGCAAAACCAAAAAAGATAACAGTAAACTTTTCTGAAAGCAATATAGACTGTAAAATAAAGCATGGAAGCTAGGTAAATATGCCAAAATCAATTAGACCTTGAAGCCATTGAAACATAGGAATTGCAAGGGGTTTTTTTAATGCCAATTCAGAGCAATTGAATTGAACTAATTAGTTGAAGCTTCCTTTAAGCTCAGAAGAAGAGCTAAGAAATTGTGCGGGAAGATGTCGCACTCAGGACCCAAGGCCTAATTTAGCATAGTACTGAGGCATGGAGTTACTGAAATTGTTTACAGTTGGGTCACTTGCTTTGTAAAGCCAAAGATCTGCATGAAAATATTTTAGCCACCAGTAATCACCACCATGTTGATTTTACTGCTACGATTTCACACATTTTCATCAAGACATTAGTATTAAAATGGAATAAAATTCAACAGAATTACCAGATAAGGTGAAACACTGAAGAGAGTACCAAGCATTTACATTTTACTATGTAAACCTATGCACTACAACTGGAACATGGAAGAGAATTACCTGTGTCTAAGAGCTGCCACACAACACGAAGTAAAATAATATGAAGGCAGCAACTGTAGTTTTATAGTTTATTAAGCAACGCATTCCCAGAAAAGGCATGAATTTTAATTTTGTTTTGTATGTACAGGCACCATTTAATATATCACAAACCATTTACTAACACAGGACAAGGAAGCTTAACAGAAACATGTGCAGAAAAGAGTTAGAAGAAAACATACAGAAAAGCTTAAGGTAAACAAGGTCACCAAAACAGCTTGGCACATTTAACCAGCCAAAAAGAGGTCAAGAGGAAAGATTTATCTCTAAATATGAAGAAAAAAAACTTCAACAGAAGTTAGCAGCTATTTTAGTCAAATGACAGTTTTGAAGTTAGAAAGTATTGAAGGAGGTTTCCACCTATCAGTCAGCTGGAAGTGCAGAGCCAAAACCTAACCACTGGCTCTGCTAAATTTGCAAATAGCATCAAAAGAGATCATGTAGTAGATAAAACCAGCCTCCCTCTTCCCCCACCAAAAATGAAATCCAGAAAGCACTTTTTTCAATCAAGCCCCATTTTCTCTTTTCTGCGCTTCAAGCTATATTCCCCCTCTCTGGACTGAAACCTTGAAACACCTGCTGTAGCCATCGTTGAAGCAACCCAAGCCCACAAACCCAAACCATGAGATCTGCTCCACATCTCTTGTCTCCTTACAGCAAATCCACCCCCCGGCAGGAGGCTAAGATAGAGCCCTCTTTTCCTGCTGTATCACCTAAGTTTAATGGTTTTAGGAAGCTTAGAAGAGACTGATGCCTTGTTGGTGTTTCAGCAGGGAAACATCTCTGCCTCAAAGGACAAGGCAGGTACAGTTTTTTGTTACTGATGGCATTGTGTGGCCAATTGGAATGATTATAATTTCTTTATCTTTTAATATTGGGAATAACCTTAAATCTGACTCAGTTACACTAGTTCTCCAAGAAGAAGGGGGACAAAACTTAACCAAGGTATGCTATTTTTAACAGCACAAACTCCATAAATTAATCCCTTTTTATATATCTATGTCTCTGAATTTAGTGCAAATTCATCAGAAGTTCACCATTTAAAAGCATTAAAAAAATACATAATTGCAAAGCCATCAAGGTATCACTCAGACACAGTTCTGATTTATCAATTTCAACACCTTGAGTTAACAACGAAAACTGAGAAAGCTCTGGGATTTTTTTAACAAATGAAACTTAAGCAATCTACAAGATTTATTCTAAATACAATAAATTGCATTTTCAACAGCAAAGCTTATCACATCTTAAATCTGACCTTAAAGCCTGTTAAACACTGAAGTACTATCCTCAATTATTTTTGACTCTCTTTCAATATGAAGCTCTGCTGACATAAAAATTTGTTCTGGGGATCAAAGAAGTCAACTGCTGCTAAGTTTATAAGACTGTCCAAACACATATGCAACTTATTTTAAAATTACTGAAACTACATGCATTTCATTATCATAAAGCCCCTGTTTATCAGTGCCACTTTCATACAGCAATTAGTGACAAAATTTAATTGTGTTCTGCACTCCAATCATGACACAATACAAAATGGCAGCGTCAGGGGAAAAAAAAAGTGCCAGCACAGAGCCACAGTAGAACCTGTGCAACCATCACAGGCCTTTAAAAGTAAGCGTTTTCCTTTTATTTAATCTGTTTTCTGATCTGCCCACTTAAAGAAATTTTGCTATGAATTAAATAACACAAAACTAGAGCTGGCCTTGATGTCACCTGATTTGTAGCTAGACTTGAAAGTGTTAAGAATAAATAAACTTTTAGAGTAATCAGTATCTACCCTAAAGAAATAATTCTAATACTAACCACTCTAAGCATAAACATATATGTACACATATGTGCACATGTCAAATCTCAAAAAAAAAAGAAGATGAATACAGTACCACTTCTAAGTGAAATAGTCATTAAAGCCATTACAGCTACTCTGCATCTGAGCATCTCCACTGACAGTAAGAAAGAAAATTGGAGAAGACCTCAAAAACACCAAGAAAAGTTATTTTTAAGTATTCAAAATCCATTAGGAGCTGCAATAAAAATGAAAGGCAAAATTCCTGACCTGACAGACCTTACAATCTAAATTCTAGAAAATAACTTAGAAAGTCACTAAAGGCAAAGAAATATCAATAAATGAAGAGGGAAAAGTGACAGAAATTATACCACAGAGGAAGAGATTCTCCTTGAAGTGATGACAAAGCATATGGATATCCACAGGGAGGGGATTACAGACACCCAACATGGCTTTACAAAGGCCAAATCATGTCTGACTGGTCTAACCTTTTACAGTGAAGAGAATGTGCAAATGGATAAGGGATGAGCAATTGATGTCACCTGCCTGGATTTCTGTAAGGCCTTTAACACAGTCATACACAACATTGTTGTCTCTAAATTGGAGAGATATGGGTTTCAGAGATGGACTACTCAACTGGTAAGAAACTGGCTGGATGGCCATGCCCAAAGGATTGCAGTCCAAAAAATCAATGTCCAAATGGAGATCAGTAAACAGTGGTATGCTCAAGGGGGGGAACACTGCGACTGGCATTGTTCATCTTTGTTAATTACACAGATAGGAGGGTTGAGAACCTCATCCCTCAGCAAGACTGTGGATGACACTGAGCCAAGGGGTCCAGTTGATACACTGGAGGGAAGGGATGCCATCCAGAGGAACCTTGACAGGCTTGAGGGACTGGGCCCAGGGGAACATCAGGAGGTTTCAGAGTTCCAAGTGCAAGGTCCTGCACCTGGCTCCAGGCAATCCTCAGTATCCATACAGGCTGAGGGATGGAGAGATTGACAGCAGCCCTGCAGAGAAGGACTGGGGTCACTCGTGGATGAAAACTGGACACGAGCTTGCAGCCCAGAAAGCCAACCATGTCCTGGGCTGCATCAGGAGAGCGGCCAATGGGAGCAGGGAGGGATTCTCAATATCTGCTCTGCTCTCATGGGACCCCCAGTCCAGCTCTGGAGCAACGATTTTACACTGAAAAAGGTGAGGTTTAGATTGGACATAAGGAAGAGATTTTTTACAGCATGGGTGGTAGGACACTGGAACAGGCTGCCCAGAGAACTTGTGGGTACCCCATCCTTAGAGATGTTCAGGGCCAGGTTGGATGGGGCTTTGAGCAATCTGCTCTAGTGGAAGGTGTCCCTGACCACAGCAGTGGAGTTTAATGGGATGATCTTTATGGGTTCCTTCCAATTCAAAGTATGCTGTAATGCTATAGTAAAATGGGATATTAACTGGTTTATCAACATTGATAATCCTATTGTGTTCTAATTTGAATCTTATCTCTCAAAATACCCTTTTGAAAATTCAGGGAAAGTAAGCATTAGACACAAAAAAGGTGACAACACATCTGTTAGAATATCCACAAACAGTCAGGACTGTTACAGCTGGAAAATAAGTGATGAAAGTGAGAGACAGTGATGAAATGGAGAGAAAAGAGCCTGCACCTAACATACTGAACAGAGTATCAAAACAATGAAGCAAAATTCTGATAGAAACTACACAGTTAACATTTGCAATAAAGAAAGATTTGCCACAGGAGGGAAATGACTGAAAAAATGAACAGATTTTGATCACTGGGTTCACAGGAAAACAAATACAATGCAAATACTACATTGACAAGGTCAGTTTGGCATGACATTATCCAGCTCAAGTATCCTTTCCGGAGCAGAGACTGAACTTACTTGTCAGTACCTTAAGAGCCTATTTTTCTCTAGACTAATTTTGTTCTGAACTGTAAAAATCTTTAAAACTTATTTTGAGACAAGACTAACATTTCTATTCAGTTTTGGATCAGGAAAACTGAAAAGTATCAGACTTTGCTTTGGGTGTAAAGACCTTCAGTTATTACTACTGAATTCCTGCAGCATTTTTGCTAGATTTCATCTCCTTAAGTAGTTTAAAGCTTTGTTCCATCTCTCTTGTTTTTCATAGCATTTGGGAACTGAATAAGGGCTCCTTTCCATGGGAATACAGAAGCTTAAAATCCACGTAAACATAGTTCCAACAATATACAAGCCTAATACAGACTGTCTTACTCTGGTACAGTAATGATTTTTCTAGCCTAACTGTAACCAACTCCAAGCAACTTAAGAAACTAAAAAAGATACTCTATATGAAAGTAAACAATATCCACACAGGAGCCTGCATTTTTTAACATTAAATGCCAATTTAAAATCTTCTGACATTTAAAATGGGTTGCAGCTTTTAAAGCTTTAGCCAGACACCGGAATTAAGGTCTAGAATGGAGTATCATTATTACTGCAGATATCTTCTGGAAAGGATTCCTTCCAGAGGATTTCTTGACTTCTGGAAAGCCAGGAGAACACCAGCAGTTACACAAATAACACCAACAGAAGTCCCTTCATGACCACCTAACTCTTGAGACATGAATCAATTTCTGTACAATTTGCTAAGTCTACAAGCCAGAAATAGAGAGGATCCCTATATTTCTACTTACAATTTGAGAGTTATTTTCTTACTATGGGCTCACATGCAGAAGAAGTCAAGGATGAAAATTCCAGCATCCACTAAGGAATCTCTCCCTATTTCTTCTAATATTTGAAGGATGCTAATTATCTTTGCAGACCTCTGCATTCCAAATATATTTTACCCAAATAATTTTATCAAGAAACCAAGGTCACTGTTGTCACCACAGTTCAACATACTTTACATCATCTCATTTCAGCTTCTAATAATGTCATAATGCAGCTGGGGTATTACTTAACTCATACTGCATTTCTTAGTTTATCAATATTCTGACATTTGACTACTTTAAGTCAGTACTCCCCCAATGGACAACCCAGTACTATAGATCTAATTCTCATCCAAAATGAGTTTTCAGGATTATGTAGTGGAAAAATAATTTCATGCCAAGGCTGAATGTTTTGCATAAAACCAGATTCGCAGAAATACACAAAACATACAGAACAAACAACTATATACTCATGTATCTGCTGATAACCCAAAGCTCCAAACAAATTTCCTTACATTTATGGCTAGTGCACACAGCTGGTATTGTTCTAAGGTGATGATTTCATGGTAACAAGGTTCTTGTGCCAACTTCACAATAGCATTCCCTGCAGCCAGCCTCAAGCGAGACATATCAGGTTTACTGAAAAACAAGCACATGGATTGTGAAGGTTAATTAGTAAAAACATTATGTAATAATTTGACTGAATTAAGTCGATAAGTCTGCATCACTGAAAAGCAAGTACTTAAAAAGAAAGAAGTTTCTGTGAATTAGCCACCCCCATACTAGCAGAAGCAATTTCAAACCCAAAGTAATTTTCATGGCACCACATTTTACAGCCTATTACCACATTACTATTACCTGATCCCAACTTGGCAATAAAAATTTTCCTTCAAACTTCCTAAAAGCTCCACATGGGTGCGAAACAGTTCTAGCTGTGCATCGAGCCAGGACAGTCCATACTGCCCCTCAGAGACCACATCTAGCAGTAAGATACTTCTGTTCAGCTTGCTGCTCCTCCTTCAGCAGGGCAGTCCTGCCAAAGATGTAGCCAGCCCATTTCTAGTCCTTAAAGTTGCCAAACTTTTCTAGCTCAAAATCCATGCTTCAGGCCAACATAAATTAAGATTAATTAGACACTGTAATACACAACTGAGTGAATTTTATTTTAAGACAATAGTAAAGTGTCTTTTGAATGCAACCACTGAATGGTATATCAGATGTGTGGCAAATTTTCTATGGCACAGAACTATGATGTTCTAAGCTCCAAAAGCTTTTTAATAATGTTTCTCTTGGTGAGCTGTAGTTTAAAAAAATACAGATCATATCTAATATTAATACTTTCAGCAACTACTAGTGTCCTCTAATACTGAAACACTCTTATTTTATGCTTAGTATAGACTAAAATCAAAATCCTACTACAAAGACATGCAAGATTCAGCCTAGCTGTTCTACCTAACCACAAATAGAAACCTAGTATAATCTTGAATTTTGTAGGACTGTTTATGAGTTATAAAAGTATTAAGAAAGACCTGGAAAGGACAGTTCAGATACTGTTTATTGATAAAATTCAATATTAAAAAAATACAAGACTGGTGAATTTAACCTACAAATGCTAACATCTCAAAGAAATCAGTTGTTGATTTAAAAGTAATTCAACAAAGTCATCAATCCTACTACTTCAAAGTGTGAAGGATGAACAAGAGAAGGGATTTGTTTCCCAAGTGGGATCTTGCCTCCACCTGACACGCCAGGCTGAACCATGCTTTGAAATAAAAAAAAAAAAAATTCCATCCACTGTCACCAAAAGGCAGAGTTGTGTAGATTTCAAAAGGCATTTATGGCTGATGAGGGCAATAACATCAAAACGATCACAACATGACTAATGGTCTCAACAGCATCAAATGCCTCCTGAGCCTTGCCACTTTCATTTAACTCAATTATCTTCAGCAAATTATTAAACATTTTTTAAAAGACAAATGCAAGCCATGAACACTAAAACTGATTCACACAGAATGACCTCATATCAAGTACAATCTAAAAGGTTATGTTCTCTACTGAATGGACAATTTTTCTCTTCTCAAAGCCTACTCTAAGTTGGAAGGTACAGTATCAAGTTTGCACAGAAGGGACACAGTAACCATTGCCAGAAAGAAGATATCCTTATTGCACTCAGTGGGTCAAGAACAAAGGTCAGGAAGTGTCAGCATGTTCCATGCAGAACTAACAGGCTTGAAACATCATCCCCTCTGCTTCAGGTTTTAGAGTAATTGTTAGGTTAGGCAGTATAGCTCACCACAGAGACAATGGACTGACCACTCTGCCAGTTTGGAGCTTTCCTGAAAAGCAATAGTGGGAATCACAAAATAATTAATACATGTCCTGTCAACAGGGCTCTTGCCTCATTCAGCAGTGGGTGCACATTTTCCCTAATCTTCCTTTTGTCACTCATTTACCTAAAGAAGCTCTTCTGGTTGCATTTGTCACTTCTCACAAGATTTTATCCCAGCTGGGATTTAGCTTTCCTAACTGTACCTCAGACAGTATTCTATGTATTCCTGCCAGGTTATCTCTACTTCCTCCTTCTGTACACCTCACAAAACCATAGAATAGTTGGGGCTGGAAGGGACTGTTAAGGATCATCTAGTCCAACCCCCTGCAATGAGCAGGTACTTGGAGGCCTGTCCAACCTGACCGTGAATGTTTCCAGGGATGGGGCAGCTGTCACCTCCCTGGGCATCCTGCTTCAGTGTTTCATCACCTTCACCATAAATAATTTCTTCTTTCTATCTACAGGCTCCTTTTAAGTACTGACAGGTCACAATAAGGTCTCCCCAGACCCTTGTCTTCTCCATGCTGAACAATTCCAACTCACTCAGCCTTTCCTCATAGCTCCAGCCCTCTGATCATTTTTTTGACCCTTCTTTGAACATGGTCCACCAGGTCCATATGTTTCCTGTGCTGAGAACCCCAGAGCTGGATGCAGTACTTTGGGTAGGGTCTCACCAGAGTAGGCTAAAGAGGCAGAATCAAATCCCTCGACCTGCTGGCCACGCTTCTTTTGATGCAGCCCAGGACACAGCTGGCTTTCTGGGATGTAAGCACACATTGTTGGCTCATGTCCACATTTTCATCCACCAGTGTCCCCAAGTACTACTCCACAGGGCTGCTCTCAATCCCTCCTTTTGTGTTTGAATTTTGCCTGGAGCACCTTGCTCATCCAGGTAAGGTTTGCTGAAATATCTGCCTGACCTTCTGCTGTGACCACTCTCGAGGGGTGGTTTTTGAATACCAGTAAACTGGCTTTCTTGGGACCCTCTTCCCTTCGGGCCTTATCCAACGGCATCCTACAAGCACATTCTTGTAGAGACCCAGGACTGTTCTCCTGAAATCCAGCACCTGATCTTGCTTTCTGACCACCTTCTTGCCCTAAGGATTTTGAACTCCACCATCTTAGCATCATTATAGCCAAGGCTGCCTTCCATTTTCACATCCCCAGTAAGCCTTTCCTTGTTGGCATGTATGAGGCCCAGCAGAGAGCCTCTCCTCATTAGGTCCTCTACCAGTTGTGTCAAAAAGTTGTCATTGCTGCTGCCCTGGATTGTTATGCCCTGCTGTGTTGATCTTCCAGCAGATATTGGAGTGGTTGGATTTCCCCATGAGGGCCAAAGACTGCACACACGAAGTTGTTTCCAGCTGTTTAAAGGCCTCATCCACTTCCTCTTCCTGGTCAGGGGTCCCATAGCAGACACTCACCACAACGCCAACAGAGCAGTTTGCTTTTCAATCCTAACCCATAAGCTCCTTGTTGGCTTGTCATGCATCCCCAGGCAGAGCTCCAAGCTCTGGGGTTGAAGGGTCACCTCCACAGCAACATCATGTCACCGCAGCTTTCTCCCTACCTTGAAAGGATCCCTCCCTAGCCCTCCATTAACTTGATTTAAAAATGGAGAACTGACTACATCATTATACAAATTTTTTACTATTACTTTTGAGTACAAAAGGAGTGGAAAAATTAAATTTCTAAACCACACACAGTAATGAATCATCACTCCAAGCATGAAAACACACAGGGTCTACAGAACTGGTCTATTCACCAACAACTGCATAAGCCAACCATGAGCACCAAGGAGTCATGCTGAAAAGCTAAATTACTGCCAGTCAACTCCCTGGCAACTGCCATGAATGGTCATATTACAGAATACAAAACTATGAAACAATTATTTACAAAGAATTTTAGGACAGACTACACAGTTGCTACAAAGATAACATACTAGACAGTTCTCAGGTTTGCAATTTTGCACATACAATATAGGTTCTATATGCATAACTACTGTGTAACATTAACTCTGCCCAAAAATTAGCACCTTTTTACACATACTGGCACAATCCACCTATGCCCTTAATGGCTTTTGTAGAAATAAATTTTCAGTGTTTGGCAACCAATAGCAGCTGACAACTTGTCACTTTACCTGCCACAAAGGATTAAGAATATACCCAGAAAAACAAGTTGTCTAACAGTCACCTAACAGGTAAATTATTTATTGAGACTTAATCCTGTTTACACATTTCCCTCTTGCTTTTACTCTTAGAGACCTCAAGATATTAGCCTGCCTCCAAGCAGAAGAGTCTTGTGTACTATTTCCACCTGGTTTATACAACATGCTATTATTTTTTATTAGAAAGCCCACCTA
This sequence comes from Daphoenositta chrysoptera, assembly GCA_013397915.1. Classification (NCBI taxonomy): domain Eukaryota; kingdom Metazoa; phylum Chordata; class Aves; order Passeriformes; genus Daphoenositta; species Daphoenositta chrysoptera. Next base: position 2,096,096 of record VZRO01003713.1, read on the forward strand.
TTGGCCTTTGGCATACACAGCAATTGGAAGTTCAGCAACAGTAAGCTCCATAAAAAATTAAAACAAATTTTCAGTGGGAATGGGGAAGTTGCACAGTTTATTCTTGCAATATGAGTAATGGCCTATTGAAGAGATAAATAAAAGCAAGAACATAAAAACTAAAATTTAGCTGGGTGTACAGTGTTACAAAACCTGAGACTCTGCAAACTTACATAGGAACCCAGCCAAGCTTACTATCACTTCTTATGAAATAAGATGTATAAATTGTTTAGCAGTCTAACAGAATAGTTTACATACTGCTTTGACTGAAACTCTCCCCACACCATCACCATCGACATGAAAACATTACCATCTGTTACATACCTTATTTTCCCCTGTTCTGTTAAATCTCCATCACTGTGTAATATTGTTGTTAGCAATCTCAGAGTAGAAGTTCCTGACTTGCTGTGGTTGTTCTTCATTCCTAGCAACCACCGAACCATCATCTTGATGGCCTGAATCTGAAAAATAAATTGATATCAAAAAGTCAAATCATACCATAAGCCTCATTTTTAAAATCATCTTTATCTTAATTTAATCACATAGTACTGTTTCCCAAGTGCTTTTTGCTGGGACAAATGTAAGTCTGTCAGGACTGCAAAACATCATTTAAACACTGAAAGATAACTAGACATTTTCTCACTAGACAGCAACTTTTCACTGAAATTCTCAAGCATGTATTACAGCAAATAAAAATTACACATTCAGTTAAAGTTTCAGCTGTTTCTTCTACTAAGCAATCACATATTTTGTCCTTTGAAAACTTTTTCTTAATTGAGCTTACATCCATTAAATACTGTGAAATAGGCAAACCAGTTTATACTTACCAAGAAAATATTACTTGATCAAAAAGCAGAACACACTTTCATCTTTATATATTCCTATAACTCACAGAGTATTCTGAGGTGGAAGGGACCCACAAGGATCAACCAGTCCAACTCTTAAAGTGAATGGATCATACAGGGATTGAACCCGTGACCTTGGCGTTAAATTCCTGTGCTTAACAATTCCTATATATTCTCTATTTATCTATGTAATACTTGAATATAAATTTAAGACAAGCAAATAAAAAAAAACACTTAATAGGCATTTTGACTGTTAGAGCAGCAATCTGTACTACGATAACTTAGCCTGGTAAAACAATAATTTTTTTCACAACTACTCAAAGAAAAGCCTCAAAGCCAGTTACTTGGGATAACCTGTTTTTGCCAATGGAAACACCAAGTGTTTTGAGGCAAGCTCCCGCCAGTATGCAGAATCCAGAAAAGACCATGAAACACTGAGTAATTTCACATTTCTTTACTGAAAATAAAACATCCATTTCGAGATTAAGTTTGCTGTAGTATTTGAATCCCTTTATCCTTTCATTTTCCTTTCATAGGACAGCAGAGACAATAAGGAAAACGAAGAGGGGTATCTTTTCACAGCAAAATGAAAATGCTCATGTGAATCAGACATCCTTGGGGAAAAAAAAAAACCAAAAAAAGGAAAAAACCAAAACAAAATACTGAGCTCTGAAGATCAAAACAAACCCCAAAAGCTTTAGAAAACTTACATTGTAATTTCAAATATTCTCATTAGTGGGAAAAGCAATTCTAGTAACTTTATATAAACATTCATAACATCACTAAATTCAACTTATCACACAACTGATCAATTCCTTGCAACAAATTGACCGAAGCGGTCCCGTCAGATCTCAGTTCTAGGCCTACCACTTATATGTGAGTATATTTTTTTGCACTGTAGTCCATTTACTCCACCTCATTGGGTAACACCAGTAAGCTGTAAGACGTCTCCACAAGCCAAAATGCAAATGGAGTCTGAGGAACAGAAATTAAACTGTCTTGCCCTCACTTTCAAAGGGCCTTCCACTGGAACAGCTTAAAGTATCCACCAGAAGATTTTACTAGACAACCAAAAAAATAATTGTAATACAACAACAATAGTATCAGATCTTTTCACAGCTCACAAAGTCACTTTCTTCATGTCATAACCAGTACCTGTAACCATTAGTGCCTCACATTTGTGAGGTGGATGGAAATATGCCAGCTCTCCTTAGTCTTCAAATAAATTATGTATTCAGCCAGGGAACAGTCACATGCTACCTTGTCCCCTGACCAATTTCAATTTCAATTTTTGCTTCTAATAACTCCTTCCATAATTCCTTTTCCCCAATTTTATTATCCGAACCTATTCTAGTCTTCCTTTCATGTAGTCAAGTCCTAATCCCATCTCGTTCAGAATTTTTGTCTGACCCCACTAGTTTCCCTATTTCTTTGCTGGTGTTAATGATGATATGAAGACATTCCAGCAACCATTCAAAATTAAGCATTCCCATGAAATTAGTACAGGGCATGAGAATTCCCCAGTCACTACTTCTGATTACCTGAAGACTTAGTTAAACACGACATGGGTTTGGACTGTAGTCATGTTTTAAATTCTCCCTTTGCAACCAAATAGTGTAGCTATTAAAGAAGAATTCCAGTTGGAAGGAGTGTCAGGAGGTCTCCATTCAATCTCCTGCTCAAAGAAAGGTCAGCTATGAAATCACACCACACTGGCTCAGTTTTATGCACTGTGGTGTCGAAAGCCCTCCAAGAATGAAGACTGTACAAGCTCTCTTGGCAACCTGCAACCTCTTGCTATCTGTTGCATTGTATGACTGTTCTCAGGTTTTTTCCTTATATCCACTCTGAACCTCATTTCAATTGGTGTTCCATGAGCCTAGAATTCTTTTCTGAGATGAAAAATTACTATAGACAACACGAAAAGATCAAGAAAGCAAAAATGAGACAGAGAACCATATCAAGGGTAACACTGTCTTCTTACTACATCACCATTATGACAGCAGCTGGCTCAGGTTTCTACTGCTTGAGGTTTCAGAGCCACAAAGGCTGCATGTTTGTGCAGCAGTGAGAAATGAAACAAAGTCCACTTAGGGCATAGTTAGAGAAATAGTATGAGAAATCTTACACTCCAGTGATATGGAAGGAAACAAGAAATATGACTACAACTACGCAAGTCTCAATCCAGTGCATGGTGCAGAGTGCTCTTCACAGGTCAGTGCCAAGAGAGATTACTGCTTTAGAACTCAAGTTCCAGGTGTAGGAATTCCAGTTGAACTCATACGATCATTCATCCAAGTCATAGTTCATACTGTACTGAAACATAGCTCTGCAGACATCCTTTCATTTAAAGTTTAGCATCCAAAATTAAGGCTATCCTATCCTATCAGTCTACATCTGCTAGGCTAGACAATACTACAATTTAGTCTTCAGCAGTTCTTCCCACTTTCATACTCTAACTTGCTAGTTTTAAAATCCCCATTAGATATACAATGTTATAAAGGGAAAAAGAGGCTTTTAAAACCAGAGTGAAGAAAAATACACTATCACACAGAAATCATTTATAAACTAATGGCATGGCCTGCAGCATACATTAAGTTTATGCTCCTCATAAATGCTAATTAAATTTGCAAATCAATTTCCACAATAACCTGTTTTCACCTGCAAATAAATGCTTCTTACAGTTTTCAGGCTTGGCTTAAACTTCAAATTGCCTTAAGAATTTCTACAGGTTAACTCCCTTCCAAACAGCCAAACGTATGAGAAGTTTTATCAACAAAAAAGCACATTTTAAAGAGTTATTACAGCTTCACAAATCATTTAAAATAATTAAGCAAAACAGTATTTACTACTTCAAGTTACATGTACAATCACTGAAGTGAAATCATGTCTATTTAAAACTAGCACTTCGTTAAATTAAAACAAAGGTGCATTCTTCTAACAATTTTTGGAGTGTACTGTGTAACTATGGAATTGCACAAATATGAAAAATATCCTTAGCGTAGTCAAACAACTAAAAATAACAAATCAACTCCAAACAAAATCAAGCCTTTCCAGTAATGAGTTTTGTTCCAAGCTGGAAACCAAAGTACTTACTAAACTATCAGAGAAAGAGCTCTGCTAGGAAGAGTTTAACAACTACAAGAGAAGGCAAAGAACTTTTTAAAACCAGTGCAACTTTACTCAAAATACATTAGAAAAAAAAAACTGATATAACACAGAGCATGCTACAAAAGACAAGCATCTCATTCTGAAAGAAGTGAAAGCAAAAATCTATCCCTGTTCTGAAGGGCATTTAAAAACCAAATACAGATGTAGAATGTATTTTCCACATCATAAGTCTATTTCCAATTCAGTGGAAAATTGTGTGACAGTACCTATTACAGAGTACAGAAAATGTAATACACTTATTCCAAAACAAGAAAAAGCTTGAAATGACATTTTTAAGTAAAGAACCAAAACAAACTCCCCACCATTCTGAAGTGATTTTTTTTCTTAAATCCAGGTTTTTCTCTAATACACATTGCACACAGAGAAAAGCAAACAATGTAACACATTATTCATTTGAGGAAAATGACAAATCCAAAACCCATTTTTCTTATTCCAAAACAATACTGAAAGTTCCTTGGAATGTCATAAAAATTCAAGAGAAAAAGGAAAGACTTTTAACAAAATTTCTATAGTGTTTAACTCCTACATTGAAGAGGAGGGAAAAATAATTTTACTTTAACTAATCCAGATACCATCACAGTTAAGCACCAGACAACAAAAGTAAACATATAAAGAGCTTGAAGAAAAATTTAATGAAGTGTGTAAGTAAATTTATGCATTAACTAATAATTTTAGAAAATGTTCCCAAGAGCAAAACTTATTAAGTATTATAAACATAATATACAGGAAAACATAGTACATGCTACTTACTTTAACAAGGGTTTCAGGAGAAACTTCTTCATCTGGGACCCAAAGTTTTGTTGTCTTTTTTCCTGGAAGCTAAAGCAAATGTTACATTTGTTACACCACCGTTACTCTTCAGTAAAACTTGTGACCTCCTCTTTCCTGTTTCCTTCTGAAAACAATAGAGCAGCACTCCCTGGTCAGCTTTATGCCTTCTGTATTTTACAGAAGTAACCACTACAGAAGTGAGATACCTCACTATCCAAGTATTAGCAAATTTAGGATTAGTAAAGGGATTTTTTTGGTTGTTATTATTACCTGGAAAGTATTCCTTTAGAGTGTAATAGCCCTTGCTTTGAAGGTAACTTCCAGTTTTTCCACACCCAGTAGATTGGAACTTCATGCACATTCCACTGTTTTAGACAGTGTATCATCCCCTAAGCAATTTCTAACAATGCACGAGTTCATTTTTTGACTTGATAATCACTTTATTATCAATACAAAAGTGTTCAAAAAATTAAGTCTTCCATTTCAATAGTGCATTTTAATTTCAAATGTATTATACTTCCTAAAAATCACAACTAACTCACTCAAGATAAGAAACAGAGTCAAGTCATAACAATTTTCCCCTTTTTAAGCAAAGTCAAGTCACGACTGATCAAATGCTGTGCTATGCAGCTCATCACTTTTGTAAGATTCCCAAATAAGTAGAACTCTCCTGTCCTGTACCGTGGATTTTCAATGGAGTCAAACTACATAAGGAAATCAAAAGACAACCATAAACAAAACGTAGAACCAGCATGCCAAATATTTTCCCAAGTATTTGCAGAGTATGATACTACATGAAAAGCATACTCTTAACACAAAGTTTTAAGAATACTCACCCTATCGTTCATTAGCAGATCTTTAACAATGAAAGTAGCAACCAAAGACTTCAAAGGGGCAGCAAACTGGTCAGGTGCGAGCATGGCTATATGGCCAATAGTAACCAACGGCGTAATGAGGTGCTCAAAATTGCTTGGATCCAGACTTTTATGCAGTGGCTAAAAAAAGGCAACAAATTCAGGTATTACTGATACAATCTGTGTCTTACTGAGAGGGTAGGAACGACAGCTTTGTACCAAGTTGTCCCTGTCTATTTCTATTTCAGAAATACAATTTTAAAAGAACTATTGATTATTTAATTTTAAAGATACATTCACCAACCCAACAAGTTTCCCTCAAGTCAGAGGAAACATCAAGATGACAGACAAAATATTGTTCACCTCTGGATAGTTCAAAGAGTGACAGCTCAAGCACGATCATTTAGGAAACAATGGATTAAAAAGCCTATTTTCTAGTGGGAGATCTCAAGATAGCAATTCCAGTAATGGACTATGATTCAGCCTTCAAGATAAGAGGCTGATGGGCACTAATTAAAAAGTATGTTTGCAGTTATAGCTATAACATCTATTTAATCTTTACCACAATTCAGTTTTCCATAATTTCTGCAACCATTTAAATACTTCTGACCATTTTCAACAGGGGTAAGGAGTAGCATATGGTTTCTCTTTCCATAAATAGTTCATGGTTCTAGTACATAGCCCAACACTTGGTTTTACTCCATCATCTCTTAAAATATATAACCCTTAACATGATGAATCATGAGATACAAGAATACTCTCTACTACCATTCTTCAGGCCAAAACCATATAAGAACAAAAGGAAAAGGGAAAAACATATTTCCTAAATCCGCTACAACATCCCTTCATTTACATTTATATATAAATATATGTATATATTTATATAAATATAAAATATCAATAAAAAGTAACTTAAATATTTACTGTTACCTCAAATATCTGTGCAAACTGCGTTTCTTTGCTGGAAAATATTGCATGGATGCAGTGAATAGCATACTTGGCTTGACGAGGGGGTCCCTTTTTAGCTTTATGATGCAACACTGGAAGCAGAGCACTAAACAATTGTGTAACAAAACAAATAGACAAAGAGCTAAGTACCTTTTCACATATTGAAAATCTTCCAACACATCAAACTAGCAAAAAAGTACAGATAAACATATAAAAAATAAAACACTTCTGCAAAAGTGCTAACTGTTTTTGTTTGGGTCATTTCTTCAAAAAAAGAAGAAAAAGTTTTATTTATATAACTTGCAAGCAAAACGCCCCTAGTTTTTGTTGATAAAATATCATGTGGTGAAACAGGCACTTATATCTGCACAGGTTACTTAATGCTCTTTTGGAAATATTTTTGCCTATGTACCACCATTAAATTGCAAAGAATGTTTTTACTCAGCGTATATATATAATTTAGGAAACAAGTAATTCTGAAGGGTAACAATATAAATTATAGTGGTATCAGTGACAGACTAGCTGTCACTACTTTGGGTATATTCATTTCACTTCCACTCTTCAAAGAGCGCTACATTTTAAAGTCTTTCAAAATCTCTTTCTGGAAGTAAGTTATACTTTCTTCCAAAAGAATGCAGGATAACGCTACAGCAGATGAAAGTAAGAGTGAGAACTTCCAAAATCCTATACAGTAAAGCTCACTGCTCAGAGCAAGATATACAACTTACGATCGTATGTGAGGAAAGTCTTCTTCAATTTTACTTCCTGTATTTCTGAAAATTTGTAAGGCAGCTTCTGCCACTTTTTCATCATCCATTTTCAAGCAAGCGAGGAGAGATTCAAAAGTTTCAGCTGAGTGAAATGAGATAGGGTGCGTAAACGAAAGTACCTGCCAAGATATGATGAAAGCCATGTTAACATTTTTTAAAGGTCCATTTATACTACGATGTTTCATCAAGAGTCATTTTCCACTGCCATACTGGAATATTTATAATACTCTCACTGGTTTTGACCCATGATACACATTTCTCTTCTTTTTTTTAAGTACCTCCTGAAGTTCTCTGTCTTTATACATGATCTCATTAGATTTATTTCCCCAGTCTCAGTTTCTTCTCCTATTATTCTGAACATGTACTTCTCAGTGGCTACATCTACATTAGCAAGTACTGGGTTACAGCAGGAGCAGGTCTTAAGAGAAACACAACTGATGCTAAGGAAGCAATATTCATGTTTCAGGAGTTTTACTTCAGAGTATTTTTAGACTGACTAAATCCACTTTAGCCACTGCAACACAACATGTGATTCTGAAGCCCATCTCAATTTTGTTCCTCTGAAAGGAATCCAGCTTGTGTGCCTCCAAGACTTCATGTTTGTTTCCTCAGGGGAAGAAGTGATTCTGCTCTGAAGTGAAATTCCTATCTCTAAAATAGCAACACAGACATACCCAATAGGGTCTCTAGTCCCTCAAGCTTTCCACAGCAGTTTAGCAGATTCTGTACCTCTCCTTCAGATTCTTGGACGTCATTGTTTTCAAGTATGACAGTCCTCCCATGTTAAGAAAAATGAAATAAAGTAAAGAAACCCTCAATTGATCCTCCCTGAAATTTGGTCTTCATTTTTAAGTGGCTGTTGATTATGAGCCTCGTTCCACATAATATTCTGACCCATGGAAGAGAAACAATCCTCAAAATCTAGAAACTTCTTCATTTGCAGTTTTCTATTTTAACCAAGTTACCTTCCTCCCCACTTCATTGCATGGCATTCTCAATGCTGGACTTCAATTTTTCTCCTTTCTGTATTATTCTCATGATGTATATATAGACTGCTTTCTTCAGGGCAGTCTTATTCCTCTTCTTAAACGTGCCATGCCAGTTCATACATTTAGATAAGTACTGACTTGGAAGCCTTCAATCAAGTATATAGTCCTTCACAGCACCATTCATTCTTTCTTACTCAGATTTCTTGTGCTACTAGGTATCTGAACTTTTACCTAAATGTGCACGACTGGATAAAGAGCCACACCCTTTCAGGAGCACCTACTCGGTCCTTAGTTGATCTAAAATATTCTGAAAACTTCAGTATGAGAGTCCCTTAGATTTTTAGACCTCTGAAATTAACCCCCAGCTGGACTACTTGATGGTGTTTGCTATGTTAGCTGAGTCTCAAAGATTACTCATAGCTGAAATAGGTAAGACCCCAATTTACATGGAACACAGAGGAACCACAGTGTTGTACTGATGATATACAAGTACAGTTCCACCAGTAGCACAACTATATTTACAAATCACTGAATTCATGCTCTAATAATCAAAACTCAGCTGCTATTTTCTCACACACAACTACTTTTGGCTTCCAGAAAAGCTTCTAAATAATTTTTAAAAATAACCTTATTTATGTGCCACATGAGATGAGCATAAAGAACAAGAAACCAAACCAGGTTCTTCCAGGTAGGCACCACATGCTTATGATTAAAAGTAGTAAGTGCTAATTAAAAATTTATTTTAACAAAGTTGTTTGCAAAGTTTCTTACGCTCACTGACCACCAGGACTATACTTGCCTTCAGCAATTCAAGACCTGCTCTGATTGCCTGGTCAGTAGGTACACCCTCATCTTCATCATCAGCTGTTCCATCTATAGACTTGTTCACTTGCTTGATAAGGGCACTGAAGAAGAAAACAAAACATGGTCTTGTAGTTACTGCAATTCCACCATGTATGATTGTTTTCACAAGTTTAAGATACAATCTTATTAAAGCAACTTTTTAAAAACATAACCTTATTATAAAACAAATATGTCAACTACATACATAATGTGGTTGCCCTCATCTCCTATCCAAATCAAAGCTTATGAAGCATTACATTTGAAAATATTTATCCATCATGAATTGAGAACTATATACAAATTACTCTGGAAGGATGACCAAAATAAAAAAACAATTTGAGCATTACAATCAACAAATTCAGTAAGAATTATGGTGAGGTTACAACCCACTACAGATTCTTAATAATTGATGGAAAATAACTGTTTACAATCCTTAGTCTCTAACCAAGAGGAAAAATATAATCATTTAGCAGTTCTGCTAAGAGCTGATGACAAATTTACTAGACCAATCTCCTGCATATTTCTTCTTGACAGGCTTATTTCAAATACTGCTGTTAGTTAAATAATCATTTCAGCAATTACTTCCCCTCCCCCCCATAACTTCATTTGCGTAGTCTTCCTTTAAGTCTTGCTGCCTTACCACCATAATCTTTACTTCCTCAGTTACATTGCTGTTTATGTCACTATGAGCTAATATTCTGGGTGGAAAGTTTCAGCTGAATAGTCTGGACAGAAATTTATTTTAAAGTAAGTCAGCTGTTCACAAACCACACTTTGTCCATCAACAACACATCCACTTTTACTGATGGGTCATTGTAGCTATGCTGAATGACAATACAATTATTTCTGTGACTACATTCTGGACAAGGACATAACCCCTATACAACCTGAAACAGAAGAAAAAACTCTGCAGGTCACCAAACCTTAAGCCACACCCACCCAGCCCATTACTGCTTGTGCTTAGAGGCAAAGTAAGAACTCCAATCTCAAACCCTGTGATCTATGGCCGACAACACACAGACAAAAAAATACCTGATGGATTCAGCATCGATGTGCACAGGAGCAATTCTCTCAAGAAGAAATTTTATCATTTCCAGGAAAGGATTTGTTGGTTGCTTTGGATTGCCCAACTTCTTTGTTATTTCTCTCTGAAATACAAGTTGCAATTAAATTTCTAATCAATTCTGTTCCAAAAATATTCACACTTCCAGAGCAATTCTTACCACACATCCTTCAGCCTGTTTGCAAGAACATGTTGGGCTAACAAGCATTTCTAACTGACTTCTTATTTTTTCATTGTCTTCTAGGACTTGTGTGAACTTTTTCATGAAATCTTGAGCTTTCCCTGGATCAGGAAGGTTTCCTTTAAATAACCAAAACAAATCACTATTTATGTATTGTAAATTACACAAGTTTGGAACATCATACAAACCACACAAAACCCAAACCAAACAAACATAAAGAAAAAACAAAAAAACCATGCCACAAAACACCTCAAAATGTGCAGACATATCTATGAGAACACAAATTTCTATAAATTTCCCCTGGCTATTTGCTTTCCTCACCAATTCACACTCATTTTTCAGCAAGTCTAGTTGTTCTTGCTAATAATATTACTAACAGCTGAAGCTGACCTCAGACTGTAAAGCCTAAACTCCACAGCAAAATATACTCTGTATATAGATCACCTGATGCAACAAGTGTGAAAAACATCAAATGGGTATTTTTGCTAAATTATCCCTTAAGTAAACATAAGCTTTACAACAGCTTAAAACATCAAAAAGCATTTAAAATGCATTTTGTAAACTATTTCCCCATTTTATATTTACATTTTATATTACAGCAAGGCAATTTATTGGCAAAGGGTTAGTCTACTATTTCAGATGCTTCATATTTTTGGTACAGCCGGTGTTAAGCAAAGCTGGTACAGAATGTGGTGTAGGACTACAGGATAGTCAGTTCAAAACAAGTTCTGTTATGAATTTGTTTTGTTATATTGATTTTTTTTTAAAAACCTGCAACCCAGAACTAAAAAGATCAGAAAAAATACAAACTGATCAAAAAAGGATTGGGATCATGGCCAACGACGCAGCAAGGTTCATTTTTCTCCTCCACTTTTTTTTTCAAAAATGTGCATAGTCTTATGTAGTACATTTTTTTTGCCAGAACAGATGGCATTTTTTTAAAAAAGGTGGGTTTGAAAACAAATTTTCAGAATTGTAAAGCAAGGTTTTCTTCATGCTGGTTTTAATGCTATTGGCATGGTGGGCCTGGGGAACAGAAAGTGTTGCTTTCAGTTTGGCAGGTATTTGTCAGTAGTTCAGCTTACACAGAAGTTCTTCAGTTTTCAAAGTGCTTTCCTTGCTACTGAAATCCAAACGCTTTTGCATTCACCCCATGCATTTACAATACCAAAACCTCAAAAGACAGGTAGATTAGTACATAGCTTAGTAGTTTAGTTAATATTTATGAATATATATCCTACAAAAAATGCTAAAATGGACATTAAAACCCTAGATCATCTAGACCTTGAATCAGTGCACAATGCAGTCAAAATGCTATGTGATAAGCTTCATGACTGATGACTTCTTACAGTAAGAGAGTAATTCTGCTTAGAGTTGCCTTCCTTCTTAAAAGCATATTGCTGCATCATTTTTATCATGATTTGCTTTAAATTTTATCTGCTGCAAAATGTCTTTTTATAAACTTAACCCAAATGGTTTTTAAAGCAAGAAAGCAATATAGTTCAACTGTAATTTTTAGACACTGTAAATACTTTTACTGACTTACTTGTTATAACCATCACTTTTGTGAATATAGCTTTACTGCTGGCATCTGTCTGCAAGTCACAAAAGAAAAATGGTTAAGTAAAAAAATTTACATTATTTATTTCCATTTGAATATTGAGTGAGGAAGATTCCAGACTGCATTAACAACAAGTCAGCGCCCACTCTGCTAACACATCAGTGTGTTAGAAATCAAAAACCACCACTGCAAATTCAATGTAGACACTTACAGGAAGTACAAGGTAGATCATCCCTACAGCATCAATTATGTAAAATACTTTTATTACTTTTCAATCTACCATATAACTTATGAACAGCATGAATGGGCTATTTCTGTAGTATGTAGTCTCAGAAGAATGCCATCATTTTCAGGGCTCTTTCTTAGCTATCACAGCTGAACTCACATGTTCAGACAAAAAAAAAATGATAAAAGACAGAAATCAGACATCAATTACAGGATTCAAGTAATGATGTCAACAGATACAGACTTTCCATATTCAAACCTTTTGTGACCCAGGAGAAAAACAAAAACTGTACTGTGGAGTTTCTTTCATCCTGACTGCTCAGGTCTCCTAATACTCCCTAAGTCTTCAAGTACTGGCTAAAGCCCCCATTAAAACAGACTGAGCAAACTACTAATAATTCAGCCAAACATCAGATAACCTGAAGCAGAAGTATTAACTTGAAGTAGTATAACTATTGAATTATGACAGACTGAAGAAGTGCAAGGAACATTTCTTTTTAGAAAATCTACTGCGGCACATGATCTACATTATCTTGTATTCATCTGCAGCAAATGAAGATTATACTCTAAGCGACACAAAACAGCATTCACCCACTTTTCCACATATGAACAGGCAAGGTTATGTATTTTATTTAGCTGTATACACTGCTGAAGGAGAAAACAAGAGGAGCTGTGATTTATGCTTTTGCTCTTCAGAAAAGTAACTTGTCTTAAAGACAAGTTTGACGTCCCTTCTGTCTTAAGTCAAGAGAAATTATGACCAATGGCAATAAAAAGTTTCTTAACACATTTCCAGCCTCTTCAACAGTGCTTTGTCTGAGGAGATCCTGAAGAGGAAAAAAGGAGGATGCCTGTCGAGTTTCAGTAAATGGCAGAAAGGTAGACTGGAAAGTTCAAAGATTTATAGTTACAGAATAATGTAGGTTGGCAGTGACAACTTTAGGTCACCCGGGTGAACTGCCTACTCAAAGCAGGATCAGGTTTTGCTTCAGGCAAACTTCTAGCTGCATTTTAAGTATTTACAAGGATGAAGATTTCATCTCTGGGCTACCTGTTCCCATATTTGATCACCCATTTTTTTTTTTGATCACTGCAATTTTTTTTTCTTACTAATTTCTTTCTTTCTTTTTTCTTACTAATTTCTTTCTTACCTAATCAAAGTTTCTTTGTGCCAACTTTTGTACACTATTTCTTGTCCTATTCCTCTTTATCTCTGAAAGCTCTCAGAATACCTACACTTGGCACAGGGACAACAACTAGAGGAGAACAAAACAACTAAGCTATAATGATTAAAAGAAGAAATTAGACCGAAGTGAAAAAGCACACAAAGTCATATTCTTAGAGGTTACTAGGTAATTTCAGTTTTGTTTCCTGAAAGAAAACAATGTTTACATAGCTCTGAATGGCTAACGGATATCTGTCTCAAGATTATCACTTGGACTGTATGCTCCTCCAGTTTACGGTTATGAAAACGCAGTCTTATCACAAACACAATGACTTAATTGTATTAACTACCAACTGAAGACACCCCCAATAAAACCATACAAAAGCACCACAAAAAAAAAACATTATAGTAAAAATAGCTAAGCATCTGCACTGGGAGTAATGAACAAGTTTTGGGGTAACAAAGGGCTGCTGGGGTGACCTCAGTATGCAGAGGTCAGGACGGGCCTGTGCCGCGTAAAGTCACTTCCAGCCAGCTCCGCAACAAATGAACGAACCCACCACACACCAGAGCTTCAACCAGAGGAGCCTACAGTGCTTCTGAGAAAGCAGGAGATGGAGATAAGAGAGGAGATAATGGAGAAAGTACGACTCTAAAGGGGCTGTGGCCAGTGGAGAGACCCCTGCCGAAGCACTGGGTAAGAAACAAGAAGCAGCAGCAGAAGAGAACCACTGTGCCCTGAGCCACATCCCCTGTGCTGCCATCGCCTCATCGAAGGGACAGAGCATGGCGAGCAGCCTGGAGATTGCAGAGCAGGGAAGAGAGGTGTCTGACAGGGAAGCTGAACGCTGTTTTTTAAAGTGTTCATTTGCTTGCTTTTATTTCTCAACACCAGAATAAATAAGTAGAACTTCGTGTAAATTGATATACTAAATTAAATTCCCCAACGCAAAACTGTCATGCTGCCTGCAATGGCACCTCAGACTGTCACAAGCCTTCTGAATTCTCCCATATAGTCTTGTTATTCAAGAGAATATTCAAGTGTAGAGAATTAGCACTTAAGAGCAAAAAATAGGATAAAATACAAATGGACAAATGGAAACATGTCAAAAGCATGCATTGTCTTGAATGAAATGCTTATGTTGGCATCAAAACCTTCATGTTGAATTCCGAACAATATTTGGTATTTTACGACTGAGAAAGAACTTTCACAACTCCCTGAAAACAAAAGGAAAAGTTGAAATTTCACTTTCAACTGAAAAGCAGAAAATATCAAGGAACTAACTCAGGTATTAAATGCATAAATGTATTTAACCTACACCAAAGAACATTAAACACTACATGAAAAGCATTTCAATACAGTCACCAAAATACAGGGAAGTACTGTTGTACTAGCATTTACTGCACTTAGAATTTAATACATTACAGCATGTTTTAAATGCACTAAGTCAAAATTATTTAATTCACTGCAGTCTCTCTCTGTTGGCAAGACACTAGCATTTCTAAGCAGATGTATTAGATAATCCAACCACACAGCTACCCACTCTTCCGGGTTCAGGTAATTCCAGCAAATGGATAATCATTAAATTTACCTTGCTTTGACTATATACACATATAGAAAATAAAAATCACACCCACAAACACACAGGAATTTGAGCATGGCCACACTTTCTACTCTGTATTATTTCTGTTAAAAAAGCACCAGATCAGGCTTCTAGCTTTAAAGCCAAGTTCTAATGATATTCCAAATCATATCAAGAATTTAATCTTATAATTTCCCTACCCCAAACATGACTGTGAACATAGATATGACTAAAACAAATTGAAATTCACTTTACGAGAATATCCTAAATGCTCAATAATTTTTCGTTTTTCCCTTCTGAGCAAAAACAAGAAAATTAAATTGTAGTCTGGTATCTCCAATATAATATTTAAGAAATTTCTGAGAGGGACAAGAAACAAGTAACCAGTTGGGACAAAAGTATTCCAATTTCTTCAAAGTTACTAATCACACAAGATAACAAGTTAGGAGTATATAGGTACTTTTTCTAAATTACTTGATTTGGCAGTCAAAAATAATATGCTGGTTTTACCGTTTCAAGAGCCAGAACAATCCTGGCAAGATGTAACTCAAACTCTGGGAGAAAATATTTTAGGATTAAATGACTGGCAAAACGTTTTACAAATTTCTGTAATACCCCTTTTCCTCTTCAATTTTACAAACAAAATGTATACACATTTCCTACAGCAAATGTAGTCTAATGGAGTATCAGTTAACTTTCACAATATTTTCAATCTGCTGTTAAAAATAAGCTTAAGATAGCCAAGCAAATGGAATTAAAAAACAGTACATTAACTAAAATTGCATATTCACTGAGGAATAAAGATAAGTTGAACTCACCTTGGGTTGTTTTATTAGGTCAACTAAATCCTTTACTTGATGTCGTAGCAGATTTTGACATTTCCACATTTCATTCAATGCTCTAAAAATAGGAAAAAATTTGAAGAACTGTCAAAATTATCTGTTCAATGAGTAATACAACTGTCCAAAATGAGTCTTTACAGCCTTTTCAATTTCAGACTCAGAAATGTACTTTTCACCTGAACTTTCACTGCTGTGTGAGCAAAGGCTAAATGCTTCCTAGTAGGATAATACAGAAAATTTACTTGGTCATGTTAGACTAGAACTAAGTGAGATTTTGAAGCAAGTTTCATTTCAGATGCTCATGTACACTGCCTTTCAAAGAAGGAAGAAGTAACTCATTTGTACAAGCCTGAAATCAGTCTTCTAAAAACATTCCAAGAAGTAGGTTAACGCAGATGTTTAAGTAATTTAAGATTTTTATCACCAAAACAATGTTTTACTTGCAGACAGGAAGCAGCTACTAGATGAATAAATTGTGAAAAGTGGACATGATTAAGCTTATAAGACACAAATGAAAGATACTCAACAAAATAGAAAATGAGCACACTTTCCAGGAATAGTAAGCCATATAAATAAAGGTCACAGCTGCATTTAAAAAACAGAATCCACAAGTAAAAAAATCCATTCTATATAAATAACTGAACAAGCCTATGTCTTTAAAATGAGTACTGCTGCATACAAAAATTGTAGAATTCAGAAGTTACTTGTTGCCTGAAATAACAAGAATTGAAAAAAATCCTTTCTGCATTTTCATTTAGTCTACACTAAAAATTACTAGAACAGTAACTTTTTATTTTTAATACACTATTCATAATTTCAGTTTGTTATAGTTATCATATCTTTGGACAGGCAATACAAGAAATTTAGGGAATTCAAGTATCAGTTTTTGTAGTACTGGAAGGCTTTGGGATCTTTTAAGGCATTCTTTCACATACAAAGCCTTTTCTAGTCTCTTTCTTGGGGAAAAAAACCCTATACCTGATTTTCAAGAGACTCAGTACTACTACATGAAAAACAAAGTAAAATTAACTAGAATAAATCCATTTGTGAACATTACAGCAGTTTAACTGTTATTAGTCAAATTTATCTGCATGTACCCATTTAAAGCTGGAGAAGGCACCTAACCTAATAATAATTAAAATGCATACTGAAGGAGGAAAGACAAACAAGTAATTTCTTCTCATTCTTAAGTCATCTTGGCTGCTGCAACAAGTAGTATATTAATTGAGAAGTTGTCAGATAATATTTAGGGCTGATCTACCATAGCTATGTTATCTCTTTGTAGACATAAAAAGACTGACATGCACTCAAGCTTCTTTCCAAATCTTTGACACTACTTTTTTTAACTGTTTATGGTTGAAATGCACTGCATCTTGTTAGAAAACACCCTATCACAGTTTATGTTTTTTTCAAAATCTCACTTGAAAAATAGATGCTGTTTCTATGTTCTGTTTTCTAATAGTTTGTAAACTATTTCTGTCCACTGACTTAGGCTACTCATAACAATTCAGAACTAATTTACAATAATATTTGTATTAAAAATTATTTTGCAAGTAGTAAAAACCAGCACGTACTTCACAGCATTTGGATCCAGTGTTGCATAAAGGTAATACAAACACTTCATTCGTTCATTTGTTTCCAAGTTATGAGGGACCATGTACTGAGCAAAAATGCGTTCAACAAGCAACCTGAAAGACAGGATTAAGAAACTTAAAACTGTGCAGGAAGAACATGACCTGGAATTGTTGAAACATCAATTCAAAAATTCTCAGACCTATCTAGACATCAGTTGTTGCATAAAACGATGGGGATATTCAAAAACCTAAAAGTCAAGTTATTTAATTTATGCTGAGTTATGTCAAACAGAAATTTATCATTATAGGAAATGCAACACTAATCGGGCAGTAGGAGGTTTAACAGATAACATTATCAAAACCAGATGTATTAATCTAGAAGAAACCGAAGAATTTTGGAGAAAGATACTAATTAACAACCCTATAAGATGTTATCAATTAATTTCATTACGAGTCAGTATTGGGGTAAATTCATTAACTGACCCAAATTAATTGGCCTAAAATAATACTACTAATAATAATATCTACAACAAAGAAATATGTTGATTATATCACACAATATCATGAAGCCCAGAAGGAGAATTCAGATACTAATTAGAAGGAGCTGACTTCCTTCCACCCTTCCCTGGCCCCTTCCCCACGGGCTGAGTTTATCCCATGCTTTTGCTTCCGCAATAAAAAGGCAGGTATATTCCCAAGGGAATTATTAAAAGCTTCTGTGTAACATGAAGCTCCTTATTTGGAAACAGGAGGAGAGAGAGGTTTGGGCAAAAAAGGGAAACCAAGCCCAGGTTGCACTCCTAAATACCAAGACGGCCAAGACTGAGATCCAGTACTGAGGTCAGTATTAATAGAATGGAGCAAACAGGTAAAAAAATTATCATGTATGTTTATGCTGGAAAAGAAAACAAAATTCCTTGTGCACATTTGAAGCAGGTGATCAAATCCCAATCCCAGGTAGTTTAAAAAGCTTAAAATGTCAGTGGGTAAGACTGGATTTAAAGATCCAGACAGTCCACTTCCAGGGTACCATGAAATAACTACTTGTTTTGAAGAAAACTTTTTGAGGTTGTGAATTTTTGAAAAGACTTGTATGGGTTTGCAATGCCATTTGTATCTCAGCATGCTGTGAAGGCTCATTTCCAAAGCCAACACGATGACCCTGATTAGTCAAGGCAGACTTGTTCCCAAACTAGCTCCCCATGTGCAACCATCTCTTTTTCAATACCAACAACCACATACAAGGCTACGAAGTATGACAGAGGCACTGCTTTCACCACAAATCCAGGACACAGTTCTAATTCACAACTACTGAACTACAGAAATCTAATTCTCTGCAGAGTGAGATGGCTTGCCCATTGTCACTACACGTGCTACCTTTAAAACATACAGGAACAACACACAAATCTAAATCAACATCACTTAAGCAAGTTTACTTACTAAATTTTAACATAAAAATTAACAAGTTACTGAAATTTAAACAAACATCCCCTTTACAGAAGCAGTGGCAAAGTACACCTAAAACTTTTGAAATATTCCAACATATCTCACCCTTTAGAACCACTTTTGGCCTTAAAATAAGAAATAAAAAAATAAAGTAGAAGAAAACAACACAGGACGACATTTGGCTACAGCTATATAAGATTATGTACTGAATCAAAACGTACAGGATTATCAAGATTCCTCCTTCTCATCAGCACTGGAGCACAAAGGAAAAACAAATCTTCATAACAAGTTATAACACTTATCCACTGAATCACCCAGCTTTTATGACTAACTTACCGGTCATCAATACTGTTTTGATAATATATATGCAGAAGTTTATCTTTGATCCATGATATCTGTTTTGCAGCTTCTTTTCCTGCTTCTGATTGCAATGAGTATTTCTTGTATATCTGTGCAAGTCCCATCATAGCTTCCTTCCTCACTCTCCACTTGAGAAAAAGAAATAGCAGCCAGTTTAGCAGTTCAAAACTCAAAACTGAAAAGACTGAAGAATTTTGTTAGGTATTTCACATTCAACATCAAAATAACAATTTAATTTGCAAAAAAGTTAAATTGGGTTCTAAGTGCAACCGTTTCTCATTAGGACATATGTTGCATCATATCTATTACACTAAACCTTTCAACACCAGTAACTACCATATAAGTATGCCTCTTGAATTTAGAATTGTTACAGATTTAAGCCAACACCCTTTCTCACACTCTAGATCTGCGACTGTGTTATGGATGCAACAAGAAAAAGCATGTCACCAAATAAAAATTAGGCAATAATTTTAAAAGTTTGACATCAACAAACCAGTTTACTATGCTTTAAAATGAGCAGCAAACCTCCTAAATTTTACCAAATAATGCAATATGGCTAAATTAAAATTCAAGACTATTCAAATTTGAAAGCTACTACACTGATTTGCAGTCTTTCAATGACCTAATTAAAAGCAGGTAATCTACAGTAAATATAATACATTCTAAAACCTGTTTTTTAAGAAAAATGCTAGAATATTTACAAGGGTCATCTTTGACTTAAAAGTTTTACTAGAAATGGACAACTGGAACAACATTGTTGTGTTGCAGCCAAATTAATTATTTAAATCATATCACCTTAAATAAGATACAGCACAATGAAAAATGTAGCATTCGAGTCATGGGAAGAAGCTACCTCACTAAATAGATTGCTTCAAAGATTTTTGCATTATATTGGTTTTCATTTGTAATTTTAAAATCAGTATAGCATTTTTTAGAAGTGCTGATTTTAAGAAAGCTGAATAGCACAGTTTAGAAGTATAACACACAGACATTATTAATGCTAATTATGTCTTACCCGCTTGTCCAGTGTCCTTTCTCTGACAAAATTAAGCAGGTGATCATTGACAAGCAAAAGATCTTTTTTAGCAGCAGTAACTATGGATACTATAACATCATGCCGTATGGCCTCTTCAGGATCATGTGACCTTACTTTCAGATATTCTGGGGGGAAAAATGAGTAAGTGTAAGTATAGAACTTTAGCTACTTTCCTCACTAGACAGAAACAGAAAAATTATTTTCTTCTGTTTGAATCATCGGCATTAAGAAACAAATAGTATTCTCCAAGACTAGCTGGAATGTCAGTAAAACTTCGTATTTGCTTAGAATATCAAATACTTATATTACTGGCATTATTGAAATAAGAATTATGTGGTTACTTTTTTTCTTAAATTATTTCTTATAGTAGTTACACTATGTATACATTTGCAACTATTATAGCCATGCAGGACTGGATCTGTCGAGTAGAATAGACATTTGCTGGAGAACTTGCTAACCCCACTATATGCATTTTAAACTCTTACGTCAGGCTAGAGGCTACTCTCTTCCTGCAGACTCCATCCTCTTTGGCTCCTAGAGCACATTAGTTGCACTCCTGTTCACAACTTCCATATTATCCACAAGGAATCTAGTTCACCTGCTCCAGGAACACTTGACAATATGAGCCATGTAAGCATTGTAAGCAGGGAGAAATCAAAAGATACTTCAAACTATAAAGCTTATTTAGACATATCCTAGTTTATCTGTCTTAAAACAATTTTTCTAGAATATTTTGGCACACTGCTACTTATTTGATAACACCATAAATCTTACACTATCAACACTTTAAAACTTCTGCTTTTAGGTGTCAAACTTGTTAGATACCTACTGTCATTTTAGAAAGTTGGCAAATAAAATGGCGAAGTTCATTTATCTTTTTATCTGTATTTTAGGTTATTTTAAAAGCACAGAAGGGTAGGAACATGCACACAGAAGTTAAGATCACAGTACACTGCATATAGTAGTGCAACATTGAGGACTTTAGGAAACTTTATAAAATCAAATTTTACTCTGAACGAAATAACTAGAGGTTACTGTTCTCTTATCACTGTTCAATGACCAGTGAAATTTTCAAGTCTCATCTGAAACACTGGCCATTAACATTACTGGTAATCAGCCGAAGTGTCAAAAGAGCACATTCCAAATTAATGCTTTGCAGTTATGGAGGTTATGAAAATTTAAATCCAAATAAGCTTTTTAAAACAAAACCTATTGTTTCACAGGAACATAAACTAAAACAAATGAAAACTACTGCCATTGCACAAAACAATTCTGGTCTCCAATATCAGGGAGCCAGAGAAATTTTTCAACAATTTGACTTTGATAAACACTGTGGGGAGAGAGAGGAGGGGCAAGTAAAATTACATTTCCCAGAGGATACCATTAGAGGGGGCACAAAGTCTTTCTGCAATGTGAAAAAAAAAAAAAAATTTGAAAATATAATTCTGATAATCAAAAAGGAAAATATTTTTACCATTCCATTAAGGAAGGACCCAGAAACTTTTGGGTTTTTTAAGCTGTCTTAACAATACAGAATCACAGAATATTCTGAGTTGGAAGGGGACCCACGAGGATCATCAAGTCCAACCCATATGGGGATCAAACCTACCATGATGTTCCATGCTCCAACCAACTGAGCTAATCTCTGGATAGCACTGCAACTACAGGATGACTCCTTGTGTCCAATTTGACAAATGCTCAGCAAGCAGGAGAGCAATCCCGTGCACTTTACAGTCCTTTAAACTCCCTCCTTAGACCAACTAGACAATTACATTGCCTCAAGAAAACTCAAAGTAGGAGTTTATTGATCAGGAGAAGATACAGTCTTCAAAGCAAATCAACCAATTCTCATTAATTACACTTTTTTTTATTAAGACATGAGGAGCAGCAAATACTAAATGCTTCCATCAATGCTAGTTGCCTACTTCCTACAGAGGTCTTGAATTACAGGCTGTGTTTGATCTGAAGGAGGTGGAAGTGTGAAGCTGTAGTCACAGCTGTGAGGATTGTTTTCATGTTTTAGACAGTGGCTGTATAAGACTTACACATTTCAGCTTTGTGGAACTTAAGTCTCCCCTCTGCATCCTAATTAATAAATGCCAGGGCCATTAGGTTAGGCAGGCTGTCTTTACCTGATCCCATGGTGCTTAATTTCTGCAGGAGTTGGGAATGTAACTACTGTATGAGAGGGAGAGAGATCTCTGGTTAAGGCATTCTTTATGTACAATCCCCTCAGCCTGAGAAACAACACTGAAGGCAGGAACTTTGAGGATTCCAACATCAGTTAGGTCCTCCACAACATCTGACAGCAGTCCTTAGGATTACAACTGGCCTTCCTGGCTTCTCCAGGAGACTTTAAATGGTATTTTAATGTTATAATAAAACTGATACCTGTTAAGTCCTTTGCCAGGTCGGGATGGTTCATAAGGCAGTGACTTGCAAATTTGACACACTCAAGACGAACAGGTACATGGATATCATTAAACCTAGTTAGAAACAATACAATGCATTACAACAACAAAAATTCCACTCCTACCAAAATAATACGTTCACTTCTACACAATATCAAATACTTCTGAAAATATTTTTTATGTTTCCCATACATGGTTACATGCATACAGGATCTCTGATTTCACAGTATTAAGTAGACTGTCTTAGGCTTAAGAAAAAATTCTCATGCTCATTTATTAATTCATGTGCTGAACATGAAAAGAAATACCTGCTCCGGATACACATTAAAACTCCCAAGCAGACAAAAAACTATTTATTAGAAAGATGTGTGATACATTTTAATTACTTTTCTGTAATGCTACACATAATTAACTGTGAACCACATATCAGAAACTCAAAATTTTATGACTGTGACATCCATTCCCTCATTATACTGTATGACAGATAACAAACAAATGCACATCTAATCTACTACACATTTCTTCTGAGATGGATCATATAGTAAGACTTCCTTTTGAAAGACTAAATTAGATTAGATGCTTGAAAAGTAGTATTTTCTCATTTTTTATTTTATGTAAGTAATTTTATAGTGAAACTGTTGATGTAATTAGTTAAAGACAATGCTTTCAAAATTAAATGCATTTTCAAGCTACCCTCAAAACACTTGGTTTGAAACAAATTAAAAATGTAATTTTGGAACACCGTGGTTGTCAAAATGCTTATTTATCAAATAAGTAGATTTTAAGGAATAACTGGTTTAGTAAAAGCCAGATGTTTTCAAAATCAAGAGATTTTTAAGAATGCTTCCTTCAATAACATAGCTATTATAACTTTGTGAAAATCTTTAGAAGTAGTAAATGTATAAATGTGATTCATAACCAGTTGAAAACAGTTATTGTAAATAAACTGCACATAATCACATTGTAAGACAATGAACCATTTTCCTCTGCACCCAATTAGATGTGATATTTTTTGATGACATTCCATGTTTTAAATAGTTTTAAACTTTCAAGCAAAATACCTTGCTTCAACTAACTTTCTTGTAGTCTTAAAAGTAGCATTTCTTTGAGGACTCTGGTTTTGATATGATTGAATGCTACATTATAAACTATGGCATTTGTAATAACTTCTAGAATTTATCCTCTTTTACTCAAATCAAAAATATATTCTTTGCAATAGCCAAACTTAAGTTCCTCCTGACTACAAGCTTCAGCTATATTTTCTATCTCAAAGTGGCAGAATATTTCAAAAACAAAAGTATGTTTGCAGCATTGTAAATACTACATACTTCTTTTAAGGTACTCCTACCATTAAAAAAATTGAAACTCATACACAAAGACTGTACATAAAAGCCTCAAAAGCAGTTCTAATATCACCCGATACTGAAAATGTCATTTGATGCCATTTTAGAATTCATTCATCATTGAATAGTTTCACTTGTGAAGACATTACAATAAAGTATTCATTTTTCTTGACAATGGCAATAAAGCTAGTTGAAAAAAAATGAACTTTTAAGGAAATGATTTGTAAACGTTCACTCTGCAGAATGACAGATGTGGAAGATATATTTAAAATTGCTTTAGCATTATCTGTCAGATTTCAGATAAAGAAGCAGGAAAGAATTCACAATTAGCTGTGTCACTTTAAAAAAAAAAACAAACCAACTGAATCTGACTTCATTGAATGTTTTTCCTCCCTAGACAGGGAACTAAACCAGAATGTACCTCCCCAGGTAGCACTGCCAAAGTGGTTTGTTTTGAGATGCCAACTCCGAATCCTTCGCCCCAAACATTTTTGCTAGAAGTTTCACAACCTGCAGACGTTCTTCATTGTCATTGCTCTGGAAAATGAACAGATTTTTTTAAACTTAAAAGGAAAACTAACCCAAAAAACAGAATTCTGTTTTGTACCGTTTTTACACCCGTACACTTACATATTTCTAGAAATATCATAATACAGATCAATAGACTTCTCGTATACACAAATGTCTATCTCAAGACAAAAATCCTTCACTATTTTTTTGAGAAAACAAAATAAAGACAGTGGAAATGAAAAACAATGTGGAGACAAAAAATGTTGTGAACAAAGCCTGGTGAAAAATACATCTTTTTAACAGTTATTTACAGGTTATTGATTGCTAGGAAATCTGGTATGTGTCTGCAAAAATTCAGACACAACACAAAACTTACAAAAGTCAGTCTATGTTTGTCTGCACATAAAGGTTTACAGGTCTATAGAACAGTACTTAATTGCTTAATTTAAAATATTTAGTTATAAATAACAGTTTCCAGAATACAAGTTTCTAGAGAACATCAGATTAAGTACCCAAGATCTGAGATCTACAGGATGTGGTCCTGTATTTGAGCCTATATTCAAAACTGCTGAGGTACAACAGATAGTCTTCCTTTAATATGTAAAGTTAGCACAAACAATGATAGTAAAAAGGTACTGGAGAAGGCCTTGTTTTATCATTGTTTTGTGTTACATTCTTTAATACAACACACAGTACGTGTACCTTCAGACATACTTTGGAAATGTATGCTACCATTTGTGCAATTAGCATGTACTTACTGTTCACCAATTCTTTTCTTTGCTTATTAAAGAAAAGGAAGAAAGCACAATTGGCTGCAACAATTCCTTGAAAAGGGAGTAGCTAAAATTAATTTATATTAATTAGATATTATTAATCCCTTATCACTCCCAGTTTTTTTTCTGGTAAAAGGTAAGGACTGTGTAAAATACTGCTTTTTTCTAGCATCTTTGAATTCTTATTAGTTCAGCATCACCTTTTGAACATGAACAAGAAATAAGAGCACAATACAGCTGTCAGAGTTCTTTTATACCATACCACAGTTTGAAACAAACTATTTCTCCTCACTCAATACCATAAAAGGGCTGAAAAGTTTGCCAGCATGTCTTTTTAATTCAGAATCCTAAGAACAGTAAGAGCATTTGTAAAATCCTTAAAGTAACAGAGCAAGAAAAGTTAAGGCTGAATTAATTTCTAACAGTGATATATAACTACTTTACAAAAGACTAATTCTCTTGAATACAGTTTAGTGTTAAGTATTTGAAGCATTAATAGCAAATCCATCAACACGTTTTTTTGCATTTGACTAATTTTTCCAATTAACATTCAGATTGACATTACTGAAAGCATTCTACAACCACCTCCTCTTAATCTGCAATAAATGATACTGTTTTCTCTTAATGAGTTTCAGCCCATTACACTACAAATTCTTATTCGTGGGCCATGGTTAAGATCTTCAATTTTTTTTTTTTTTTTTGGCCTACATTAGTCCAACCTCCATGATTCACATCCTATCCACTCCTGCTTAAACAAACAAAACATTCAAAATATTATGCATCTCTGAATTTTTTTAGGTAACCAACACAAACTCAGAGGAAGACATTCCAGCAGGTGGAAGGAAGGAGCTGGGTGGAAGACCTGGGAGCACACTAAACATTCAACTACTTAATTATACAGCCAGAAATATAGAGGAAAAAAAGACAACCATACCAAACAAAACAAACCCACAAAACACAAAACCCTGAAACATCCTTAATGAATTAGTTGCAGAAGAAGCTTTCGCTGTATCAGCCACTAAACCAATTATAAGACAACCCACTTGTGTTACTAGTCCTGTTGTAGAAACAACAAATATTTGTGATTATGGACCTTGGTATATAATCACTTGGTCCTCTCTAAACTTTGTGCCCTGATGCTGGCTTCCTTGTAACATGATTGTATACACTCCCAGGGGTAACAAAAATAAACCTGTACTTCTTATTGAATGAATACATTGCTGCTAGTGTCTCTCCTTTATTCTACTTTAATCTCCACTCTTTTTCTGAGGGTGGAAAAAAGGGTATCAAACTCTGAAAAAATCTCAATCTTTCTCAATTCTGTGAAACATTATGTACTTGAAGAGTCACACCCTTCACCTCTTAGGTAAATTCAGCACTAATAGTGTTCCATCATGACTTCCCAATACAAATTGACACTGAACATGGATATTTTCAGTTCCCCATACATGCTCCCAGCACACAGGCAGCTGCTCTTTGGCCTAGACATTTGAGTCTGTGAGTAACAGCAGCTGAAGCCAGTCAGATTGTTACCACTACTGAGTCCAAAAGAATAGGCAGCACTCAGGATCTAGGGATATTTGGGAATAGTAAGTGGACATGTAACCCGAAACTTCTGAAAATTTTAATTACTATATCCAGGAAGAAAGGCAGCTCTAAAATAAGAAGTCAACTGTTTATTCATTTTGTTCATTACATCCTATTGGTTTAGTAAGACAGTAAGATAAAAGCCTAAATCCCATGACAATTATTTCCAAAAGAGTCTATTCTCCTGAACATTAAAATGTTATTTGCTTTCTGTAACAGAAATTTCTAAACTTCAAATATGAAAATTGAGAAAAGTTCCTTTTCTGCAGTTTCTTCTACAAGCTGACCTATACAATAACTAATTCTTAGCTCCTTCCTGAACCCATAATGCTTCTGTGTCAGTACTAGATCTCTAAACATACCACCTTAAAATGCCAAGATCAGGCACAAATGACTGACTCTCACAGAAGAGGTTAAGTTAAATGAATATCAGTGCTCATTCTCCTGTTAATTCCCCAGACTCCTTTCCAAAATCAGGCAAAAAACCAAATTACTAGTAAGAAGCAACCATGATTTCACACAGCTCTCACAGAGCTTAACAACAGAGTTCTGCCACCTGAGAACACAGGAGCTTTTTCTTTACATAAATCTATAGAGGTGTGGTGGGTTGACCCCAGCCAAAAGCCAAACACTCACCCAGCCCCTCTCTCACTCTCCTCTCCAACAGAGAGGAAGGGAAGAGAAGGAAGGTTAAAAGGCCCACAGATCAAGACAATAAGAGTTTAATAGGTAAAGAAAAAGCTGTGTGTGCAAGCAGAGCAAAAAGAGGATTTCATTCACTACCTGCCATCAGCAGGGAGATGTCCTGGCCCTTCCTGGAAAGCAGAGTCTCCACTCACAAAGTGCACACTTGGGAAGACAAACAGCATGAACACGAACATAATCCTTTCCTCCTCCTTTTCCTGACCTTTTGTTGCTGAGCGTGTGTCCCCTTTCAACCTTCTGCTCTACTCAGCCTACTTTGCAGGGAGAAGGGGGAGTGGCACAGGGAGAAAGCATTTACCTGTGCCTTCCCTGTTGTACCAAAATGGCAAGGTGCTTGAACACTAGGTGGCCACATCGTTTACATCCCAAATAGTAAGTAGGTTCAACAGTATTATTGAGGCACCTCAAGTCTCTCACAGGTTTCATGCCAAGAGTTTTTTAACCCCTCTACACATGGTCAAAAATTTATTTAGTCTCTGATGGGAAAGCCCTTGGATTTTACCCCCTCTCAAAGAGACAGTCTACAACCCTAAACCCACGAAGATAAACCAGGAGGCTTCTGCCAGAAAGAGTGCAAAATATTTAATGGAGATGGAGAGCAAGATATTTGGATCCTGTCAGGTAACGAGTCACAAACTCAAAGACGTTTGTTTACATCCTCAAACTCCCATCAGCCACAGAGACTGGGAAGAAGGCAGCCCAATCAAATGGAAGGCAGGGGAGATGGCTAAGTGAAGCTTACTTGGTGGCTAGGAGAAAACCATCATCACTTCATTTTCAAAACATGCCACAAAACCATAGGATCATAGAGTCATAAAGGTTGGAATAATAAAATCTTTCAGATCCTTGAGCCCAACCATTAATTTCCACTTGCCTTCTCAAAACTTCCAGAGATGGTGATTCCACCACTTCCCTAAGCAGCCTATTTCAATTCTTGACAAACCTTTAAGTGAAGAAATTTTTTCTAATATCAAATCTAAGCTTCCCCAGGTGCAACTCAAGGTCATTTTCTCTGGTCCTGTCACTTATTACCCAGGAAAAGAGACCGGACCCCCCCCACACACACACACTTTGCTATATCCTCCTTTCAGGTTGTTGTAGAGTGACAGAGTTTCCCTCAAGCCCCTCTTTCTCAAGGCTAAATGTTTAGAAGCAAAGAAGTAAGACATTACACAGAAATTCTGTTTCATGTACAGAATATGCAACTGGAGGTAACATTGCTGATACCAGGAGAAATCCATTCACTTTCATGCAGAACTTGCCAATTTTGCACCTGAAACCAAGCTTGCACCTCAGCTTTCAAGTGAGCCAGAACACTTGATGTCTTGCTCAGGTAAGTCTACCAGAACTGTACTTCATCTGGCCAAAATTTGTTACCACTTACTGTTTTTGAAGCCAACTAAAAAGAAATGCACATTTTCAAGAACACTGAGAAAATGATTCAATCTGTCTTTGTAAAGCACAGATAATATGTCCCCTTCCGTGTGTTCAATGCATGCAAGATGAGATCATTCTGGCACATCTTCACAACTCAGTTGTTCAAACAATCACAGCTTTCCTTCAAAACTGGACACAAGAGGAAAGTTTTTCACCATGAGATCAATCATCCATTGGAATAATCTTCCCCGGGAAACAGTAGATCCCCCGATATAGGACATTTTAAGATCCAGCGAGACAGAGTGCTGGGCCATTTTGTCTAGACTGTGCTTTTGCCAAGAAAATTTTATCCAGATGATCCTTGAGGTCCCTTTCAATCTGGTATTCTATGATTCTATGATCATCTGCTAAGGAATAATACAAATCTCCTTAGCAGCAAAGCAATACGGTATCTTGGAATACACTAACTGTCCCACTACCTCATAAGCATTACTTGAGTATTTGCCTTCTGTCATCACGACCGTGGATTCAAGAGCCATCTCAGACGATTTCATAGAACAAAAGCAGGATGCTCCTGTGAAACTATGTATTTGATCTAAATACACTTTACAAACTTTTATTTAAATACTCAGTAGTCCCTGGTAAGTGAGCTCAGAATGACAAGGCTCCTTAACTGGGCATACAGAGAGACACGGTACTATGTGCCAAATCCCAAAAAGACAACATCACCAAGTCAAGCGCTGAATGATATGCAGGGCTCAACGAAGTTCTTGGCTATTGTATCATTAATTTTAATTAACCTTTATTGAAAAAGACAACTCCTCTCTCCCAATTTTCAGTATGGACTGTCACACATGATTTTCCTTTACCAGCCACTTGACCCAAGGCTTCATCAAGACAGGGTTACTGCTGTCCACTTTCTTTTCACTCAAAGCAATAAAAAAATTGGCTGTCTTCAACCATAAACACTCTGAGTTTCATTGAAATCACACTCTCTTCTCAACACATTAAAAAGCAAGTTACCTGGAACTAAATTTTAAAAAGTTTGACAATAGCTGCTGCTGTTTACAATAAAGCTAAAGCTATTGTTGGAGTGGAAAGTATTTACTCATCGCTGGCAGTTCTGCATATAGAATGAACTTGTGTTGATCTCAGAAAAAACCACAGGGTGACTATATTTCATTAATATTTTAGAACACTTATCTTCAAAATACTCTTCTCACCACAGAAAGATCTTGAAGACCCCTCAACTCATTTAGAGCCATAAAATTATTTGGGAAGGGACTTGTAAAGACATCCTTCAAAGTCCCTGCTGTGGGCAGGAACACCTTCCACTAGACCAGGTTGCTGAAAGCCCCATCCAACCTGGCCTTAAACACCTCCAGAGATGAAGCACCAACAACTTCTCTGGGAAACCGGTTCCAGCATCTCAAAATTTAAACCAGGTGTATCCTATTCCAAATAGAAGTACTTTTTTGCTTCCTTAAAAGATGGATCATTTGACAGCCAATGGGACAAAATAGGCATTTTTTTTTTCTTATATCTAAAAATATCAAAACACACACCTGGAGTAACAACGATTACAATGCTTTTGGAATAGCTACAAACTATATTGAGCTCAAGAAGACATCAAGGAGTAAGAGTGGTAAGAGTGTAACTCTAAAAACCTACATATCTCCTGGAAACATTGTTAAACCGGATCTTGCAGACATCAAGCACTTACACTGGAGGGTTCAGACCACAGTGAGAACTACAACTGATGAAGGAGACAGAAAGCAACAAAACCCATGTACATCATCTGAAAAAAGCACACTAAACAAAGAACAGAAATGTAAAAATGAAAATAATGTGTTGTAAATTAAGAAGTACAAGGAAGATATGGAAATGCTTAGGACTGAAATCAGCCAGCTGAATAAAGAGATCAGAAATTCTTCCAGGGTGGGGAAAGAGGGAACAAAACTAAAAAGACATCAGTATTGAAATCATGAAATATGAGTCGATGAATGAGTAGGACGACAATTCAAGAACCTGCAGATTTTAGTGGACTTAAAATGGGAAAGATGCTGCAATTATATAGTATGAAAAAGGATATAGCAGCAGGTAAGATCAAATGCCCTGAATAACACCTTCAGCTGCAGAAGTACTGTTTTTATTGGCGTGAGAATGATAATTGTTTGCCATCTGTAGGAATAGGAATTAAAGGCTGAAAAGGTCTACTTTGAAGACACAGACAGCAAGCAGTAAATTGAACCCTACTTCTCTGAGAAATGGGAATGGAATGATAAAAGCATTTTAAAAACCCCTCATCCAACAAGTGTAGTGTGCCTGCCTAGCAACATTAGGAAAAAGCAATAGGCATGAACAAGCCACTAGGTTAATAAATATTACAATACAAAGAGGCCAAAGGTGCTACAGACCTAAAATCTGTCCTCTGTAATAAAAATACATGCTAACTTACAAGTGGTCCATCACACATTAGCTCTCAAGTTTAGTAACAGATCACATACAAACATGGTAATACTAATCTAATCACACTCCTCACAGAAACCCTGTGGCATAACAGATAGAATAAAAGCAGTGCAGAACAAAGGGAGAACCAACTGTTATATTGCATTTGTCCAAGTGATGGAGACACTTCGAAAAGGAAGTCAAAAAGAAAAATACCCATTAAATAGATAGCTAGCACCAGCTATCCTCCAGACATATGAAGCAAGCCTGAAAAATCGTAAGTCATTGCAGCAATTACTACAAGACACATTGATGCATTCCAGTTCTCTGCTTGCACCTGTCACAGAAGCACTATTTGGACAAAATTCTCAGTATATATATTCAATATATTAGGCCTTTCACTACAAATAATACAGTAAAGCCAGAAATACACCAGGTCAAACTCTCAAGTCATCCAAAAAATGGGGTTATTGCTTGAAAGACACAAGCCAAAACCATCTACCAACCAAATCCCAAATACATGCACTGTAGGTTAATACATGTGAAATTAAATTACATTTTTGAGGGTTTTTATGGGTTTTCCTTTAACCAACACAGAGAAGGTAATTTTTACATATAATTATTAGTTTTATTTGCCAAATAATTTGAAGATCTTGTCAGTAAAAAAAACCAAAACCCAAAACAATAATGGCCAAAGCATACGTGTTTCAAATAGATAGAAAGATAGAAAGTCTTTACCTTAAGTTTGAATTCGAGCTGTGGTAGAACAGAAAGCAAGAGGTGACTGTCAATATTGTATAACTCCAGAATCAAATCAAACACATGCTCTGACAGGTCACTAATTGATGTTTTACCAAGCATGAGGACTTGATTGAAGAACTGGGAAATAAAACAGATTACACATCAACAACAAGAGTATACATGCACTCTTCTAAATCCTATGCTGAATCCTAAAATATTAAAACACTTTTAATCTTACAACATTACTTTTACTGCTAAAAGAAAAGGGATGGAGGGTGGCACACACAGATCAGAATTCCACAGCAGAAGTCTTAAAATATCATTATCTTGTATCAAGTATTAGACATAAAGGAAAACACATTAAATGTGATGTTTACTACAGCAGGCCTACAAATAATTTAAGAAACATAATTTTAAAGGAGTTTCAATGCATCACATCTTTTTATAATGGGACTATATTCAGAGTTATTTCACTACTAAGAACCATCATTTCAAAAGTATTCTAGAATTTAAAGCAAGGGTGAAACAACTGGCTAATTGCTACACTACACAGCTGACAGGTTAAGGAGTTGAATGTAAAAGCATAGGAATTAATAACTGATTGTTCCAGAATTTGTATTTACAAGCAGCATAATGTAAAAACAATTATTCCTTCTTGGTAAAACTGACGTATTTGAGGGAAACTTCACACTTCTCATTTAAGAAAATACTTCCACACTATTTTCAACCTCATCCTCTCAGATGGGTAAGAAGCAACTAAAGAGTAATATATATATACAATATAGTGCATCTTATTGTAAGTTAAAGACTGTCTTGAAGAAATGTTTTGTTTTTCTGGATACAGAGTTGTGTGAACGTATAAAATCCTGGTTAGGAAATGAACTGACACTGTGTTTTTAATGTATTCCAAGAAAGAAGATTTTCAAAAACACATAATACTTCTCTCTTGTGGGAAACAAATAAAAGAAGACTCCATGTGTGTTCTTCCCATGAAAGGAAGATTCTTATTGTACAGACTTCCTCAAAACTCAGAAAACGTCACCCAGTTTGTAATCTAACCTTACAGCTGAACAACGTTAAAAACACATTCCCATGTAGCAACACCTTCCCAAACAGCAGGTTTGAAGTAAGCGTTTTTACTGAGGATTTTTTAAAATTTTAGGAGGTACCCACTTTCTAGGTGTTACAAATCAGAAAGTAACAGAAAGCATTGAAGGTTTTCTATTGTTTTCAAGCTCCCGAGGTTTTGGATAGATGCCATAAGACCTGCTAAATCCTCAACTGCTTAAAAAAGAAAAGCGTGATATTTTTTTTCTATCGTGCAACTCAAGTTAGAGCATACTCCTCTCTGATCTTTACTTCCCCTCATCCCTCTTCTATTACAGTGTCTATGATGTCTACATTCAACTCAAACAATCAATCAATTCTCAATCCACTTGGTTTCCATCTTTACTATCTATTCTTAGATTGTTTCCTCTTCTACTTCTGTGATAACAGCATTAAAATTCTGCTCTATCTTCAATTCTCTTGGCTCTAAATAGTCTTATCTCCTCACTAAAAGACGAATTTTGCTACAGAAACAATGTGTTTATATATTTTTATCAGAACAATATATATTGGTCTTCCAGTCACTCTAAGGGTTGAATCTCAAGATCTTTCAAGACAGTAGAAAGAAAATTATCCATTTCATTCCACAAATCACAAGTACTAAGTACTTAGTAGTTTCTATATGGTAAAGAATTAGACTTAAAAGGACAGGTTATGCAGTGCTTCATTAATACAATCATTCTCTCAAAGAAAATTCACAACCAGTAAAAAGTTATTTTTCAGCCCTCTTTGACAGTGTGCAATTCACTCTTTTTATAACACAGTTCAGTTACAGAAAGTATTGATTTCCGTATTTGCTTGCAGCCTTCACTTACATTAGTAATGTATGGTTCAATGGCTTGCGCTGTCCTCTTTAGTAAAGCCTTTGCCAAATCATAGGCTTGCTTGTTTAAATTCTGGGGGAAAAAGAAACAAACAAAAAACCAGAAGAGTTATAAGCATATGCATTAATATAAAAACAAATCCAAGAATTAAAACTCATCATGTACTGGTAAATGCATTAGAGAAATAGCCTGTTCTTTTCATATTTTCAGTAATAAAGATAATACAGTAAAAACAAGGCTACTCCAAACAAAGCTTTCTAGTCTACACTGGTATTAGCAAGAAAAAGAAAAAAAACTCTTTCCTGGCTGATGAAGGCTTGCTTTTCAGTCGTACATCTAAAACTGATACTCAGTGAACTCAGTGCCTGCATTTTACTGCTCCTCCTTATCAGTTTCCCCAAAAACCAGGAAAGTGATATAAAGCAACAGTGAGGTATTTATAGTCACCACAGAAATGAGACTCTGAACAGGAGTACAGAAAGTGCAATTCTGTCCTTGCATCAAGCAATCACCTGTGAACCACCACCACAGGCTCTCCATCGTATCATGCAAAGATAATCAGTCAGTTGTCTGAGACAGCAAAGAAAAAAACTCTAGAATTTCAGTTTATGGGAAAATAAAAACTAACCTAATACAAAAAATTTAAAACACGTACCCCCCTCTTCAACATTCCTATCCTTCCGTTTGTCTAACTGGGTTATTGCTCTATCATTGTTTTCTCCCTTTCCCTGCACACATTCTCCACGCTCTAGTTGTTACATCTTTTCTCCAATTTCTATATCACAATTATTTTTCAAAAATTTTCAGAAGAAAATGCAACTCAGGCCTTGTGACACCCACCCCAGAGTAAACATACAGAAGAATGAAGAAAAACGTCTTCAATACACAAGAATATGCAGTATTTTAATAGCTAAGAAAACTCTATAAAAATACAGTTCCCATAAGTTTTATTAGTCTTTGCAATTAAAAAAACCCAGCGCATTCAATTTATAATTCAACGGTAAAAAGGGGCAGTTTGTGGTTGCTTTTTAAAAATATTTCTCACCATAAAAAGAAGAGAACTTCTTTTAGTACAATAAAAAGCAAACACAAGATGTATTGCCACATCCAGGGTATTTCTTTACCTGGATATGCTTGGTTCCTTAGAGCTATCTTAATGAAAGCAAGGATTTGCAAAGGTTTGGAGAGTACTGTCTAAAATTTTAAAATCTCTATAGAACTATAGGCTTCTAAACAGCAGTGGGAACAATTAACATTTTCTGATAATATCAAACAAAAAAGTCTTTGACTTGCTTATTGATAGAACGAAGTCAGGTGACTGAAATTGAAACACTACAAAGACTCATGCCTGAAGTATCTGTTTTACTCAAAGCCAATACAGAAGATAACTAAAAATTCTAATTCTGGAATGATACTTTAATATCTAAAATACTTTCGTCTTTTTACAAAACTGTACAGTTGTTCCATGTCCCAGAAAAGAGAAGACACTGCATGCTGGATTGTTCTTTATGGTCACAAGACAAAAAAAAAACGTATTTCCACCAGTAGCATTTGTTTTCTGTTATTCAGAGTTGTAATAATTCAGGAAATAAAAGGCACAAGTAACTATAATAAGGAATGTATGCCACTTGCAAATCTTGTTCTGATCCTTTTTGACTTCACAGTTCACCTCCACCAAAACAAAGAAAACCACTTTCACCTGGGTAAGAGGGAACTCTGGATCATGAGCAAGACCTGATTTAGCGTAAAACAAGTCTAAACAGCAGACCTAGCACAGCAGAGTTCCAAAAGGCAGATCTGTTCTGATTCACATTAGTTACAGTTTCAGCCTGTATCTTTTGCACAGCAGCTCACTTCAAAACTTAGTGTTTCCCAAGATAAATGCTCGAAGTAGCTATTTGCAACCCTGAGTAAGAAGGAAGTGTAATGCAAATATCTATCTAAAAAAAGCTCTAAAGAGGAAAAATAGTCTAGAGCACAATGGGCTAAGGAAAGTTAGCTATTTTTTTCATGCCTCATGTACTTGATTTAATAGTGCCAATAGTCATGACCCTCAAATGTCCAGAGGCCCCACTTTCTAAACAATATTAAGGAAGTCTTAAAAGCACATGAGAGCTTTCTCCGCATTTTCCAGTTCCAGGATAAAAGCACAAACAAGCAAAAGTGGCACTGCCTTAGTTAAAATGAAAACAAAAGCAGCCCAGCCACTACCAAGTAGGTTCAAAGATCTTTTACAGAACCAAACCTATCCTTCTGACTAATTCAACAGTCACAAAAATATCCTAAACGTCCTTCTCCTGAAGGAGAAATTTTAAAAGGATAACATCTAATTTAACAAATTTCTTCTATGTTTTTAGATAAGCTCTTCAGCCATTATCCTCTTTACAATCTTTCCATATGTTTGGAAAGAAAGTTGACATGTATTTAAGATCTTTCAATGATTTAAGGAAGACCTCATGACAGAGACAATTATCTTAATCAGGATGCCTTTAGGAGCATGTAAGCATCCAGTAGGCATAAGGTTCTTAGAGTCCTGAATGGGGTAGAAACAAAGCCATCAGTTGGCAACACTGTTTAAAGTAATCATTAGCAATTACTACATCTTGAAGGAAAAAAATCAAAATAAATATTGATTGATAAGGCCAAACTAAAGAACCACCCCTGAAAAGGCAGAACATAAATATTCTGCAAGATAACTCAGATTACATTTAACATCTGAACCAGACTTTTCCCCCGAAAACCTCCAGTTTTCTTTCAGTAAAGAATGTTAATAAACAGTGGAGAACATTTACATATTTTAAAACGTTGGGAGACTTCCAGCAATAATATCTGAATAGAGGCTATCTTGGTCAACCAGAAGTTCTCTCCTTTGTCTCAATTTCCACCATGATTTTTAGGTATTTGTTGCTGGTATTTCAAGCTTTTTATACTTTGGGAAGACATTAACAGTTTTGCCAACTCATTTTTCATACCTGCTTTTCTCTAGAATGTTTGATAAACTTCTACTTTTTGACAGAAGAAGCAGTGGCAACCTCTCTGACAGTATGGCACAGACATTTTTGTGTTTATATAGACAATATTCTCCAGCAGGGTATGCCACAGAGCCTAAATCATTTGTTCTTGTACAATGGGGTGGGAATTGATGAAAATTCATACCCACCTGACTTTTTCTTCTATTCTTTTTTTCCAATGACCTCTCAATAACCAATTTAACACAGATAAAAAAAATGAGAGTGAAATAATTTGTACCCATCCCTTAAAAGAGAAAAAAAAGGCAACAGAAAACAAATGCATGTCCCTTAATTTTTCTCTACAGAAGATGACTGAGCTAGCACCAATCCAGCCTTTATTTTCTAACTTTAGGAGGAAAATCAAATGTTAAGTCTGTATCTAGTACAAATATTCCTGAAAAGCATACATTTTAACTTATTATTTTCTTGGACTTTGAAAACGGTCTTCAGTTTTATTCTTATTACCAAAGGCATAGCAGCCAAATTAGTATCCAAGAGCACCTGACAGAACAATTCCAAGAGATTCTCTTGTTCTGCTGGCGAAAGCAAACAGATTCTTAAGGACAGCTGATAAAGAAAAAGCTCAGCTGAAGTGTTGCCAAGATAAGTAACACTAAATATTAAGCAAATTCCTAGTAGAGAGAGCTAAGAATTTAATTGTCAGTATCACTTTTTTCTAAAACATAGGCATGCAAAGCATGTGGGTTGTGCAATGTGGGATTCCCAGTAGCTGTCCTGAGGCTGAAAATTGAACACTGGCAAACACCCAAGGAAATAAAGTACAATTTGCCTTCTAATACATGGCACAAACAGTAATTGTTTGCAGGTCTGCCATAAAAGCTTTGTAATATAAAAAGACCATTAAAGGGGAAAGGAAAACTATTAATTTTTCTTGCCTTTTCATACTGACTACCTCTTCCCTTGCTTCTAGGTCTTATCTGGGTTTAGGTCACTTAATTTAATTGTCTCTTAATATAATCCTATCAGAAGAATTTCAGTAGAGGTGATAGAAAAGAAGAGAAACTACAAAAGGAAAAAAATAATTCAGCATCAAAATTAAGATTTAAGTGCATGGTCAGACAAGTTAAGCTTGCCATTTTACTGGCTTATCTGACAGCTGTACTAGTCAAGCAAGCCTGTGCACACTCCAGCATGCCTCTTTTGTGATATTGGTGTCAGCTGCTTTCATTCAGCTTTACATTAGTATGGCTTTTATCCTGACCAAGTGAGATGGATGACAAACTCAAGGGAGATGGAGTAGTTTAGAGTAGCCACAACTTCAGTTACTACTAACTATGGTATCCAGACATTTTGAAATACATCATGTGCCCAGTACATGCTCCTTATTCCTGAGTTTTTGCAGCCATCCTGCGAGCACCATTGCTTTCTACACTTTCTGCTCAGGACTATGGACCATATCTATTTTTCATCTTTGGAAAAATATTGTCTTGATTTTAGGGGTAACAGTATTGAATTAAACTTTTGTAAACTGCTCAACTAATTACTACATCTCTTAAAAATATTCATGTAATTTTTGCATCAAGAATTTCAGCCACTGGAGCTTAGCATCCAGGATCCAAAACTAAAGGAGCTG
Source organism: Daphoenositta chrysoptera (assembly GCA_013397915.1). NCBI lineage: Eukaryota > Metazoa > Chordata > Aves > Passeriformes > Daphoenositta > Daphoenositta chrysoptera. Next base: position 2,134,793 of record VZRO01003713.1, read on the forward strand.
TTTGAATCTTCTGTTCCCAATACACACTTACAGACCACAGGTTAGATAAATTATACAGACGGATGTTTGAGGAGCTCAATCTTGTTTTACCAATACAACTCTTTTCTATGATACAGCCATTCAGTTCACAAGGCCACTGCATGTTCCCTCTCATGCACAACCTTCCTTCTGGGCATATTAAAAACACACCACTTGCCTGTGTCCCTTTCTACAGCTGTAATTGTTTTATCTTCAACATCTCTCAATCTGATCAGCTTGAAACCTGAGCTAGTAGCAGATCTATGTTCCTCCCACTCCATAAAAAAATTTTTTTGGTCCCTAGGAAATCTGGGGACTCCCTACTAACCATGACACCAATGTCTGCCATTATGCCATTTTTGGTGACCAGTCTGATTATTCAATTTCCCTTTTCCACAGCCCACGCAGCAGAACAGTGAGGTCAGCTAAGACACAGGTCTTTTTTAGGATGGGCCTTATCTTTAATCTCTTTCTAGTTTAGTGCTCAATGGAAGAGTGGAAAAATTCTCAACTCTGAATTCATTACACTTTTCCAACTTGACATCAGTAGCCACAGAAAGTAGTTAGAGGACCAAAATTTTAAATAAACACTATGTGGAGATTTTGAGATGAAACAGAAAAATATTAGAATCTCCTTTCCATTAGTATGGAAAAAAAAAATAAAACAAAGGCAAACGTACTCAGAATACAGTCTGACATTATGTAACTATTTCAGTTAGAAAACAGGCTATAAATGAGCATCCTATCCAAAAGGAGACTTCAATTAAAAGCAGCAGAAAATGCAAACCCCCAAATACATTATCTTATAATATTCAGTCAGTAATTTTAAATCCACTATGAAACAGAATTGTTTTCACACAGAATGACTAGGTTGAAAGAGACCTTCAAGATCATCAAGTCCAACCCACAAATGCTACAGACATCCTAAAAGGATGCAAATTCTTCAACTCAAAGTCAATTTATTAAAAATTAAACATAAAAATAGTACAAGTCAAATCAAGTTGAACACAGATGACACAATGAAACAACAGATCCTTAATAACTGATAAAACACAAACTGATGTATTTTGTATAGTCTTGCTTTTGTTTTTTGTATTCCAAAGTTTTACTTTGGAAATCTGGACTTCGACCACACAAATTTCAGTCTAGTCCTGGCACAGAATTATTAGACTGCTTCAAGAACACAGCTAAAACATTTCCAGTGGTGAAAAAAAACTACTGATCTATATGAAGTATTTAGTTTTTCACTCTCAATAGAAAAATAATCTATGTACTAAAAAACCTGTGTTTAAATTTGTATGATGTTTAACCTTTTAGATTACTGTGATAACTGATCCTTTGCTTATGGCAAGTATATCAGAGCAATAAAACTTGACTGAATTTTACAGCAATTAAAATTACTTGTTGGCTAAAAGAAATCCAGATAATACAAAGATGTTTGCTACAGCCATTCTCTTAATGAGATCTACATATTTGAATACATACATCCAAGAAATCACAATTACAAAAAAAATAACAATAGAACAAAACAAAACATAAGCCATTAAGTCTTACCTTATGTGCTGGCACTAGATTAACTAACACTGTATCCAAAAGTTCCTGTGACACAGTATCTCCCTCACAAATGATAGAGCTCATTAGATCAACCATGTGCATGTGTACTTTTTGGTTATGACCATTGCTGAAATTAAAAACAAGAATTCTTAGTGTAATATCTATATAAAGCACAACTTCTGTTCAGATTACTCCCTGTGGTGATGCCAAACAACAAGGAATAGAATCAGCAAATCACAAGTTTTCACAGAAATCAAAATACTTCCATTCCTTGATGGCATATAACATCATTCTTGAATTTCATGCTCTACTCATTCACTGCTGTAGTAAGAGGACTGTATCTCTCCCTACCCTGAAAAGACAATGTATTAGAACATCTCTCTGCTCTACCCAGCACTGGGGAGACTTCCTCTGGAGTGCTGTGCCCAGTTCTGGGCTTCCCAGCACAAAAGGGACACACACATCCTGGACTCAGTCCAGCAAAGGTTCATAAAGATGATTAAGGGCCTGGAGCTGCTGTCATGGAAGGAGGGGCTGAGAGAGCTGACATCTTTTTTTAGCCTTGAGAAGAGATGGCTTAGGAAAGAACTTATCATTCAGTTTAAATACCTGATGTTGGGAGTAGAGAAGACAGGGCAAGACTGTGTTGACACCACACACTCAGTGGTGTCCAGTCAGAGAACAAGAGGCAATGGGTACAGGGTCAAATACAAGACGTAACATTTAAACATAAGAAACTTTTTAAGTAAAAGGGTGATTGAGTACTAGAAGGTTGCCCAAAGACGGCACAGCCTCTTCATCCTTGGAGATGCCCAAAACCCAACTGGCTACATTTCTGGGCAATCTGCTCAAGCTGACCTGGTTTGAGCAAAGGGAAAAGATTAGACTACCTCTAGCAATACCTTCCACTACTTTCGGACTCATGTTTTTACAGCAAAAATCCTTCAAATTCCTTAGAATTGCATATTACACCATTCAATTTCAAGAACAAAATAAAATTAATGCAGTAAATGACAACTAAAGCTAAATTTCTTAGGAAAAAAAGATGACACACAGTGTGACTTGTTCCATTGAAACAGAAAAAACTGACAGCATATTGTATTTATACTGCTAACTTTAGTTAAACTGAATTACAAAACTAAGCTCATTAATGCTAAAAGTCACACTGAACAGCTTTGATAGAAGCAACTGACCTTAATCATACAATAATATATTGTAACTGGGGGTGACAATACTTACTTTATTACTGAAAACAGCGTTCTATACAGCTGCGTAAAAATCTCATTGCTGTCCTCTAATTCAAAGCATATGTTATAAGACTTGACCCAAGCAATGTTCTGATTTGGAACAGGAAAAAAAATAAAAGGAGTAGTTAATACAAGATTAAATTGAAAGATTACATTTAACAGTTATTATGAAATAAGTTATGAAGCTTACTTACCTCAAGCAAATAAAAATATCGGTTAAACTGGGGGCTTTTTGTATCTTCTAAACCTTTAAGTTGCCTTGTTATGAACATAAATATATCCTGAAAAGAAAGAAGTGCTAGTTATTCAATCAACTGCAATTAAACCTTCAAAATAAAATAATTACCTTTTTAAGTTACTAGTCCTATTCAGTCACTGCAAAACATGCAGCAATGACAGACATTATTTCCCTATCTAAAAGAAGATCATGTACAAAAACATCATGGAAAATGTCAAGGAGTAATTTTAAAATACTTCATGTTTCTTTAAAGGGTTGAGAAAGTAACCTTTTCCTAAGGAAACAAATGTTTTCCATTTCCAAAGAAAAGCACTCAACTTGACAAACACAGCTGCAACTGGCTGGCATGCTGCAGAAGTCAAGAGATTATTATTCAGCAGGACAATGAATTTAATATTTTTACTTCATATTACGAGTTTCAAAAGAAGGGGAAAATAGCAGTAGGCAACTACATCTTTCCAAAGAGTATTATTATATGTCCACTCTGTATTCTTTGTGCATTTCTCAGTCACCGTGATATTGACACAGATCACATCTCTTGCAAAAACTAAAAAATCGAGTTCCTCCTGCTTCCTCTATCAACTTTCACCACCAGAAGACTCCTTCAGAAAAGGTCTCACACAGAGTAAATTAAAGCAGGTTAGAAGGAACAAACAGTCAATTATGAACACAATGGAAACACACAGGAAGGTATCTTTTAAATGTTTTTTTACATTCAGATAATTAACAGCTGGAAATTCACAACTACTATATTAAATCAAAATATTTAGAAGTAAGTATCACCAGAAACACTGTTCACAGCCTCAACTGTATGTTTCATCTAACAATCTAGGTGTAAATCAAATAAATTCCAAAAGGTGTAAAGTTACCATAATAAATACAAACCTTACTGTTAATCCTTAAAAACACTGTCCTAGAAAATAGTCTATAAAGCTTTTCTGTAACATTCTCAAAATTACAATTTCCCCTAAGTCCCCCAATAATAATACACAGACAAAAGATAAGAATGGGGTTCCTTTTTTTCTAACACTATAACCACAAAATCCAAACTTAATCATTAAGATGAGCACTTACTATGGTTCTAGGTAAAATCAAGAACTAGATTACATGTGACATCACCACCACTTGGCAAAAAAGCACAGCAAACACACTGTTCAGAGATACAGCTATACCGATGTTTTAAATCGGATCGAGACTGTGATTTTGAAGTGTTAAGGATGATCAGAAGGATCACTGTCTGGTTCATATATTTCAGGATCCCTTACAGAGCACACAATCTAGACCCATTAGCTGAAATTAAACCAAAAGACAAAAGACATATCTCACGGTCTCCAACCACGCAGGAGCACTCAGTCCCCAGGCAAAAGCCCATCTGAAACAGCCTGCCTTTAAAAACCAGTGCTGAACACTAGCAGGTCATCAGTCCCCACCCAAAATGAGTGCTGTCTTACGGAAAACCAGTACACTGGAAGGTTCTGTAAAGTTTAGAAGACATACAAACTGAGTCTCAGGGAAAAGTAAGAATCGATTGAAGAAGAAAGGGGGCATGTGACAGACTGAACAATGCCAAACATAACTACTTAATCTCAGAACACATGATCTATGTTAATTATTTCTGTTAAACTTTACTTGTAGAGGTAAATCTCAAGCAGTTCCTTTAAGCAAGTATCTTAATTTTTATCCTGTAGCTTAGTAGGCAATACTTACTGACAGAATTGGATTCAAAGACCCTACTAATTTTCCAAACAAAGCTCTCATCACTGGGCTGTATATAACTGCAGACATTAATGAATAGCATATGTGTACAGTAAGTCCAACACCTGAATGCTTCAAGTAACAGCATGGATTGACAAAAAAAGCATTTACTCCTAAACTATTTTTTCCTATTCCTGTTTTAAAGAAAGCAAGATAGACTAGACTCAGAAGAACTCACTAATTTTTAATATATCACGTACTATGACCAAACATTTTTCTCTTTAAGCACAGTTTCCCTTTTTTAAGCACACATAACATACTATTTGAACATGCATTTATAAATTCAAAACACAGGCTAAAATAAACTTTGGCTGCAGCTAAAAAATTGCAATAATCTCACAACTGGACAATATGTCTTCACATCAGACTGCATAAAGCAAGTCTACATTAGAATCCACACTTTAAAAACAGAAGTGCTTACAGTCAGGGAAACTATTTAATTTTTCTTGTGGCTTGCTGTCTTGATGCCAATTAACTAAATAATGGCTTCAGTAATCATCAGAGCCATGGCTCCCAGCAGAGAACACCATCAGATAATTGAAGTTCTGCTACCATATACACTTTTTAACATCTCCATTTCAGCAAAGACAGACAGACAGTCCTTCTGTTCAAGTTGTTTTCAATTGACACATATAAGTGATTCATTTTTATCTTCCCACCAAAAAATTAGATTTGGGTTCTAAGCTTTACACAGACTGAGGAAGGTTTAAAGTTAGAAGTTTCCAGATCCCAGAAGAGCAAACCTACTCCAGCTCTGGTTTTATTCTGCTCATGGCATTTTCCACCCCTGTTATCAAAGCTCTTTCATTGATCAGCAAGGAATCTAAGATTTATACTGATGATACACATAAAAGAGAGAAACCTGAGATTCTGATCCCTTTCCTCAGCATCTCACTTGCACAATATGTAAGTTACAAAGAGATCCACTGAATCGGAAGCAAGGGCAAACACCTAAATCTTTTCCTCTCAAGAAGTTTTTTTCAGCACTCCCCTTTGCCATTTTTAACTTTGTATGTGCCAAACATACAAGAATAGACTCAGCTGCAGTATGGATTTGATATTAAATACTGGGTAAAAATAGTGCCAAAATATAACCCAAGAGGAAGCATTCTTCCTCTTACCTCTGTCATAAAGTGGAGGGAACTCTTCGACATTTCTATCAGAGCTTGTCCTGCAACCACAAAAGCTGTGTTCAGAGGAAACGGGTTTGCAAAAAACCTACCCCAGTAGCCCTGGACAAAGGTCCATATTGGTTGGCTTTTCTTTATTTCTCCAAATGTGTTTAGAAAACTGCATCAAGAAACTGAATTCTGAAATCCACACAGATTACAGAACTCGATGCAAGCAGTGGAAGTCCCTTGTCCATTCAGAGCTCTGTCCAAGCAGTGGCTGTAGTATTCTTATACTTCAGGTATGAGATCAGTACTGTAAACCTTCCAATACTGTACACTATAAAATTCAAAGCTTAGTAGCATTTGGTAGCTCAAATACTGTAAGGAGGAAGTTAGTTTGCCCAACTCAGAAAGCGAGAAATTAAAACTCTAAGCTTAACAAGCAAATGAAAACCTATACTCAAAACTGAAGTAGAAATCAGGACACCTGAAAACTAGATTTAAATATAGCACAGTAGAGAAAGCTAATATTTATCTCCAGTTGAAGATGCTGCAATCAATAAGTAAGGTAAATAGATGTTGTACCTCTGATAACACACTAATTCAGAGTTAAGAAAACAGAACTAAGAAAAATCCCTAGATGTATCTCCAGTATGTCTGTTAACAAAAGATGTACTACTGCAGTTGAAACTGCACTGTTTCCCTAATTAGGAATCCCTGCTGGTGCAACCAACTAGATGAGAAATTGCGTGATTTCCTCTTAAGTGATAATAGATAGACTGTCCACCACAACCACCTTTTTATCCTACTGTGGAATAAACAAAGACCAGACCAAACTAAACTAAACAGACCACACACTCCTAAACTGGGGAGACAAAAAAGAACGCATTTTTCAGTGTTACTTCCATCTGGTTTTTTGTAGATTTTCCCTGAAACTCAGTTCATCACTCTAGATTCTGACTGCACAAGGAAAACAGTTCGATTTTGCGAGTTGGAAACAAAGTTAGATTTCTACTAAAAAAAGTTTAAAAACCCACAAAACAACATAAATTTTGTTTTTCTGAAACAAATGGGGCAGATCTGTACTTCCTTTTCAAACATTACATTTCTCTATCAACCATCTCCATCTAGTGGGATCGGTGATGTTTGTAATTGCAGAATTTTCCAAGTCACATCAAAAATCATTAAACTCTGTACAAAAGTACTTTATCTTTGTTTCAATAGAACCTTTATCTATAAATACACAAGTACCTGCCTCTTGGTAGTTTAACTGGAGACAAGAGGGTATTTTCCCAAATGAAGGTATTAGCTATCTTGCAAGAGATTGTGATAAAAGTCATACATATAATCAGTATTTCTAAAGTAACAGTTCCCTACCTGCAAATCCCAATAACAATTCAATAAAATGATTATTTTTAATACAAATCCAAAACTCTGAAAGTTATTGGAAGATGTACTGTGTAGCCCTTTATCTCATGGACAATTGAGTTGACCAATCATATCCCAAAAGCAAATGAAAGCTTTGAACTGCTTAGGCTGAACCAGAAATAAAGGGAGGAAAAAAAAACCCAGTCATAACCAATTATATGAATCACTGAGTATAAAAACCTGGTGTGGAAAAAGAGATTAATTTAATTTACCTTCAGTTTATCCGGTGAAGTGTATGGAGCTTCAGGGGCATAAATTCTGAAAATATCAGCAAGACAACATGCTACCAACAAACGCACATCCTTATCAGGATGTTTGAGGAAAAAATCTGAAGCAAGATGTAAAGCAAGATTTAGGTAGAGCTCCTTTTCTTCTTCAGAGTCTTGGTCCATATCCATGAAAGTTTTCACAACCATCTAAACAGACAGACACACATTAGAGCATAAAATTAAATACTCTGTGTAACAGCATCCTTACTTAAAGTTACTTTTCTGGTTTTGTGCAACTTCTGTCAGAAGCACTGTTAGCTATGCAGTAGTACTTACTTGAGCCACCAGTGTTTGATTTTTCAGGGTACAGGAAAGACCTGGTCAAGTCCTCTTTTAACTGTCCCAACATACAGTCTCTGCAAAACTACTGAAAGCCTAGTTGTAGGCTTCCCAGTTCTTTTTGAGAAACCATATAATCAAGTTGGACAACTGAAGAAGTGCAACAGCATTCACTGTTACAGCCATTCACTTAAAAATTCAGAAAACACCAAAATGTTATTAAAAATATTTGTTTTGCCCTCAGCTCTTCAGTGATGATTTTCTTTCCTTCTAGTCTCTTACAGTTTCAGGTTTCTCCCTATTACTGCTCTGAGAAAAATTCTATTCCCCATGCTGTCCAGAAGCAGAGAACACACTTTCAGCAAATGCATATATAAATCCAGGCAGCCCAGCAGCATGGATGTTGTCCAACAAGACTAAAATGACCACTAGGATTATTAGGATCCAGTTATTGAAATTATAGAAGAAAAAAAGAGTCTGGGATACCAAATATTTAACATGCTAAATAAAACAAAAGCAGGAAAAGCTATATTTAGTAACTGCTAGTTGGTGAGAATTCTTACATTTAAAAAACTGTCTGAAGGAGAGGAATTTATTGACAAAACAAAGCAATTATACTCTTCTCCAATTCCTTATCTGACTCACAGAGGCAAAGTTATTTTAAGGAGTTTAATTCTTGTAAAGTTCACAAAATGACACCAAAGACCTAATTACACTATCCTGAGAATTAAAGCTGAAACTCCCATCTATTTCTTCAGTGCAGGAACAGATATTCTTCAAAGAATAATAATGTCAAGCCATAGAATCCTATAACACTGCAAAATACTTTACTTTGCTATAGTTTGTTGTTTGGTTGTGGTTTTTCCCCTCCAAAAATTTACTATAACCGGTCAGGGAGCAACAAGCCCAACTTAAAAAAACCCCCAAACTTTTGCAGAATTAGGATCACAGAAGCTGTGAGAATCCTTTACTGAAAGGCACAGAAGATCAGCAGCTTATGCAGACACAATTTTCGTTGCAAGAAAAATAAAGTCCTTCCCAGTCAGGAACAAGATGAACCACATGAAGCACAATGGTGCACTTATACACTAATTAAAGCAATTTACAATTCAGAATTGTTTTAATTTCTATGAAAAGTAGTCTTTTCATACTTCTTGCAATGAGTGTGGGTTTTTTCTACTCTGGAAATGAATCTTTAGTGTTTCTTCCCTGATAACATGAACATCTGTACAAGTCAGGACAACAAAGATCAGTCATCCTGTCTGCAGAGCAATCCATCACAGTGCTTAAGGAAAAACAAAGGAAAACAAGATAGTTGTGCTAGCACAGTTTTCCAGCTTCCTGCAAACCAATAGGTTAGAGGACTCCCAAGCCTGAAATCACACCCAGACCACCATGATTTATACTCCTGGAGCTTCATCTTCCAGATGTAGCACACATTTCTTAACCCATTCAATTTTTATTGCATCATTCTACAGAAACAAGCTTTGGAATTTACTTGTATAAAACTTACAGAATAGTGTATTATTAGACTGCTGGCCTAAAACTAATATTTCATTAGATGATTACTTTTCTTATGTATTAAAAGAAACTGTGGAAAATATGCTTTTCTCACACTATTCATCACTTCTGAGTGTTTATCACCTCCTTTCTGTCTTCAGTGCTAGTTCATGACCAAAACCACTTAATTTCTATCTCCTTTCCAAATCTAATATAAGCTTCAAGAGGGCATAATACAAAATGCATAAAATTTCCAAGCTAAGTTACGTTGACACAGAAATTCACTGCGCATATTTTCCATTTTATTCTCTAATTACCAATAATTTGCATTTATAGTAATATATTGTCATCAACAAACAGCAGAATATCTGCTTCTGCACAGAAAAGTGCTTTTTCCTCAATAATTATGTGAATTTAGCAGTCAGAGAAATCAAGAGGCTAACAGTTCCCTTATTTATCAACTACTGTTCTTTAGCACCTGTAACTGTCTTTATATTTAAGTTTCTGTACACTTGTGGTATAGCCTGGATCATCCAATCTGTTATAAAAGAAACACTGTGCAGTTTTTTTCCTGCCTGAGCACCAATGAATTCAGAGCCAGAATAAACAGCTAACAAGAAACACAAGACATCCTACAAAGTCCTCTTCTTCTGCAAGACAGATCAAGATGACAGAAGGGATTAGACATTCAAGGCCAAAAATGAAATTAAGCTATAGGAGAAAAAGGATCAGTAAGAACTGTGGTGCTGTGTTTCCACAAGTCGAAAAAAATACACAAGTGCTAACGAAGAATTCCTTCTCTTAGGAATCACTCATACATAAAGTTATAAATGTTGTCCTCTATTCAACATCATAAAATGCAATATACTCACTAAAGTCTATCAACCAAAATCCCAAAGCTTAGACAGGTTACTGGAGGGAAGAGGAGAAGAAATCCTTGTGGTTTGGGATTTTACTGGCTTTTGTTCATCGACCTGTAGTTTCAACTGACTTAAAACTACTTCTTAAAAAAAACTCCAAATTAAGCTCTTCCATCTGTTAGAATACTTAAGGTTCCTCTCCCACATCTGTTCCCTCCTGTTTCACTGGGCAAGCCCAAGCTGCAGGCATTCCTTCTGCACAATACAGGTCTGCCTTTTTGTGAGAGTACATGGGTAGACACAGGACGGTAGTAACAAAATTAGCCTCCAAATCTGTCCCAACCTTTCTGTACACTTAGGCCAAATAAAGTGGTCAAGAAATTCAAGACTGAAATATATCAAAGACTGTAAGTATGGTCAAAGTATATAGACTGAAGTATAACAAAGACTACCTTTGTCATGATACATGTTAAAATAATGAGAATATAGGGGTTTATAAACAAACCAAAGAGCACAAATGCGTAAAAGGAATGTATTGAGAGGTATCCAAATTATTTCCAAAACTATGACTCTCTTTTAGAGAGAAAATACTGGAAAACCATAAAAGTACTGACTTAGCGTCATAGTTGAAATAAAATTTAAGTAGTATTTGATATTAATGCAGTTCATTTCTATTTGTGATTTTTTAAATTCATTTAAACCTTTTTTGAACAAGCCACTTCAATAAAGTGGTAGAAGAAAAGGCACAAGAGCAAACAAGTTTCTCCTTCTACCCATAGAAAAGGTAAAGCCCAAAGCAAAACAAAACCCTTCCAGATACAAACTACAGTAAGAGGATCATTGAACATCTTTTGCAAGAAACTTTAATCTGCAAGCAATTACTTGATTACTAACCTTCAGCCTTCTCACCATCTCTTCTTTAGATATTTTATCAGAGATTTCTTTGACTCCTGGAGGATATGTGATTTTTCCATCATTGGCTCTCGTCTTCGAATGAGCCATGTTTTCACGGTTTTAAAACTGTGGAAAGAAATTAAGAAGACAATACTGTTTAACTAGTTGATGTCTAACCTTATCTGTCCCACTCTGACAAACAAAATCCAACTAGAAATACACCAATAAACCCATACAAACACAAAAATGACAAAATATTTTGATTGGTTTCAATAATCTAAACTGTGGGAGACAGCAATGTTTTTCATATCCAGGTAGGTTGTCCTATGGCACAATAAAGCTTTCAAGAAGTACACAACAGAAAAAAGCTAAAACTCCTCATTCTAGAACGTATTTGATCTTCACACTAAAGAAATGCAACCAAGAATCTTACTGGACTGTAGGATCTGTTTCCACCTCTTGGTAAGAACAGATCCTAGCTAGCTTGGGTGTTCAGACATCCGAAGTGGACTTTGTGTTCTATTTACTCTTTTGCAAAATGCAATTTCCCAACAAGCCTTAACACCAGTGCTGTTAAGTGTTACACATCACCAGTTGTAACTTGCCAACACTGCCAGACAAGCAGCAGATAGAGAATGAAATCAGAGACAGAAACAGAGCAGACCAAATACAGGTCTTTCCTCTATGCCATTAAAGAGCCAAGTTTTCAAGTGAAAAACTGCAGATAAGCAACAGTATCTTCTTCCTAAATTCCAAGTAGGAAAACAACTCAGTTACTTAGTTTCTCAGTCCCTTTAAAATAATGCAAATGCAGACTACCATGTAATCCACTCTAAATTATGCAGAGTTTCATTGCTGTAGAGAAGGAAGCTGAACTGAAAGCTTTACTTACATAAAAGCAATCAATACAAAAGATGGTGAAAAAATCTAGATGGCATGTGTGGGGACAATTAGGATCTTAGAAAAAGACTCTACCAGGGCAGCTACAAATGACGAATGTAACAAAAGAAATAAATTTCTTTGTCATTACCTAGATATTTTTTATTTATTTAGCTAAAAGCATGATTCACTTCTAGCAGTCATGACTGTTCTGAACTGTGAATTCTAAGTCAGGCATTTTCTTCCTACAGACCTCCTATACAAGAATCTATGTATATTTTAATTTCTTGGAACTACCACATCAGAAATAAAATTCAGCCAGAATGCACAAGAAGAGATGGGCTAGCAGCATGTTCCATAACAGCCATAATTAAAACTTACTGGCCCCCAAACCAAGGTCATTCTACACTGAAGGAGAACTAATACTTGAAATATATTTGTCTACCCAACCCCTCCAAAACATATCAACATGTTTTGTGTTCTTCAGTCTATATTTCATTGAAACAACCAAAGTTACAGATTTGCTTCATCTTCACCAATCTTTTACCAAACAAAAAGTTAACATTGGATTTAATTTTTTTTTTTTTACAAAGAACATATACAGAATGAAACATTTAATTTTTGTAAATAAGGAAAACATGAGTAGAAAGAACATAATCAGATTTCATTCAACAGGCATGATGTTCAATGTACTTCAACAGATACACAAAAGTCACATCTGTTTCTGTCATCTCTGTACCTACATATACCCAGCAGTGGAACAGTGCTATGTACTTGCTGTGGTAGTTAAAACTGATAATGACAAAGCTGTGAGGAAACAAAACTCATTGAAATAACTTTTTCTAATATTAAAATATGATGTCACTTTTATCTCCATTATATTTCTTTAACGCACTGTCGTGACAGTAAGTCTAGGACTCCTCAAAAGCACACAGAAATTGTAATCAAGTTTACTCTTCTTGCTGTTTGACACAGATATTCCATTCTACCTTTCAGATGGGATGATGTTATATATTATAGCTAAATTCATTTTAACAGTTCATCACAGCAGAAGGGAGCCTTGCTCCCCTGAATCTGAGAACGTATAAAAGCATCAGATGCTTTGTTGGACCAATCAAACTCACCAACTCAAAAAAACAAGCCTAATTGTTTTTGAAAAGCGTGTGACAAGCATCAAAGCTAACTCAAGAGAAAGAACAGGAACTAAGGGAACTGGGGAACAAAACTCCATTTTCCAGTGGTGGATAGCTGTCAGATCAGATCAAATGCAGTGGAAACTTGACTACAACATGGTGATGTAGCCCCATTTGGAGCACATTTTGAAACTATTCAAGGACTGAAACTCATGCATTACAGTCAAGTTGAACTGTCCAGCTCGTATGTCCAACTGCCACACAACCAAGCTTTTAAGCTTCAGTGGCATCCAAGGTCTGGATGAAACTGAACATCTGTATTGTGTTTATGTGGCAAGGTTTTGGTAGGGGGAAGGCTGAAGGGATGTCCCTGTGGGAAGAGACCAGGGGCTGCTCCCATTGCAAGCAGAGCCAGTTCCAGACAGCTCCAAAACGGAGCTCATCCCTTGCCAAAGCTGAGCCATCAGTGACACTGGTAGTGCCTCTGTGATAACATATTTAAGAACTGACAAAAAATGCTGCACAGCAGTTACAAGGAAGAAAAGTGAGAAAAACATGAAACAACCCTGCAGACACCGAGGTTAGTGAAGATTGAAAGCAATCTCCCCCCATTTATCTTGACCCATGAGCTTTTTCATCTTATTTCCTTCCCTGTTCCACTAAGCAAGAAGAATGAGAGAGCAGCAGTGTTAGCACCTAGCAGCCAGCCAAGGTTACAGACAGGGATGTACACAGCTCATCCCTCTCAGAAATACAGAAAAAAATAAATAGGACTTAATTTCCTGTAGAATTAATACATCTAGTCTTACAGGGTCAAAAATAATTTTAAAAAGGTTCTATGAAATGGCCTATTACTTAGAACATAAGGGATAAAGAATTATAAACTTCTAAACCACCTATAAAATACAAATTTGCAGATCTCTACCTAAAGTTTTTTAGGATTAATGGTAAGCTTTATTGAGAGAAACAAAAACCATTCAAAGAAACAGCAGAAAACCTATCACTCAAAAAAGAGAAAATTCAATGCTAAGCAATCCCCTTGTACAACAGTTATAACTTCAACTATTACCTAAATAAAACTCAGTTTGTTACATGCCACTGCTAGAAGTTCCTGTTCTTCTGGACTGCTAGTATAACTGTGCATACCTAGCTTTATCAAAGTAATCTGTATTGAACACTTAGTAAAATCTAGGATTTTATTGGGAGGGGGTGGGGGGAGGAGGAAGGGGTGCTTTGGTGATTCTAGCCAAATGCAAGTCTCTATGATTTCACATTACAGATACATCAGCTGTTTCAGTGAACTTCTGTCATGGAAAAGAAGATAGTAACAGCTGAGAACAACAGCCTCAAGGCCAACTGTATCTACAACATGTTGAAAATGAAAATCCATAAGCCAGTGATGTGATATCCAACAACTGAATTTCAAAAAGCTTTAAAAAGTCATTTTTAAAGATCCAATGTATTGCAAAAGAAGACTGTAAGATGACAAGCATTTTGAAAGAAGGAAATTCTTTGAAAGCTTCTTTGAGATTCAACAGAGACTCAGCTGACAGTTTTTCTGAGGTTTTTTCAATCACATGAAATTTTAGAAGTTCTCCACTATGTTTTCAGAAATCCAGTATTATTCCATATACACAATCAGAAGGGAAAGAAAAGGGGAAAAGCACAAGTTTTACAAGAGGCTGAGGGAGCTGGGGCTGTTTAGCTTGGAGGAGACTCAAGGGGGACCTTACTGTTCTCTACCACTACCTGAAAAAAGGTGTGGTGAGGTGGGGATCAGCCTCTTCTCCCAGGTAATGAGTGAGAACACAAGAGGATATGGCCTCAAGTTGCATTAGGGGAGGTCTAGATTTCATGTTAGGAAAGATTTCCTCACCAGAGGGATGGTCAGGTATTGAAACAGGCTGCACAGGGAAGTGGTATAATCACCATCCCTTGAAGTGTTCAAAAGGTACACGGATGTAGCACTTGGGGACGTGGTTTAGGGGACAACACCGCGGTTCTGGGTTAACAGCTGGACTCAATGATCTTAGAGGTCTTTTCCAACCTTAATGATTCTATCAAAAAGGAAAATGTTCAGATGGATGCCTTTTTTAAGGCAAGAAAACACCTCAAACAATGAAATGCTTTGCACCATTCAGAATGCAAGCACAAACTAAACACTGAGCTGTGCACTGCTTCTGCTGTTATATGAGGATGAAGAAGGGAGACAGATGTCACAAGAAACTTGAACAAGTACATAACAAACAAATTCCAGTTCTAATACATAGGAATAAAAAGCATGATTCAATCAGGCTTTGGTTGCCTCAGTTATGTTAAACAGTACTGTAAGTTAAGTCTTCAAAAACTATGAAGAAAATAAACCTATCTTAAGCTAGCAGAGCATTTAAAACACAAACTCTACTCTTTGTACACAAGGACATGATAAAGTAAGACTGGAGATGTCTAAGTACTGGTTCTTTCAACAGAGAAGCACCACTGCAATTAAAACTTCAAAGACCTGAAGTCAGGAACCAAGAGCGAGTCTGTAGCAGTACACTGAAACATAATATTTATAAAATAGCATGACAAATTAAACACTAAGTTATAAGGGAGGTGGGGTAGAAGAAAGTAGTATAGAGAAAAGAAAGAAAGATGACAAAACACATACCCTTTGTACAATGACAACAGGAGAACTAAAGCATGGGGGGAAAAAAGTGGAACTTGCATTTACTGGGCACTGGAATAGGGTGGATTAAAAAGTCATTCACCTCTTGTGACAAAAATCAAAATATCATGTTTAATGTAAAACTATGATTATCATCCAGACCACACATGGGAACAATCAATTAATCTAAACACAGTTAATTAGTAATAAATACCACTGCCAAAATTTGGTCAAACTCAATTAAATAAACTACACACGAGTTCTGTATATAATCAGTAGCATCCAATAGCTACTCAGTTCCAGCTAAGTCTACTGGCCATTATATTATTAAAACATTCCATTTTCTGTATAATAGATGTTTTTATTTAAATAAATAACTACTAATAACTTAACTTCGCATATACTACTTGCTCAATACTGTAAAATACGGACTGTGATTATGCAAATTAAACACGGATTGATATCTTGCATATTAAGTACCTATGCAAATATACTTCATAGGTCAATAAATATCATTACAGTATGTTAAGTCAATGATCTAAAAGGAGGACTTAAACCACACTCCATTTAATTGTATTCTGTTTGGCTGACAGTTTACATTGCCTACGGTGGTTTAATTAACTGTGTTAATCACTAAGCAAACCATGCCTTAACATACATGAAGTCATCATGTGTCAACAGTGACTTTCCAGAGATCTATACATGCGTTTAAATCCTCATCCTCCAGACAGTTTTGTAGAAATCTTACCCAAGTGGTGAAGCAAACTTTAGCAAATCAACCCCATACTCCTTTCAAGTCTGTCTCCTGCCTTACTATTGCCTCCTCTTTAAAATCCACAATCCAAACATGAAGACTTAGAAGATCACCAGAAACAGCGATCAACTTAGAAAATTCCACCGTCATTATTTTTCAGAACTTTCACTGAACATACTTAATTATTTATATAGCTGTTCTTGAGATTATTTTTGAATTATGTATATAAAATCTAAGAAAATATACATCAAATTTATGTAGGCTAATACATATACTTTTAAATCGATGTTTGCAACACATTTACCAATGTGCCACTGAGAATAACACTTTCTTCATGTTCACAGAGGTATTAGAAGTTCAAGTGAATTTAGTTCGTTGGCATGGAAAAAATTTTGAATGTGTAAAGAACTAAATATATGTTTCCACAGTTCATATCATTCCAGCAAGGAAGTGTAGCCAAAAAAAGATTGGTAAATATTCATCGACACTTTCTCCACAACCAAGCAGGATGACCAGTGGCCTCTCGCTGTCATAGGCCATTCCATCAAAAATACAAAAACAGCTTAGAAGATACAAAAACAGTTTAGAAGGTGCAAAAACATTTTCCTAAATTGTCTCATGGGATATTGCAAGGAAGTAAAATCTTTTCTATCTCATAAATCACAATATAGATTTCACTCCAAAGCTCTATTCCTTTTTCAACATGCAGTTTGTAATTTCTTTTTATTATTTACATACTTTTTTTTATTTTTGCACCCTCAGTAGGTAACATCCTTGTATGAATATAAACTATGACAAATACTTGGAGATCACTAACTTTGTTTCAACAACACAGGATGTATGAAAAAAATTTGTCAAGATGTAATTTCCACAAAAGATGCAACAAGATATCATTAAGAGATTACTCAGCAACTCAGAGACATGGAAGAGGCAGGCATCTTTCTACTTCATCAGTATTATTAATATATAAAACAAATAATGTAACAATTTAAATCATTTACAGAAATTCTTTACATCCTGGTGAATTCCTGCTGGCATACAGCTGATTGACAACAATTGCTCAAAGTGAGAAGTGACTTTGGTGTTAAAAGACTTGAATTATCCAACTGCCACTAAACTAAACCTATTTCCATAATATATCTACTGCTAGGTAGTTACACCTTGGCTATAAAAAAGCCACTCCAAGCTGAAATTCAGCAGTTAATTTTCTAATGTTGAATAAAATAGAAAACTTTAGAGTGTTGGACCAAGGGTGCTTATGTAAATCCAGGTAATTTTTCATACTGATTCAAGTATAATGCCTAGACTAATACTTTCCATTCTCTTTTAGAAATGTATCATGTTATACTGATACTTAACTCTCATTAAATCAAGATACAAGCATTGTCCATAATATCAATAAAATGCTAGTTTCCCATTTCTGTAACGCAGCATAGTAAGGACTGATACAGGAACAATTTACAGAAACCACTAATTAAACGTCTTCTGGAAGACCCAAATTATAAGGGAAAAGTAACACTCAGTCCAATAAATGACATAAAAAGTAGTGGGTTTCACTACAGAATGCCATTAATGGCAGTCTTTTGACCGTCAATACAGAAGTAATAGTACCTGTTAAAATTAGGAAATACTTTTTCAAATTTACACTAGAAAACACAGCAAAGCACACATACTTTCTTTATTAACATATTAAGTAAGCACTTTGTGGAAAATTAAAAGATGCGCAGGTGGTAACTATGCAAGAAGAGACATTGTCACAATGTACAGAGGACTTGGAGGATTCAGGAAAAGAATAAAGAAGAAAATATTAAGACACGATACCAAAACGAGCACATACACACTAAAGGGCCTCAAGCAACTTAAACAGAATTGCAATCAGTTAGCAAATGATCCCAGGCAAGTCCCCATTTCCACTGGTTAAGATTTTTTTCAAACTCCATTAAAGAAAGCCTCCCAAAGACTTAGCAAGTAGAAAGTATTCAGTACCAACTTATCTCAGCACACAGCTCTCTCCAGTGGTGTTGCAGACACTTGCAGCTTCCACAAAACATAAGCAACCCAACTTCTAAGTTTCCGCATTTTTCCAGATGTTATTGTTTCCATTTTTCTTTTAATAAAACTGCCTCTTTTTTTGTCCCATTTATGAAACAGCATTATCACTGAAACACACTCAGTTTAAAAAAAATTATTAGAAACTACATAAAAGAATTCACCATTAAACGATTCAACAACCTGAGGGAAAATAAAACTAATTTATTAGTGTGGTATCTCTGCTTTCACACTTCTACTCAAGACTAAGTAAAAGGGACTGTAGGAATTTAAATTTCTTATTTCTGTGCATGGCTGTAAAAAAAGAAATTACAAGGAGATAAAAACTGCAAGGTGATAATAAAAGATTCTGACAGAGAAAGAAGAATGTAGGCTGACTAAATATGATTTTAATAAAATAGACATCTGCAATATATTTGTCAGTTGGCCAAGTACTAGGGAAAACATTCCTTAGGTGGTCACATTATGCAACCATAATATACAAAATCTTAAGAAAAGACAAACTGTGACCGGTCCTCAGAGTGTTCAAACAGAAGTGATTAGGTGATGTACACAACTCCAACAGGGGGGTCACAGGCAACGTCTGTGCCAAAGGAACAAAATTAAGCTTTAAGCTTTGGTCCCCTTGACTGGAGTTTAAGAGAAGTTTTTATACTACTAAGTGGACTCAAACAACCGCTATGTGAAGTTGTAAGCAGTAATTAGAGCCCTCAAAACAGGACAGTTCTACCACAAAGACCAGGAAATACAGAAATAAAGATAGAATTGAAGCCAAACTGAGATATCCATTGTAAATAAGCTTAAAAAAAAAATAAATTGCTCTTCAGTAGCTAGAATCAAGAAAGGAAAAAATACTGCTGCATAGTAATGACTGGAAAGAAAAGTTACTGAAGTATCCTATTAAATCAGCTGAATACCCATTTTCAAAGAAATAACAGGCAAAACTTTCCTGTGACATCTGGTAACAGGTATCTTTAATCAGAAGTTACTGAACTTCACATTTTCAAATCAAATCAACTACATGGGCACCATCCAAGAATTCATGAACCACTGTGGAATGCAAAGCTTTTAAAAAGTATCTAAAATTAAGGCGTAGTATGCTTCAATTTAAAAAAATTAAATTAACTTTAAAAATTAAGGCATACTGCAAGAAAATAAAGGCAGCACTCTCATTAATAATGCAGAGCAAAAAAACTAATAATACCACCGCTAGAGCTGCACTAGTTTGATATCAATAGTATTTTAAGAGTTTAAGAAAAACCTGCATGCTGAAGTCAGAATTTCAAAAACAGGGATAAATGTTAACTTCTAGGCTTATCATATTACCCTGGGACAATTTATGTTTGATTAATCTGTGATAAAACAATTAGCACTTTCTTTGCACCAAATATCATTTATTATAGAAGCATTAAATTGGAAATCATAGACAGATGGATGCAAAGATGGATGAGATTGTCATTCAGTAAAACACTGAAAGAAAAGTTTAGAGAAACAGAAATGTTTGCAAATATAAAGACTGCACATGAACATCTTAACAAGAATATACACTCTAACTCAAAAAAAAAATCAGCTGTAAGGGGAAAACAACAGGGGTCTAAAGAAGGGTCCAATGCCTAGGTCCAAGTATACTCTCATGGTGATTTTCCTATTCAGCATTAATGCTAGGACAAGGTACTTCAAGAACCTCCTCTCCTCACCGAAGATACTCAAGCACTACCTGGACACAATCCTGTGCAATGTGATCTAGGGCGACCCTCCCTGAGCAGAGGTTGGACCAGGTGACCCACTGTGGTCCCTTCCAACCTGACCCATTCTGTGATGTGCGAACACACAAACAAACCAACCCCCACAAAATCAAAACGTCAAGAGCTAACACCCATTTTAAGGTACTGGCAAGAACTTGCTTGGAATACCATGTGCAGTGACCAGCAGCTATCATCCTGATAACTGGAAGAAGTGCACACGAAGCCTGTTACATGAGCACAGCACATACACGGAGGCAGCAGGAAGAGGCTGTCAGGAGGATAAGTAGAAGAGAGGCAGAGATCACCATAGGCCCCAGAAATACTAGGAGGGCCCACCCAAAGAAAATGAACCACCATAAGACAAAAGTTCGAAGATAAATAGCTCAATGACAAAAAACTGATCATGAGAGGCAGACTTCTAGTTTTTAAATCAAAATTTAAGAATTACTTTCTTGTCAATAACTGAAGCAAAATATCCAAATAGAATACGGTACAACTTGATCAATACGCAGAGATTAGTACCTTGCTTTGATATGGTACGTGAATAGTTATTTGAAAAGCAGACTGGAACTCCACAAAACATTCATTTTCCAGAATCACCAGAAACACCAGAAGTTCTTAGGCTGGTACTCTAAAAGAAGAGAAGAACTGACAACCAGCCTAGGTTATCAAAATTCAGTAACAATATTATTGGTTTATGGTCACAATACAGACACAGCCCTCTTCTAGCAGGGAAGTTACTTTAAGGTTTAGTGAGGCAGGAATTATTTGTTTCCTTTCTCCAGCTGCTAGAAGAGAATGGGGGAAAAGAGGCAGGAATTATTCTTTTCCTTTACATTAACTATTTGCAAAACAGAGTAACAAAAAGCAGTCAGATATCTCACATTAATTTCAAATGATTAGCAGCTGTAGTACTCCCACAAGGGGGAGAGAAAAAAAACATGCAAGAATGGCATGGAAGCCATGAGGAAAATAAGGGGAACATAACAGGAAGGGGAAGACAAGTACAACACACAGACATCAGGCACAAATCAAGTTTAATCTCTATGTTGCCCCTTGGGAGGAAACAACACTTGGTATTATTTTAGTGTACCACTTATTTGGCTAAAAATGCCTTATTGAGTCTAACCATGAAACTTTGTTGTTTTGTTTTGTTTGGGGGGTTTTTGGTAAGAACTAAAATTAAACAACCATCCCCCCCCCAAGAAAAAAAAACCCCAACACTAAAAATACTAAAAAACCAAAAAAAACCCCTAAAAACAAATAAAATAAAAAAGCAACTAAAAAAAAAAAAATTTAAAAAATTTTTTAAAATACTAGTATGCTACCATAGAAGCAAAATGACATTTTGTAAAATTTCACAATGGTCAATCAATATAAAGTTGCTTTCATAACAAGTCAGAATTTATATACCCAAATGAGATGCCCTTCCATGTCTAACTTTGCATATAATTTTTAAAAATACAAAATTATGTGCTTTACATCCTGATGCAAATTATTTGATACAGAATTACTAAAGATCAAACAAAGGATGCTAGTGGGATGGACTGAACTGTAAGACCTGAAAGTAAGCACGGGTAATGAATTGCAAAGTCAGATGTTGTTCTAAACAACAGTGCATCCACTCCTAGTCAATATGAATTATAAACACACATTTATATTAAAACTGCCTATAGCAATCTTAGTACCAAAAACACATTCAGCTGAGTGTTTTACAAATAGAAGTTGTCTATCCAGATGGCTTCTATCAGTTCAGCTTTTCTTCCCAGCTAAAACATTTTATTTTGCTTTTTGCAAAACTGTGACAGAAAAGCAGACTGAAAAAATAACTGTGTCCCCAAAGACAGAGAAAGAACCCATAACTGATCATAAAGCACAAATAAATGAAGACACACTATAACCAGGTGAACTAAGTGCATTGTAAGACCACAAGGACCAGCAGCAGTTTCAGAAACTAGTCACCTACTGTCATATATGAATCTACCAGTAAGATCACTTAAAAAAAAAAAGCTGAAGAGTCTTTTAATACTTAAGTCTTAACTTATCTTTGACACCTACCTCAACACTCAACCAACAGCTAAGTTCTCTGCCAATAATATATTGACTCCTGTAACTTTTTCTAATACCCTTACAATTATTTAGCCCTATGGGGTTGAATTTTCACAGAATGGTTGAGGTTGGAAGGGACCTCTGGAGGTCACCTGGTCGAATCTCCCTGCTGAAGAAGGGTTGCCTAAATCCAGTTTGCCAAGGAGTGCATCCAGATGGCTTTTGAGGATCTCCCAGGATAATGACTTTGCAAAATCCCAGAGCAACCTGTGCAGGTTCTTGATTACTGTCACAGTGAATACATTCAGAAGGAACCTCTTGTGTTCCAGTTTGTGCACGTTGCCTCTGGATCTATTACTGGGCACCACTGAGTGGAGTCCATCTCTATCTTCTCTGTAAGCCACTTTCAGAAATTTATATATATTAGTACATTTTAATCCTGGTTTTGATATAAACAGGAGCATATATACAGCTATGTCAACTTTCTTGACAGTAAATTTCCAAACTGGTTTGTTTTCTGTTTTGAAGTTCATGTTTAATGTTTAGTTATCCTTCGGTTGCAGCTCATCACTCACATTAGGACACAAGGAGGGGAAATGAAGCGGCATCAGAGGAAGTTCAGATTGGACTTTAGGAAAAGGTTTTTCACTGACAGGTGGTCGCTCACTGGTACAGGCATCCCCAGGGAAGTGGCCATGGCACCAAACCTGTCAGAGTTCAAGGGGTGTCTAGACAACACTCTTAAATATACGATTTAGTTTTAGGTAGTCCTGTGTGATGCAGGGAGTTAAGACTTCACGACCCTTAGGAGTTCCTTCCAGCTTGAGAATTTCTATGGTTCTATGCCACATTTGCTGCACAATGACAGACAAACTCGTGGTGTGCAGTGTGTGGGCTGTGCTTCCATCAGGCTCAGATCTGTGCTATGTGCAGTAAGGACACAGACCTCATTTTACCAGACTGGATCACTGCCTCACAATAGCCTGTAACCCACTCCCAAGGAAGACCTCTCCTCCTACCCAGGAGAGCGTTAACAAAAAATCAAATCAAAAACAATGATGACAAACCGTATACACTCCCCACTAGACTGTGTTCCATAAACAGAAACCACTGGGACACAAGTAACACCTACAGGAAACTAATCCTTATTTATTCTAAAAGGACAAGTTTTGCAACTGAAAGGAGCAAGATTTAAATTATTAATAAATAAATATAGCTGCTTGCACTATGACTCTAAGCATACAATCATGATACAACAGTTCAAAAAGGTTCCACCTATTACTTAAGGTACAAGAACTGTTCAGGCACACACTATAGTTTGCTGTCTCCTTATTCCCCTGAAGTTAGAAGGTTAACACAGCCAAACCAGACTAACAAACACATCTGGTAAATCCTGCTGACAGCTGAATCCATCACTAATCCACCTGTCTCCTTACAGCCAGATGTTGCTGTTTCCTTAGCACAAAAAGTTGGATTTGTTCACACCTCAGCCAGATTCTCAGCTCAAGAGCAGTCTGTCTTAATTAAGACAGAAAGCTCATCTTACCACAGAAACAGCTGAGGTTTGGACACACTTCTACTAACTCCACTGCAAGGACCAACAAGCTCTATCAGACAAATGGACTAGAAAGTTTAGGGGGTTACAGGAAAGGCATTCAATCAAGAAGCAAAGTTAATGAGAGAGGGAAGAAAAAGAAACAAAAAAGAAAAAAAATAGAAACAAAACACACCAAAAATTCCAAAAAAACAAAGAAAACCCCACCGCCATATACCACAGCTGACATACCCTATCAGCCTTGAGGTTCTTAAAATGTACAATGTACATAAGTATCTGAAGGGAGGGAATCAAGAAGATGGAGCCAGATTCTTCATCGTGGTGCCAAGCAACAGGACAAGAGGCAATGGGTAGAAACTGATGCACAAAGTTCCATCTGAACACGAGGAAGAACTCCTTTTCCATAGGGACAAACTGACCACTGAAACAGGCTGCCTAGAGGGGCTGCAAAGTCTCCTTCCCCAAAGACATTCAAGAGCCATCAGGACATAGTTCCAAGTAATGTGCTCTAGGAGATGCTGTTGGAGCCAGAGGGCTGGACTAGATGACCTCCAGTGGTCCCTTCCAACCTTATCTATTCTATGATTCTGTAAAGCCTACGACGTGTTGAAGAAGGCGAGAGAGGAAGTACATTGTACAAGGAAGGACTGGAATCAGAAGTCCAAGAGATATGAGGACAAACTAGACAGAGAAGTCACTAAAGAGACCAGAGTAGAAAGCTGAAGCTGGCAGGAGGGGAATGCAGCCGCAGCAGATCCCAGTCCTTTCCAGAGCATACAGTGTGCAAACACCACATTACACTGCCCTTCTACCAGTAACAAGTACTTGAAAGAATCCACTGAAAAGCTCTCATACCTCACTCTATATAAAGCTGCTAAGAGAAAAACTTATTGCTACTAACAGCATTCCATCAATTAGTCATAGATACACAAAGCTAAAGGTTACAACCTTAAGACTGAGAGGAGCACATCCATACAGTGAATTTGTTTACTAAGTTTGCTTAAAAAAGAATAGTGAAAATACAGAAATAGTTGTAAAATTAGTTATTAAGAGTTAAGAGCAGAATTAAAGTTTCTTATACAATATTAAAGAGAATACACACAAAGGAGCTGATGTACCTGATCCTTCACTACTTTTTTTCCACACCACTGGATTTCTTTCTCATTCAAAGCAAAGAAGCTATTCAGCTTTTCCCCTTATAATTTTATGTGTGTCCCTTATTACACTCTATTTAAGCCACACTCCGAAGAGACTTCATTTCTTGCTCAGCTTTTATAAGGTTTCACAGCTGTATATGGTAGCATGCCATAAAAATGGACTTGTTTTTGCAACACTTTCACAAATTTTTCATAAAAATAAGTATTTGTCTCATTTCAAGGATGGCTAACCCAAGTTACAGACTGAAACTTAAGAACTAGCCACCAATCTTGCCTGTGCAGTTAGAGGAATTTAGGACACAACTTTTAAAATATGCCAATTTATCCAGCGCTGCATCTTAAACTAAAGCATCTGTTGAGCCAAGCAGAAGTAGTCTGGGTCTAAAGCCTGTCTCCCAGGAAATCAGTGCACTACTAATAAGCTCTTGTGGGAAGTTTGGTTTAAACAGACTTGCCTGGGATCACAAGGAACTGAAAGAAAGAATGAATTCCAGTATCCCAAAGTGACATTCAATCATTCAAATTACTAGATATGCTTTTCCCTTCCCACAGTCCCCTGTCAATAAATTTTACATTTTCCAGCTTTTAGAAAATATGTCCACTGACTTTGATATGCAGCTCTAATTCCTAAATACCGTGGGTTAAAGAAAAACCCCAACACATTACAACTAAAGACTACCATAACATATACTTACAAGAACAGAAATTAATTTAAAATGTTTACTATTTCTAGAAAGAATTTGCAGTTTTAATTTTGTTTTAAAGCTTTTTTCTATGCAATACAGAAGATTCGGGGGCAATGGCCCATTAAGAAATAAAAAGTTACTCTAAAAGTGGTTTTTAATATATATACACACAAAATGCAGTATGGACAACCTAATGGAGAACTCACAACCTGTAACTTGGGGAAAACTATCAAAATGTTTTGCGTTCTCCAAGTACAGATCAGCCAGACATTAAAAGAGTGCAGAATATTTCTTTCCAAAAACTATATATGCATCAAAATCTCTTTTCTTCGTTCTTGGAAACTTTTCTGTAACTGAAGTAATTACTAACTACATGATCTAAGTTGGGCAAATGGAAGATGAAATACATCTCCTGTTTGTTGTCTCTGAAAACTTCCTCACAAATCTTCTGAAGAGTTTATCATTGGCTTATGTATTCTTTCTTCCTTTTCGAAAACCCAGGAAAAGCAAAAATTATACACTTTTTCTGACCAGTTCATACTCAGAGGAAGAAAAGCAAATGTAAAGTTTATTTTATATCATGAATTAAATGAATTTGTCTCCCTTAGACTTTTGAAAAGCACTGGGTGGCACTTGGTTTGTCCACAGACATTGTCCCTCACAAAAGCTTTCACAAAAACAAAAAAGCTAACACAAAAAGCTAGTAAATTCCATACACTTTGTTTCTGTGTTCAGGAACTACACATAATGCTTCACACTGAACTGCCAAATAACAAAATCAACAAAATTACCAGAGAAAATATCACACCTAATGGCAAGCTGCCTAGCATCTCTGTACATTTTCCCCAAGAAATGTCTTTGAAATTTTATATAGGTAGATGCAGAAAAATAAAAAAAAAAAAAATTCCTAAATGTAATTACAAGTTTCCATTAAGTTTCTTCTGCTCATCTCTCATAACTGACAACAATTCAATTCTTTTTTGTTAAGAATAAAATCTAACTATGTGGTGAAAAAGATTTCCTAGGAATCTGATTGTCTTCATCAGAATGTACATCTAAGTAACAAAGCAGTACTAACAGAAGTGAACAGTCAAACTCAAGGTGGCCCAAAGATTACATACAGGAAGTTTTGATGTAAATTTTTTCAGGACTTCCTCACAAGCAGCATGTTTTTACTTACTGTGGGTAACTGTTAGGTTTTTGGTTGATGGGTTTTTTCCTTGTAGTAGGTTTTTATCTGTTCCCTTTCTTTGTAAGACTTTCAGAATGAAGGTTTTTGACATTGAATTGAGCTACAATGTGGATATACTGGGATGTCTCAGAGAGAACCAAAGGCTCTTTTGGCAGAAGTTGTGGACAACCAACTTCTCAAGAGTCCTAAGTGATCCCATTTTAGCTGAATCTAATACTCTTTAAAAGAGCTACAGACTCCGGTCTCCAGCACAGGAAGGACATCAGCCAGCAAGTCCAGAGGAGGGCCACAAAGTTGATTAAAAGTACGGAATACCTCTCCTGTGAGGAAAGGCTGAGAGAATTAGGATTGTTCAGCCTGAAGAAGAGAAGGCTTTGGGATGACCTAATTGTGGTCTTCCAGTACCTGAAGGGAGCCTACAGGAAGATGGAAGGACTTTTCATAAGAACATGTAGTGACAGAACAAGAGGGATTGGCTTCAAACTGAGAGTAGGTTTAAACTAGATATTGGGAAAAAGTTCTTTACTCTGAGAGCAGTGAGACACTGGAAAAGGTTGCCCACAGCGTTTGTGGATGCCCCATCCCTGAAAGTGTTTAAGGATAGGTTGGATGGGGCTCTGAGCAACCTGGTCTGGTGGAAGGTTCCCTGTCCGTGGCAGGGCAGTTGGAACTACGTCATCTTTAAGATCCCTTCCAACCCAGGCCATTCTACGTTCTATGAAAATGCAGTTTAGGTGACTACAATGGAAGCAATTAAAACAATAACATTTTTGAATAACATTTTATTATTATTTCTCCATGTCTTTTTTTGTCCATTAAAAAGCATGCAAGTGAAGCATGTCATTTCAGCAGCAGAAACATCCACCAGGATTCCTAATTAAGTCAGAGAAAAAGTACACACAGTTAGTATTGTCTGGAATCGATCTTTAAAGAACAGGGTCTAAATTAGAAAACCCCAGATGGGGTCCTGATCCCTGGTTACGGTACTCCCGTATAAATGGTGACAGACACAAGATGATTAGTACAAACATCCCCATCTGTTCCCAATGAGGTATGGCACTTTTTTATTATTATTTCTTGAAGCATATTAATACCAAAGTTGTTGTGAGCTGAAAAAACGGAACGGAAGATCAGGCAGTATTAAACAAGCAGAATGATGCCGAGTGTTTTTCCAGTGCTTGGGGTGGGATGCAAAAGAGTAAATTCCACAGATGAGGACAAAGTAATAGAGGTCTTACCCCTCAGAACCGACTTCAAGGACTTCTCCACACTTCAGAAAAAGCTAAAAAGCAGTATACACTGAGACAGACAGTAATAGCCTTTAAAAAGAATAGAGGTGTTAGCATTTTGATTCTTAGAAATGAAACTAAAATATTACTTGTATTTCATTGAATTCTTTCAAGTTGGATTTGTTACAGCAAATATTCGCATAAACAGGTTTTTTTATTGTGGAATTCTAAATGTTCCAAAGAGGGTTTGAAACAAGCCACTAACTTCCTAAAATAACAAAGTTAATTTTCATTCATACACTTCACTTCTGATATATTTTACTTATTTTTACTTTACAGAACTATACTAAGTTCTCTTCTTAGTAATAGAACTAAGCAGATAAAAAACCCCTCAGCTTTTCTACAAGACTACATTCAACTGAAGGGGCTACCAATGGAAAAGCAATAGGTATGTAATTTATATACATGCACAGCCTTGACTTTTAGATGTTCAACCTCTGAGGGCAAAAAAAGATTCCTTTTTTTAAAGCATATTATTTTACAATTCTTTAAAAGCCTTCATTCCTTCCAGGATCTGTCAGTGCTGTTCAGACAGTCCAGAGGGTCTACAAATCTGGAAAATGAACACAACACTTCACCACTAAGGACTGTCACACTAACACATCTTTTAAAAGTTTCCTCAGATTTCCCTTACCACCTAGTTTCAGAATTGACTGAAAGCCTCCAATATTCTCTCAGTCTATCCAAAGATTATTTCAGGTTGCAGTATTGACATTTTGTGCTAAGAGTAAAAACACCATTACTTTAGGTATCTGTTAAAAGGAGAATGATACTGACAGGTGCTAAGATAATGTACCATATATCAGAACTACTTTTTGATTCTAAAAAGGAACTTCTCTGAAGGCAGCAGGAAAGGCATACCTTCCTTTTACTTGGCATAATATTTGGGGCAAGTAATATAAAGGGATAGGAATATTAGAGTGAAAATGATAGGGAAAAACAGTGAGTCGCAGTATCACATTTTCCTTCAATCTCTGATTTTGCATACTTTTACTGTCCAGCTTCATGTTTTCTTATTTGTTGCTCCCATGAAAATTCTCCTTGTGCAACAAGTAGTCTCTATCACCTCTCTCAATTCAGGTTTAAAGAAAAAAAATACATAAACCCTAAACACTTTTAAATGAAAATCCTTTACGAAACCAGAAGACTCATACCCATACATACACATGCCCATACACCCTCTTACTCTTCTGTATTACTATAAATTGTGTGACTGAAGAAAGCAAGAGAGGAAAAAGGTGTAACCTGAAAGCCTGCTAGAGAGCAACATATCCCAAAAGAAAATGCATCTCTCTCAATCTACAGAGGGTAACAGAACTTCCTGTTCTACAGATAAAAATGGATAATGCCTGAGGTTATGCCCATATTTCATTACTGTGCTTTTCCAAATGCTTGCAATGACTGTTGGCTTTTATATGGTTAATTACATCTTAATAATGACTTAGCTGACTTGCTCAATCAGTCCATAAGTAAGTGTGCTAAATAAATAAAGTCTAAATTCAGTATTTACAAGAGAAATCAGACGTTGCATACAAGTGCTAAACATATGATTTTCCATTTTAATTTATTTAGTTGTTTCATCAAAAACTGAACTATAGCTTATCCAGTCTGTATACAAACTAGTAAAGAGGATGCAAGAAATGCATAGGCAAATACTATGCTATAGGACCTATAAAAAAAACCCCTAACAAAACACCACACCCAGACACATCATACCCCCCACCTTACAGTCACTAAGTTCAGCCTTGCTTCAGACATAGACACAAGATGTCATGCAAGTGCTGAAGTACTGAAGTACTTTCTCCAGCAGTGCACGCTTTCAAATGCGGTGATGAACATGATACACACACCTCTGCTAAACTACCTTACCTGATGGCCCGCCACTGTCAGTCTTCTTTCAGGTGGCCTGAGCATGGCATAGCATGGCATACATTCAGCTGTTTCACTTCTTTCTGAGGTATTACTTTACACAGTATAATACTTAGCATATCTACAGTACATACAAGAAATATTGGGCAAAATTTCTACCATCTGAAATCTGAACAATTCTACTAGTTTGGAAGGGGAAAACCTGAAAGAATGCGCGTTGTCCTACCCCCTTCCCAAAACGTGATTTGACACTCGTTTTGAACTATAAAGCCACTCAAATTCTCAACGCTCCTTCTATTCCATCCCCAGCGAAGAGAAATCAATTACAGCCAAAGCACCTACCCGGCAAGCACAAAACAAAGACCAACACGAGAACGCTTCAGCAGTTGTGTTAAATGGGAAAACACAACGCCTAACTAAATAATCACAGCTCTCAAAAAGCAACCGCGCAGCAAGCAAGCCTAAAAGTCAGAATAAGACTGGTAAGATAAAATCCAGCTCTGTAGGAACTGGTCTGCTGCAGTTTAATTTTCCAGGACTGTTCACCGTCATTAATTGTTGATTTGTTTTCAAGAACAGATAGTGATTTATTTGCAGCGGGATGAAGTTACGGACCTAAATTCCTGACCGGAGGCTCTCAACGTAAACAATACACAACCTATAAATTAACCATTCTCCATCTGGCAATTCAGATGTAAAATTCATAGTTTTCCATCTACCAGGCGGAGGCAACCCCCCCCAACCCCCCCGACCTCCCTTCTCAAGCGCTTTCTAACAGAGCCTGATGCAAAGTGGGAGGGAAAAAGAAAGAGGAGGAAAGGAAGGGGAGAAAAAAAAAAAAACCCTAAGCCAGCATGAAAGAACCGGGCTCGCACACAAGTAGGGACCCACCAAACCGCGGTCCCCGGCAGCTCTTCCCGCTGAGGAGCACTGCGAAGTGCGGCGCGGAGAGACCGACCCGGGCGGGGAGGGGAGGGGACGGGGATGTCCCCGCGCTCAGCCCGGGCAGCAGCCGCGCGGGGCGGCGGGAGCCCCGTGCTGCCCCGCGGAGCGCGGACCAGGCCGGCTGCCCGGGGCAGGCAGGCAGGGAGGGGACGCCCGGGGCAGGGAGGAAAGGAACACCCGGGGCAGGGAGGGAAGGGACACCCAGGGCAGGGAGGGAAGGGACACCCGGAGAGCCGCGATCCCTCACTCACTCACCGCCACGGGCGAGCAGCCTCCCCGCCCCCCCC